>CM055280.1:54958297-55462639 GCA_029237695.1 Conchocele bisecta | reverse complement strand
ACTGTGCATAGAAACAAATGTGCTTAACAAACACTGTTTTCAGTACCAAAATAGTGTCTATTGTCTGATGATCGTACATATAACGCCGTATTTAGTATCTGCCATTATTAGGGACTTATTTTACTATGCAATTATGTCCATATCACTAGTTTGTCCAAACATTCCAATCACACGAATGTGTAACCAGTGTAAACGTCAATGGTCAGTGAACGTTGCTTCTACAATATACTATGCCATATACTTATGTCTGTATGCGAAAGGAAACTAGTGTGTTTCATGCGTAGTCTCTTAATCAGCACTGTGTGTGACGGACAGGATCCGTATGAGACCACCTGACACTATCGCCGTGTGGGATGAATAAAGTCCACATCAAATGTAAAATCAAAACTTTACACATAATTTTAATTCCTGGATACTTTTAAAGCTACTGTTGTAGTTGTGCATGCTTGACGTACGGATAAATGGCACTTTGACATAATTAAAATATAAAACAATATAGGAATAAATGGCCTTTTTGTGGAATTTATCGTGGTATAAACATGGAAAAATCGCGGGAATACTGGACGAAGGCCGGAAGGCCTCGTCCAGTATTCCCGCGACTTTTCCAATTTTATATCCCCGATAAATTCCACAAAAAGGCCATTCATTCCTTATAATTCCAGCAATTTAAATAAATTCATCAAGAAAATGTGTTTATTTTCCGTTTTAACGCGGACAACGGCGACGACGCGTTCTGCTAAATCACTATTTCTTATGTTCCGCAAGGTCGTGATTTTCGCGCCAAAAATAAGAAATCCTTAACGAGCCACATTTTACTAGTTGTACGTTCCCTACCGTGATATGTCATACAGTTGTCTATATCGAATGTATACATGTATATAATTCCAGCACAAAAATATTTACACAAGTCCCTAACATTTGATTGGCCCGTAGCAAGTCTCTGTCCAAAATTTATATCCAAGTAAACTCCCACGCCGAACTACTTTCTGCAGGTGCGCTGTCAGTGCTGTCAATGTAAACAAATGGCTACCGTCTGTCAAAATAAACACATTTTCTTGATGAATTTATTTAAAATGCTGGAATTATAAGAAATGAATGGCCGTTTTGTGGAATTATAGGAATGAATGGCCTCCTGGTATGCATTCAGAAATCAATACTAGTTGTTATTAGAAGGATCCGTAGCTCTGATTGATCCGTATCTACACTGGTCAGAGCGAAAATAATCCCCATTCGTTTACTGACCGTTCCATGGTGGTACCCCTGTTTGTTATCAGAATGATTCGTAGCTCTGATTGATCAGTATCTACACTGGTCATCACTAAAATAATGCCCATTCGTTTACTGACCGTTCCATGGTGGTACCCCTGTTGTCATGCTGGTTTATAGCGTGTGATGTGTGTTTAGTAGTTTTAATTTGGACATGTGTTTTTGTGGTGATTCCTTTTGGTGTGTTTGTCTTCTGGTGCATACATGTTTGCAGAGCTCCAGATAAGTTTTGTGTCTTAAGAGTATGGTACCCCCTGATTTCAAATTCAATGCGTATTTTACTTTTACAAATGGATTATTGATTGTCTTCATTATCAAGTAGGGGACAAATGATCAAAACAAATTTAAACATTCAATTATTTGAGTGTATTATTACTCATTCACTTATTTATATTGTAATAAAGTTGAACATTTACTTAGTTGAGCTGCAAAAAGCAAATTTTTTGCAGCTCAAATAAGTACATTTTCAATTTAATTACAGTATTTCCAGTACTCAATTTGAAAATCAACGCGTATTTCCACATTTCTGTGAGTATTGTGTACTCCTACTGTGAGTATTGTGTACTCCCACTGTTGAAAATCAATGCGTATTTCCACATTTCTGTGAGTATTTTGTAATCCTGCTGTGAGTATTGTGTACTCCCACTGTTGAAAATCAACGCGTATTTCCACATTGCTGTGAGTATTGTGTACTCCAACTGTTGAAAATCAATGCGTATTTCCACATTTCTGTGAGTATTTTGTACTCCTGCTTTGAGTATTGTGTACTCCCACTGTTGAAAATGAATGCGTATTTCCACATTTCTGTGAGTATTTTGTACTCCTGCTGTGAGTATTGTGTACTCCCACTGTTGATAATCAATGCGTATCGGCTAAAATAAGATGAAAACTCATCTAAGCCTCGTTTTCACGAACCGGAAGTGGCTAGTGGCAGTCTGCGCACTTCTGTTGTTATAATCCCGCACTGCATAGGAAAACAATGTTTAATCAGGCTGGCTCTTATCTTACACAAACAATGGTATCGCTTAGAAAGGAATCTTCCCCACCCGATAGCAGCTTACTAATTACTGTCAATTACCATGTCACGTGGTGAAGTAACTATACATATATAAACACAATACAAGAACAGCCAGTGTAACAACTTATCAGCAGTGATCAGCATTTTTTAATTTTCTTTTCTATACATATTTTTGATGTACAAAGTGTAACCAGTTTTATTCATCGAAGTTGCTGGCAACACAGATAGAGAAGATTCTTCAATGTTGTCATACGAATTTTTATCCAACATTTTAGCGATTTTAATGTGCTATTCATTTCATTTTGCGGATCTGTGTTGTGATATTGTCAATAGTCTATAGTATCTCATAAGCCAAATATGGCTGGGTGTTATTTAATGTGTCGATATTGTATCGTGTTATTTTAAATGTATAACTGACATGTGACACTTTAATAAAATACATACCTACATACATACATAGTAACCGCCAGTTACATAATACCACAAGTGAAAAATAAATCGCCTGATGATATAGTTAATTATACAAGCGGACACTGTCATTGGAATTTTCATTGCCTGTGACTTATGAATGTAATCAGTCAACGAGTTTAATAAATATCATATTAAACAACACACGTGTTAGATTATATTTATTGCATAAGCTTAGAACCATTAATTGAAGCTGTACTGATCACCCAGCATTTTGTTTCTGTAGCGGTCTCATTTGCATATTTATTACACTTAGTCTAGTGTAATATGATTTTTGTCTCGCCCGCGAAAGCGGAAAGCGAGACATAGGTTTTGCTTTTCCGGAATCGTCGTCGGCGGCGGCGGCGGCGGCGGCGGCGGCGGCGTCGTCGGCGGCGGCGTCGGCGGCGGCGGCGTCGTCGGCGGCTGTGTCATTCAATGTTAAGTGTTCGTGTTACGGTCATTACTTCAACACCTTATCAGCTACAGTCATCAAACTTTATACATACCTTTACTAATATATGTAGATGAATATAGGACTATTCTCGGGGCCCCTGGGTCAAGGTCAATGCCCGAGGGTCAATGTCAAGGCGGAACAAGGCGAGATATTTGATTCCGCGGAATTCTTGTTATTATACTGTGTTATAACACTGTGAAAGTCCATTCTATACAATATATGACATATCAGCCAATTGAATCATTGTATTTGATAATTGGGTTCAGAAATACGATGCAAATCTACAATTAAACTATTTTACCCCATTCAATCACTTTCTATGCATATATAGATAGGCGTCACATTAGTGTGAATACATTTGTAATCTTATTGAAGTCTGATAAGGAGAATTATATAAATAACTTTGCCTAAATCATAGTTAAGGCTCGCAAGGTACGGATTAGCATACTTCAGGGTTGACTCATCCATCCTCATTATACCGCACATGTTTCACATAGGAATCCACACCGCTTATAACTTCATGTATGATCATGATGAGGGTCGGTATTGTCGTTTTGTTGTGTTCATGCAGTGTGTAATTATAGTATAATACGCTCGTGTGGATATCCTGTGTGCAAACTGCTGTATAATTCAGTACAATTCAGTATTCATTGTTGACCCATGTGTATTGTTTCTTGCATGTATGTTGTATATATTTCCTTGTCGACGAGAAACTATTTAGTTTAAGTCAATTAATATTATTCTATTCTGTTCTATATCTGAGACCCAGAGCCTTTAATACAATATGACAAGCGGAGTATTATCGGAGTGTTCTCCGTGTGATCTCGTAGGAAATATTGGCTGTGTTAGCACGTGTACGTTAAATGTGACAGGACGAGCAAAAAGTGACTTCTTGTCCATGAGTCGACAGTCGAATTCCTGATTATATTCCAATAACAGAATAATTATTAGTTTAATAATATTTTGCTGCAAGTGTAAGCGACATGAATAAAATTGCAACAAGGAAACGTATGTTTAAATAATATGCAAATATTTTGGGTTACAAGTTATATCAACATTAGTTACAACCATCCACAATGATGTATACAACATCAATTATAATAAGTCGTGTCTTGACGGAGGTGTCAGACTCACAGTATAAGCACCGATAAAGGTGCCCGTTTCACTAAACTTCGTACGACCAAACTGTTCGTAAGTGCAAAGTTATGATAGTCTGTATATTTCACATTAACACTGTTTTCTTGTAAACAATTATCGGATTTACATTTATTGAGAATAGGCTGCATATGCAGCAAATTCTCAATAAATGTAAATACATCAATTGAAATTTCAAGACAATCCTAAATTTGCACTTACGAATATTTAGTCGTACGAAGTTTAGTGAAACTCCCCCAGATACGTCGAATACAGCGTTACAGGTATGCGGTCCAGTGACTATCTACTCCGTACAAACACATGACTCGCATGTCAATATCAACATGGCAGTTTTGCAATGTTCAACTACTGTCTGTCCCACGTTTTACTGCCGACGAAATTTTGGCTATTGAACATATTAAATCTAACTTTATTTCATCAAATTTTCTTTAATATTGATTTTGTCGCGAAAAAAGATTTTCCTATGGGAATTTAACATAGGGCAAAAAGGAGGAGGAGGCTGACCATTTTGGAAATTAACTCGGAAACCTGGCGAAATAGCTTGGATATGATGTAAATAAGAAAACAAAAGTTAGAATTTGAAAATCGGTCGACAAATAAAAGAATATTTAAAAAAAAAAATTGTTTAGCCCCCATGTGAAATTCCAATAGGAAAAGTGTTTTTTCGCAATAAAATCAAAATTTGTTTTAGGGAGGGTGACTTGTTTGTTATTGATATAAAAATTACATGTACTTACATTTATATATGTTTAAGATTTAATATTTAATAGCCAAAAGTTCATCGGCAGCAAAACGTGGAACAGGCAGTAGATTGAATTGTACTATGACAATATATATGTATTTATGAAGTATGAAATTGGGCTTGGGGAATTATTGTACATTTGGCTTGCCATACTACACTGTTTGTTATGTAATTATTAAAGCATCCATCAACAGATTATACATATCAGTGCAGTTTTAAAGTCGCCGACTGTATTATACAGTCGGCGACTTTAGAACTGCATTGATATGTATAATCTAATCTACCGTGATTGCCAAGTTTCTCACTTCCTGATATTAAATAAACACACCGATTCATACCTTTAAAAGATGAAAGTGAATTGCAGATATTATTTGTTACGGACTGTGTATCAGGCTGTCTGAATGTTTTCACTTTACATACTTGTGTTGATATAAGTGTACAGTGAAACCTCTCTAAACCGGACACCCTGGGAGATTTTTCACTTTACATAGTTGTGTTGATTTAAGCGCACAGTCTGATCAAGATCTGCATTGTTCGCCATTCTATACTTGGAACACCTGTCATGCTTCTAGCAAGCAAATATAGATACAATGTAGTTGCATGTAGCAGTCTACTGGAGTGTGCTATTTGATCAGGAGGTACGCTAGTCACAAATCCCATAAGCCCCATTTCTCCAGTCACAGCCGGAGGTCATGGGATATACACACCATGGAAAAATCTCGATTAATGATATTTTGTCAGAAGCCACAATTGTTGGCTTGCATCATTAAACGTACACAACCGAATTGGTCCCGTTTCTTTGGTCACCTACGTACAGGCGTCTGTTTCAATAAACTTCGTACGACTAAAATGTTCGTAAGTGCACACTTATGATAGTCTGTAAAATTAAAATGTGCACATACATGAC
Organism: Conchocele bisecta; assembly: GCA_029237695.1. Lineage (NCBI taxonomy): Eukaryota > Metazoa > Mollusca > Bivalvia > Lucinida > Thyasiridae > Conchocele > Conchocele bisecta. The sequence continues at coordinate 55,456,647 of CM055280.1, read as the reverse complement.
TATAGATAAGATGGGTATCACCTGAATTAGGCCTAAATCCTGGGAAATCCTGTTCAAGGCTGTTGACACTTGCTGACATTTCCTTTGTAAAAACACGCGAACTCAATGTAGAAATGTTGACATTTCTTTAAATGAATAAAAGCAATTAACGGTTGCATCAATTAAATTTTCCAGACGATCCTAAATTTGCACTTACGAACATTCTAGTCGTACGAAGTTTAGTGAAATGTGCCCCTGATTATTTCCATGACGGTCACACTTTAAACTAGATATTATATTTGTAAAACATGGATATTGCCCCCATGGTATACTGGACTCAAACTAGAGATTGTGTGTCAAAAAGAAAACTTTAAATTTGCACAAATTTAAACAAGTCATTTGAGAAAGTCTTACAAGCTTTTGGACATAAGAAAATTACTAAGTGTTTTCAGCACCATTTTGAAGGTCACAAATGTCAAGGTAATGTCATTGGTGGTGTGATTGTGTCACACATGTTCAGGTGAATGAACTGTCCAAATATTAAAGCAATCATTCAAGTACAATGTACATGTACTATTGAAACTATTACATGATGGAGAAACTCTTACAAACTTTTCGACGCAAGAAAATGGCTAAGTGTTTCAGCGACATTTAGAAGGTGACAAAGGTCAACGTCGCGAGTGTATGACAAATATTCAGGTGATTCAAGTGTCCATGTATTGAAGCAATCCTTCGAGTAATATTGAAGATATTACATGTCGGAGAAACTCTTACAAACTATTCGACATAAATGTACATGGAAGGACGGACGGACGTACGGACCCCCAAGAGCAACGCAATATGCCATCCTTGCTATCGCATAGTGAGCATAAAAGATAGTCACACACGATATGCACATTTATGTTTCTTCGTAAAATAATACCACTCTGGACTTGTCATGGTGTATATGAATATGGTATCGTCTTTTCCATGGCTCCTAGTTTTTTCTTGAGGATTTTACTGATGAGGCCTAAAATGGTGTGTTTCCTGTTGCCCGACCGACCCTATTTCTTTGTTACCCACGACCATCAATTTTTATAATAAAAAGCGGACGAACCGACCAACCCTATTTTCGTTCAGCCCGTAACAGAAAATACACATATTTTTGTCAAGCCTAATATTATGGAGCCCCGCAGCGGAAATGCATTATTTTATTAATTTGTTCCCACTAAATGATGACCATTCGTTCCCTCAATTTATTAATTCGTTCCCACGATATAACAATTCGTTCACACGAATCAACAATTCGTTCCCACGAAATAACAATTAATTCCCACGAAATAACAATTCGTTCCCACGAAATCATAATTCGTTCCGTCGAATTAACAATTCGTTCCCACGAAATAACAATTCGTTCCCTCTAATTGACAATTCGTTCCCTCGAATTAACAATCGTGGTAACGAATTGTTAATTCGAGTGAACGAATTGTTATATCGTGAGAACGAATTGTTATATCGTGGGAAAGAATTGTTATTTCGTGGAAACGAATTGTTAAATTGAGGGAACGAATTGTTAATTCGTGGGAACGAATTGTTAAATTGAGGCAACTAATTGTTATTTCGTAGGAACGAATTGTTATTTCGTGGGGAAATAATTAATAAAAAAAACTTCCTGACTTTACTTCGTATCTCCGCCCTCTTGTGATAAGCATACCCTGTCACGGGCTGGCTAAAGATTAATATTGAAAGGTTTTGTTATCGAAGGTCATAACATGAACGAATACGTTTTACAGCGGATTAAATGGTGATATGGGAATCATTTATTTATAATTCAACTCGTAAGTCTTACAACATTCCAAGAAATTTGGTAGTATTATAATTATATAATGTATATAAGCACGCTGAATTATACAGAAAGATACAATATTTAGCGAAATATTACAAACATATATTGGTCGCTATATACCATTGTATACCAAGGTGTTGGATCACGTCATTTATGAACGGTTTGACGTCATGTTTTTAAATATGTTTACAGTTTGATTTCCTTGATTATCTTTCTAACGGGATGGGGATTTCTTTTATGAAAATAACGCAGCAAATGCTAAACTATTTGCCATGTATTGTATAATATACGTTGATCTCATAACTCTGTCGTCTTGATGAAGAATTGGCAGCGTAAATACAAACCCAGCGCCCGTGAATGTAAGAAATGATTAGTAATACTAGATCTAGTATCTGATTCTTCGTCATGACAGATCTCTGATTTTGTAAAGAACTTTTAACAACAATACATTTATGTAATTGTCTTTCATGCGCTATATATCATCAAAATCTGCCTCTTTGTTAGAAAATAGTTAAGACAATCTACAGTATAACGTCAAAAATTACATCACGTCGGAAAACTTCGCACTGAAACCACGTGATACAATTATACCAAGGTGTATGAGGTGGTCACAACAACAACAACAACAACAAGTACTGAATGTTCCAGAAACCCTCCGATTCAAAGTACGTATTCTTTTATTTTTTCCTTATTGTGTAACATAATTTGATGAAATATGGCGCATCAAACGCGTCTTGTTAAGCTGCATTTGGTGGTATCGGTACTTTGGCTCAAACTTCTGTCGATTTTGCGAAGAATCGACTTCCGTATGTACGACATAAGTATGTGCAGAACTCACTGGATCACCAAATGCAGCTCATGAATACGCGCTTGCTGCGCCATATTTCATCAAAATCTGTTGCATATTAAGCAAAATATCAAATAATACTGACTTTGGAGTGGGCGAACTTTCAACACTTTCAGCCATTGTTGTTTTTGTTGTAACCACGTGATCATGGACCTTGAATACGCTGCATAACCGTAGGCGCATGTGTTTTAACCCTTTGAGCCCGAAATCCCGCTATATCGGTGTATGCAAACAGTGCAGATCCAGATGAGTAATTTTCATATTTCTTAGAACAAAAACACCCCCTTTTCATAAATGAACGAATCTGAAAATCATTTTGTGACCATTGGATTGGTCGGAACATTAGCATATCACTGTCCATTCCAGTTCCTTAGGGTTGAAAGGGTTAAATATGTCGTGGAGCTTCCGTTGCATTATCTCGTTGCATTTGTTGTATCTTCTTCACAAAACCAGCACAATCAACGAGAAATGAGGCTTATTGCTTATTGCGACCAGTTTATAACCAGATCAGCATCCGCAGTCTGTCCTGATCTGTAATGTTTGCCATTCCATAAATTAAGCACCCACTTTGCTTCTAACAAGCAACATATATCGTTAGCAAGCTGCAGGGGGCCGTTCCACTAAACTTCGTACGACTAAATGTTCGTAAGTGAACATTTAGGATCGTCTGGAAATGTCAATTGATGGATTTGCATTTATTGAACATAGGATGTAGCATGATTACGCTCAACCCCAGCTTCGTGATTCCCGCTGTGTGACTTCCCCACCCATTATTATCTCCCCACCCAAGCTTCGTGATCACGCTATGTGATTCCCCCACCCAGCATTAGTCCCAACCCCAGCTTCGTGATTCCCGCTGTGTGACACCCATCCAGTATTATCTACCCATACAAGCTTCGTGCCTACCGCTGTGTGACTTCCCCATCCAGCATTACTCCCAACCCCAGTAGTATATGAGGATTAAAATGATACAACCTCCAACTGCAAGTCCCCCAGCTACGCGCGGCGACTCCCAGTTGGAGTGGGTATCATTATTGACTCCTCATATACTACTTGGATTTTCCCCCACTGTTCGGCGGGTATGTATGAGAAGAATGGGAACTATTTTTCATCAACCGCGAGGCAATATACATAGCATCAGAAGACGCTGGCGGCGGTAGTGAGAAAAAAGATGAAGTGAAAGTTCAATAAGGAGAAGGCCTAGTGGTTGGCATGGGATAAATGGAGCAACAGAACTGCGGGACTGTTCAAGCTGGAATCCGAGGGGGATAGAGCCATCGCACTGTGCAGCAAGTGTTACTACGTGAGCGGGGACGAACAAACTAAGCACTCCGCCAAGGGGATGTCGAGGAGATCTAACGACCTGACTTGGTGGAGGTACAAGAGCACTCTCGAATGAAGAAGGGACATGGCGAAGAACAGGGGATTCGGAATGGTTAACGGGGTGATGAAGACAATCTGGAGAAGTTGGGGTTGTCGGCGTACTACGACAAGAGGAGAGTGATGGGAGACGGGGTACACACCGAGCCTCTAACATAGGTAAACAAAAAAAACTCTGAAAAAGGGGAGAATACTAAAGTCTCTGACGAGAGTCTGACCGACTATGACGACGGAAGGACCGGGGGTAGCTGGTATCAGAAGGCACCGCAATAAGTTCTTCGCGAACAAACCCGCGATATTGACCATAATCCAAATAGTAGAGCACGGGCTCATCGGGTTTGGTAATAGATCGATCCAGATGATATACATTGAGAGACCACACGGGATCAGTTGTGTGGCGGCGGCCACCCTCGACCTCTCCCGGTTGATAGAGGTACCGGACGGCAACATCCGATGGAAGCCGTTTCTCCGCTAAACCAACGGGTCGCCCGCGCGAGACGGCAGAGGGTTTGAGCGCCACTATTTTCGCCTTGATGGCATCTACGGGCTTCTTACCGATCAAACTGGTTACCTCACCGTTCAGTGCGGAGACCACGGCGGGGTCGATCGCGCATGAGGGTCTACAAGTTCTTTGGAGTATTGGTGACCGAACAGCCTCTCAGCCAGGGTTCGATTGAACCGCTCCACGATCCCCTGGTCCCGGTGGATGTTGACGCGGCCGCGTCTAACAGAAACGGCGTGTTTAGCCAATAGATGAGAGACCTCGCCCATGAACTCGCGCCGGGATCGACCTGGAGAAGATTCGGCCATTTGAGAGGACTCCTCTTATATATTCGGGAAAGAGTCTCGGCCACCTCCTTAGACTCTTTCGTGGCCAGCTGCTCAGCCCCCTTTTAACGACTCGCTACGTCAACGATTGTCAGTGCGTACTTGTACGTCTTGCGCCCGACGCGATCGTGAGTGAGAAACAGGATATCTGCTTAGTGGACTTCGTTCGGCACCGGCACGTCGAATTTCGGCCGCGGAATATTGTGAGGCGCGGGCAAATATATCTACCAGATGGCCTGCTTCTTGAGCCATTCCTTGGCTGCGTTTTCGGAAACCTTGGTCACCGCCGCGAGGTTCTTGATGGCCGTGAGTCCCTTCCAGTAGTCGCGGGGGCTATATTATGTGTTCGCTAGCTTGCGCGCTAGGCGAACCGATAGTTTGGTATTACGTTTGCGCATGTCCATCGTATGAGAGTTATTCTAGTAGGTCGAACAGTCTCCAACATGCCTTCTCCAGATTGTCCGGTAACTGCGTCGTCGATATTAAACCTTTGTTGGAAGACTCGCTGCAGCTGCCGCTTAAGTTCCCCCAATTCAATCGCGATTGGAAGAATTGGAACAGGAGTGGGAACTCGGGGGAATCTAACATCCGCTTTGCGAAAATGGTGGCCGCTTTTTTTCGTCCTCGCGCCACGTCTCTAGAGAGTCTTGGGCCAGACGGATCAGACCCTTTGCGCCAGCTAGACAGTGTTTAAGGGCCGTGTAACCTACATCGATCAAAGCGTAATAAAGCTCGTCAACTAACATCGTTCTATATATATTATTTAAAAAAAGCTTTTTAAAATAATTATTGCTTATTGCTTTTGCTTATTGCTTTTTCAATATAGTAGCTGACGAGACCCACCACACACATTCCCACGACGATGAACGCGATCTCGTGGTCTTTTTGGGCCTCTGACGGTACATAGAAATCTGAAAGTTGGGGCTCGGGATTCAGCGGCCGGAGACTTTTCTGCGGATATGCCAGCGCGTACTCGCGGTTGGCTTCATCAACGTTCCGGAAAGTTTGCGCGGCGTGATCCTCTCGGCGAAGCTCTTCGTTGATCCAGTCCATATGGGCGGTTCGCTTTGTCGACCATGCCGCGTCTACAGCTAAATCATGACGCTTGCGCTCATCATCCGCGTCCGAGTTTTTTCCTATTAAAGAGAATAAATAGTTGCTAAGGCCCCCCCTGTGCTCAACACCGAACCACCTATCATTAGTCCGATCGCAAGACTAGTCATTATTTCCATGTATTAGCAGGTAGAATTCCAGCTTTAATTAGATAATCTCGAGTCCCAACTGCGGCCGCTACATTCAAGGTCATGAGCCCTACGTCTCTCGCGGTCATGTCCAATTTGGGAATGGGCCCTCCGAAGGCCATCTTTGATAGTCGAGCAAACCCGATACTGAGACCCGATATCATCACGGCGTGATAAACCGCATTCACTATTATTTTACCTTCGTTTTCAGCCATTATGATTATTGCATATAAAAGGGATCGCGATCAATGTTTAAATGGGGTTCAATCGGTTTCGTAACTTTCTTCGGAACCGCGGCTGGTTGTTTCGAAAGGTAGTTCCACACACACAGGGTGCCCACAACTGCCAGACCACCACCAACAACCCACAGGATGATCCAGGTAGGAGCTACAGCAATCGGGGATTGCACCGACAGTTCCTGCAGAGATTGAACCGCAGCTGCCTTCGGGTGTTTTGCTGTTTCTGCCCCCAACTCCAATTGCGATTGGGGCTCCTGAGCTGGAACAAATAACGACTGTTTGGCCTCTCGAAGCTCGGCGAGTATTTTATCTTGTTTCACTTTTCGGGTGGCAGCCGCTGCCCGCCCAGCTGCCTGTCTCTTTGGGTTTTTGTGTCGTGCAATCGGGGTCAACAGTGTTGAGGGTTCATCCAACCGCACCTGTGCAGTTGGGGGTGCAATCGTGTTCAACAGTGTTGAGGGCTGTTCCGTCACTCTCGCAGGTGTTTGTCGCTAATGGTCCAACAGGGTTGGGGGTGCGTCTTGTGTCGTCATTTTCTGAGCTTATAGTTCGTGTGTATATATGTCCAAATTGACAGTGCTTAGCCGTGGTCAACGCGGTTGTCAGCGGAGCTAAGTACATTCCAAACTTGTGATAAAATGAGCAGCAGGCTGTTCTAAGAGTGTGTCCTACAAAAGGGTCAGTCTCTAGATCACCAATCAACCCCGCGGTGTTTGGTATAGGGAGAAGTGTACTAACAGCGGTAGCGTACAGATGAATAGCCGCCGATCCAAGAGCTTTCGTCATCTCCGCACCTAACCTAGATTCGTATCGCGCATACATTTTATCGACCTCCGCATTTGACATCTTGTCCACCTGACAAACTGAGAGACGCCTACCGAAATACCGCTCCCATTATCCCCCAGCAACCAGCGCAACTAGCCGCTCGCGTCGCGTCGCATTTTCATTTTCTTTCAGGAAAGATACTGTATCGGCAGTCGTGTCGGCAGTCGTGTCGGCAGTCGTGCCGGTTCCTACAGGTCCAGTCGTGTCGGCAGTCGATACGACTGTCTCTTCCATTAGCTGATCGAGAAGTTCGTCGCAGTTCATTATTTTATCTTTAATAATTAGTACTATTCTGACTAGCCTCATAAGTCTAACATATTGCCAAGCGCACCACCGGATACTTATGATCACCGTTATGCTCGCAACAAAGCTCGCAGCGGAGCACCAAATTCTTAACATTGTTAACCATTGTTCAGCATTTGTTCAACATTTGTTAAGCATTGTTCATCATTTTGTTAACCATTGTTCATCAATTGTTCAGCATTGTTAAGCATTTGCTTAGCAGTTACTAACGAACGTTAAGCAATTGCTTAATAATTGCTTATTACTTCATAATTTGTGGCTTGATCAGTTTTTAGCAGAAGTTTGGCGTGCTTAGTTTCCGAAAGCATCTGTCGAACCTCCAGGCGCTCCTCGCGCGTTGGGATAACGTCATTCTCTCGAAGACAGCCATCGAATGAGTCCTTGCAGTGAAAGAGGGCGACCCATTTCGTTTGCTCGCGCAGATCCTTGAGGACGGCGTTGTACTTCTGAGTGGAGATCCATACGCTTTGCCCCGCATGGCGGCCCGAAAATGCGAGCTCGGAGAGCATGTCCTTCTTTTTGGTCATCGCCGCCTTGGCCGAGCAGTCGTCAATCACGTATAGGGTGGGCTCGCCCTGGACTCTTTGGTAGAAGCCGCGCAACCAATCGTGAAGCCTATCACCGGGGTCAATAACGTATACCTCAGGGTCGGTCCATATCCACGGGTGTCGCTGATAAGTCTCGTTGTGCCGCACAGTGGGACTCATGATCACAATGTGTCGAAAGATATCGCGGTATGACCCCTCGAGCAAGTCGAGGATGAAAACCGTTTTTCCGCACCCTGTCTGCCCACATATTATGGCAGAGTGGGCATCACAAACTTTATTTTTATTTAAATCTTTAGATTTAGTAGAGTGCTGAGACGTATCGACCATCTTCGATGTTGAGTTTTGCGTCTGTGATTATATATAAGTACACGTTCAATGGCCCAGCTTCATCCGCCTCTTTGGTTATCTGGATCGTCACACCCTCGCTAGCGTTCTCAACTTGGCATCCACTACCGTGCATTTGGTCGTCGTCGCTGACTCGCATGTCTAGCCATAACACGTATTTGGTAGTCAGGAACTGCGCGAGGGAGACGTCCGAGAGCTGCAGGTCTTTGGCAACCGCGGCAACCTCTGGGGAGCGTTTAGAGCCGGCAGCAAACTGCATTCTGACTTCGTCCCACTGCTGGTGCGCACGATGGCCCTGGTTGTAGAGCTGATTGGGGACTCTCTCGATCGTCAGCTCTACCTTCGTGATTTTGGGGTTATTGAATTTGTCAGTTTTTCTAACCCCGAGCGCGAATCGACCCTCCTAGAACAGCATCAGTATACCTTTCATCGAGCGGGCGGGTACGTTGACATTAATATTCCACAATGTGTAGCTTTTGTCTTCCGTCATCTTGCGGTGGCGAAGAACTCGGTCGTAAAGTATAGCAACGCGCCCGGCGTACTGGGATCTGATCAATCGCGCGAGTTTGGGCATCGTGACCATGTCGTACTCCAACGAAACATTGTCGATCGTATACGTCGATGCCATGTCGGTGGCTATGAGAACTCGGCCGTAGTCGTTGAACGTTAGTTCGTATTCGAGGCGGTCAGCCAAAGCGCTCTGATAGTAGGGCATGTGACTCTCCAGCAACTCAAAGTCGAGCGGGCTGTAGAAGCGGTTGCCGTAAGCGGCCGCGATCGCGGTGTCGCTCGCGACGTTATCTGCCTTGTCACCAGCCCCGATTCTATGTCTGGTTACGTTCTTATTCGCTGGTGTCAATACCCTGATAGACCGCATGTTCGCGCTCTTGCGCCGTCTTCCACAGTCCTGATAGCAATGGTAGACGTCGCTGTCGTCGATCGACATCACCTCATTACCAGAAATCTTTATCACGGTCTTCTTAACGATGGCGTGACCCAGGTTCTGAACGACGGTTCGGTCCGCGTCCGTCGACGTCAGCGAAATAGTGAATGCGAGGCGAAAAGTCACCGGCACAATGACGTCGTTAGCTCCGAGGTTGGGGAAGCGGGCCATGAGCTGCTGGTTCTGGTCGATCGTCGATGGGTTGTTCGTAATAACTACGCTCTGTCTCACGCCTTTCGCCCCGAGGGGCTCCCGCAGTCTGCGGTATGGATTGAGTTTGCGGCCGTATTGACTCGAAGACATAATTCAGTGAAACTAAATACTCTATTAAACCCGTATGGTTTTTTCTTTAATACATCGTTAAAAATGACTGATTACGATATGGAAGAATTCGGCCGAGACGATTATCTCGATGATGATGACATCGACAATGACATCGATGATGACATCGATGATGAAACGCCCTTCAAAGAGACTCCAGTTCCAATTCGTTAATTGGGGGAAATAGGTGGCGCTACCAGCTCCGTTGGTCAAAGTCGGGAATTACTCGAGGGAGCTGTAGACGACTACTACAACAGTTTGGCAGAAAAAGGTGAGGTACCATCTGTCGGCCGCGACTACTCGAATTGGATCTGCGTGGTAGGTTGCGACTAAAAGCATCAAATGTCCCGATCATCAACATGAAGACCGGAAAACACCTAGCGCTGAGCACCATTGCCGGAAGTCGGGGCGGTGGCCAAATCGTAAGGAGCGAACTAGGATTCACGGATTGAAAGAGGGGTAAACAAATTAAGCCCGCCCGCGCTGCAAAGACCATACAGTCTACCGACAAAACGATGGCGAAGACGGCCGCCGCGATAGAAACTGCCGATATCAGCGATCTCCCTCGTGTAGCCACCGACGCTATTCGCACAATTGAGATCAACGAAAACGAAATAGATGGTATACTCAACCTCGACCAAGGGTCGAACGGTGACCCACCGTTACCTCTTCGCGAACTCCGGGGACTCGATAAGGCTCTACAAAAGGTCCGGGGTGAACTGGTCCTTAACCTCTCCAAACTCACGGCGCTGGATGAACATATCGCACTAGAAGAAAGAAAACTTGGGGAAGCCCTTGATGGCGATAGAGAATCTACCGAGCGGATCACCGAACGCCTGCGGTCTTTGCGAGATGAAAGAGAAGTTCGCTTGGAGGCTGCCTCGACTAACCGTGAGGATCTCCGCACCCAAATAAGTCGGATCCGCGAAACAATCTCGAGGGTTCTGCACAAGGAGACGACACTCGGTGAGCGTATTCGCACTCTGTTCAGAGAGCAGGGCGTTACGATAGTAAGCATCCTCGCAGCTCTTGGCATGACTATATCGGCCATAGTTCTAGCTGTCACTGGCGGGGCCGCTGCTGCACCCGCAACAGCACCCGCTCCATCCGGTGGAGCCAAAGAGTGGGCAAAAGAGCATATAAAAGCCCTCGCCAATCTCTTGGCTAAATTAGCCAGAAAGGTGGCTGCCGCGCTGCCTGGGCTGATCGGGAGTGTCGTCTCCTACTTGTTATCTATATTATCAAAAACGGCCGGATGGCTCGCCGATAATACTTGGGTTTTAATCGTGGCGATCGCCGGTCTTCTACTATTCTCCGCCCGAGAGTTCCTAAAACCAAAGCGCGAATAGTCCGATCACCACAAGGGCGACGACGAGCCCTAATTTCTCCACCTCGTGGGTTGTAGTTCCCGCTCCTGTTCCAATTCTTACAATCGCGATTGGATTGGGGGAACTGGTGGAACTTGATGGTGCATCAAATTCGTGAATTGGGGGTACGGAGATGGGTGTATCCAATTCGTGATTTGGGGGTTTTATGAAATCGGTTCCATTTCCAACCTCAACACTGTTGAACCCGATCATCTTGGGGGGGGGGTAGCTTGATGATATCCGTGTTCATGTTCCCGTTGTGGCCGATTTTTTTATTGGCGGTGTCAATTACGATCTGATTATTGTAACCGTCAACCGGGTCGTCTCGTAGTATCATATTGCTCGGCGCCATATAAAGACCTATTCCAAATACACAGTCTACTGGGGTGCTGGCATTCTGCAAAACGTCTTGATAATTCTGGATCGCCTTCTCCAGGTCCACCTTAGCTGAGAAGGCGTCCTCTACAAGTGCCAACAATTGTTTTTGCGCGTCAAACGCCGTTCCGACTCCTATTATAGAACTGTGCGTTTGCTTCTGTGCGCCGAGGATGGCCCAGACGTATATGCGAATGGAGTCGTTGAGGCGGGTAACACCGGCCTGCGTAAACCCTAGACCGTCGTCCAATATAAAGGTTCCTACAGCCGTCTCGACGGCTTCGTTTTGTAAAATATACTCTACGTGAGCTATTTTTGGTGCATTATACTAGCAGTAATTGATTACACAGTCTCTTTGTACTAACTTCAGACCCGAATGTCATTTTATTTACTATATAATCGGTGGCGGTCCAATTTGTATAACCTCTAGTGGGGTCGTGGTGGTTTGACATATAAAAACCGAAAGTTACACCTGGGGTGGCAAACTTTGTGCTTGCGCCGTAGTCTAGACCACTGAGATGAACAGTACCTAAACCTCCGTTGTCTGGAAATGTTTTCTGTCGCCAGTCTGTATCTTTTGAAACGTTAAATTCGTCACATATCCGTTCGAACGTCTTAAGGCTGTATGTGTTGGAAATTGGATCCCAGCCGTCGTCTTGAGGTAGTGGAGTACCTAGTTCTTTGAGAACCCTCCTTATAGTATAATACACATGAAAGTTGTAGACGCTACTGCTCAGCATGCTGTTCCTGGCTTTTATGTGGTATCTGAAAGAGACGCCACACCCGGTTGTGGCACACCACACGGCAAAATTTAGTTGGTTCTGCCAGAACTGCATAGGGTTGTTGTTCCAGTTTGTTGTGACATCCTGTGTAATGGTTTTAGGAAGTCTGTACTTTTCAAACATGTTAGTGAAATTGGTGTTGAAACCGATGCCCAAACTGGCTCTTATTTGGGGGTGCACAAGCTCACCAATGGTGTTCTTTTGAGTGTATACACCTCCGACCAGGTACTTTGCCTTTGAATTGAAGCTAAATGCCTTTGTATCCAACGACATTTTAATCGGAGTTTATTATGTTTGCTACTATCACTAATGTTCAAAAAGTGAGTTGTGAACTTCAGAAGTCAATCGACAACTGCTGCGGAAAACGCCGGGTAGGTCTCAGATCAATCACCTTCACGGTTGGGTGGTGAAACTTGGGGGAGCGCGAAGGGTTTTACTATGTGAAGGATGGACAACAAATAAGTGTAAAGCTGCCTCCCGGACTGTGGGGAGCAAGACAGCTCATAGACTTTGTTTCCACAGAGCTTGGCAACGAAGCCAGTTTCTCGATATCGAAGGCTACCGGACTCGCAACATTAACAGCCCCCGACGGCGCTGTGATAACTATATCAGATCAATTAGGCATTCGCCTCGGTTTCAGCCGCCCACTTAAAAAGATTGTTTCCCCACGGGGCCAAACATTTGTTGGAGATGTGCCTGTGGATCTAGCCTTTACCAAAACCCTCAAAATACATTTGAACCAGTTGAACACGTCGTACAACTTGTTGGATGGAGCCCCCATCACACTAATTAAAACAGTGCACGCTAGCGATTGTTACTTTGGGGAGACCGTGACCTTAGACTTCCCATCCCCCGAGATGAAAGTTTTGTTTGGAATTTGGACACAGCCACGAATTTACGGTCTCTATTCTCGACGACCGAGCTAAAGAGTTGAATAACTATTATCCGATTTCGGTCGTTCTAGAAATTTCGAAGAATTAGACACAAGCTACCCAAATTTAAAACAACCAACATTATGAGTATATACGGGCCAGATAGTTCTCCAATTTATTATCCCCATCGAAATACAAGGATGGTTCAGGTGGTGGATTCACCCCCACAGAGAGTGATTTATTAACTACCGGGAAAAAATCGTATCACTAATCAAGACAAATATGGCGGTGGTAGTGAACGAAATTCACAAGAGTCTACTATCACAACTTAGACTAGAGGCCCTGGCTGTGACTACACAAAGTCGTGAAGAAACACATACAGCACTTACTGAACTAGGTGGAAAAATAACCGAATTTCGGGAAGAGGCCCATACAGAGCTTATGGAAGTTTCAGTTAAACTAAATCGAGTTCATAGAGACGCTCATAAAGCCCTTGAGGATACCTCTGAAAAGGTTCGTGTTGATGCCCATACCGCTATCGAGAAGCTTGCCGCATTGTTGGACACATCTGTAGAGCAGTTTAAGTTATTACGCCGCAGAAAACCCATCTTAACAGTTTGGGCTGAGAAGCTGGGCCCATTGAATGAGGGGATCTATGAATATTCGTTTGGTGCCAAAACGAGCAATAGATATGGGGGATACGTCAAGACAGCTCCAGGTACGGTTCGACGAATTGCGGTCTGTTCGGTTAATGCTAAGGGTAAACCTGTGGGCGCGGTCATCGTAAATCTCGTTTATAAATAACCCGTGCCTGTGTAAATCGATAACCCTGCTGTGTAAATCGATAACCCGGCCTATACACACATGTTCATAACCCGTGTAATTGGAACATTGTCATCTGCTTGGTGTTTGTGATGCGTACACCGAATATGCTTGTACAGTGGAACCTCTCTAAATTGGACACTTAATATACATTTAAGATGGAACCTCTCTAAATTGAACACCGAATATGATTGTACAGTGTCACCTCTCTAAATTGGACACCGAACATGCTTGTACAGTGGAACCTCTTTAAATTGGACACTTAATATACATTTAAGGTGGAACATCTCTAAATTGGACACTTAATATACATTTAAGGTGGAACCTCTCTAAATTGAACACCGAATATGCTTGTACAGTGGAACCTCTCTAAATTTGACACCGAATTTGCTTTTGTACAGTGGAACCTCTCTAAAATTGGACACTTAATATACATTTAAGGTGTAACCTCTCTAAATTGGACACCTAATATTGCATGTTCATAACCCGTATAATTGTAACATTGTCGTCTGCTTGGTGTTTGTCGGTGGTGCGTGTGAGGAAACAAACTACACATCAGATCGGTTCTATCTTTAGAACTGACTTTCTGATTTGAATTATTATTAAACGATAATACTTGCGAGCACGTAATTCCTTGTTAACCATTCGATGAGTAGCGTGAGTACCACCACATGGTGGACATAGCATTGACTCGGGTCTGGTCCCTACCCCGCAATGTCGACATGGGCGAGGTGAAATGGACCCTCTACTCATCCATGCTCGGTGATGTTTACAATACTCGTAAATGCCGGTACGATGACACCTCTCGTGACTACCTGTCTTCAACCACGCACAATTAACTAAAACCATTGTGTGATTATATATATTAGATATAACCAATGGATTCTTATCTCTAATAGGGTGTAACCAGAAATATATGGTCTCGCGGTTTATGAAAAGTATTTCCCATTCTTCTCATATATACCCGCCGAACAGTGTCAATAATGATACCACCTCCATCTGGGAGCCGCCGCGCGTAGCGGGCGACTTCCAGTGGGAGATGGTATCATCCTCATATACTACTACCCCAGCTTCGTGCTTCCCGCTGTGTCACTCCCCCACCCAGCATTATTCCCAACCCCAGACCCGCGATTCCCGTCTAGGCCTGAGCGTGTACGCTTTAGGAAATAGTTGCTGTGTCCAGTCATTCCCATAGTCGCCTATGTTAGTTAGTCTCGACTAATTACCATTATTTATTGTTACCATGATTTGTCACCCTCATACAGTTGTAGTTGTTGTGTTTTATGTCTT
Organism: Conchocele bisecta; assembly: GCA_029237695.1. NCBI lineage: Eukaryota > Metazoa > Mollusca > Bivalvia > Lucinida > Thyasiridae > Conchocele > Conchocele bisecta. The sequence continues at coordinate 55,441,515 of CM055280.1, read as the reverse complement.
AGCAAAATATCAGGTATTAATACTGAATTCGCTACTGTCGTTCTTTCATTGCAAAGTAGCTACTTATTCCCATCCTGATTCACAAGGACCCGCTACCAACCCCCTGCGTGAACAGGAAACTATGGTTTACCCCGTATTCTTGAAGGCAGACGCAATGAAGGGACGTTACAGTATCACCTGAGATAAACGACCAAGAAACTCATCAAAAATAAGATCACAATCAGGTGTTTTCTTGGTGTCCGGTTTAGAGAGTTTTCACTGTATTAAATCATCACTCATTTAAGAACCTCTATGTACATGTATTTCAGGTGGTGACCTTACGCGATGCGGCGTGTCTTGGTTCTCGCGACATTGTGTTCACTCTTTGGTAAGGAGATGCCGACTTTTAAATGCACTGAGTCTCAGATATGCCTAGAAAGTGACGAAACAGATTAGGAAAACATAGTAGTTTAATTGTAGATTTGCATCGTATTTCTGAACGTAAGTGCATGTACAACGAAAATGCTAAATTCTTCCATACCAAACGAGTTCGCTTTTTTATCACAGTTTCCGACAGCATGCATTTGTACCGAGCCCCGCAGGGTACATGGATTTTTTATTTTCATTAATTCATTCCCACGAAATAACAATTCGTTCCCACGAATTAACAATTCGTTCCCACGATATATCGTGGGAACTAATTGTTAATTCGAGGGAACTAATTGTTATATCGTGAGAACGATTTGTTATTTCGTGGGAACGAATTAATACAAAATAATTCTATGTCCACTGCGGGGCTCCGTGTTTGGAAATTTCATGAACTGAACTGCGATTCATTGATATTCATTTATTGTCGTTGAAGCGAAAAACAGCATGCTGGATATATGAGAAAAGGTCCGTTTCAATGCCACGTTAAAGTTACCGTAGTTGTTACTAACAGTTGTAATGGTAACTTCATGACCTATGTGTGTAATACTGTCAAACCTCACCAAACGGCCACGGCTCTACAACCCCACCCCCCCCCCCCCCTCTCTCTGTTAAAGCCGATATTATGATACAAATAATGTACCTGTATACCCAAATGGACAAATACCTTTATATGTAACCTCCCTACAACAGCCACCTCTCTACAACAGCCAGTTGTGTGTTTACCCATGGGTGGCTGTTGTAGACAGGTTGCACCGTATTTCTATTTACATCATATTATTTTTATGATCGTTAATCACCGGTGTTGCTGAAGTTTAAGTAATAATTATAGTTCATATATTGAATCTTTAATAAATTAATTTCGTAGCGAGCTGGTAGCGTGCGAGAAAATTAATTTAATAAACATTTAATATGTGAACTATAACGTATGTATTGATTACCCAGCCCACTCGCGAAGCTCCGCCCCTAAACGTGATTTCGAATCGCTATACTAGTATGGCGGTGTGTGGTAATATGCTTTGCGTCTCGTGAACTGATGACAACTGGGCATAAACTCAGTTCTAAATATAGAGCTGAACATTTAATGATTAATTTAATACATATTGGCGAAATCCTCGCAATGTGCGATTAATTGAGACGAAATGCCGTTCTTTCATTGATCGAGAAACTAGGGTAAACAATAATGTACGATATTGTAGCGTCTGTGTGTTGTTGTTGGCCCGGCAACTGGAAAGACTGGCAGTCATGGGGTTCGTGCGACAGGAGTTGTGGCGGTGGCCAGATGTCCCGGAAACGAGAATCCTGCACCTGGGGGTTTGCGAGTCCCAATGTAGACTGGGAACACAAGCCTTGTAACGAGATATGTCACAACGGTGGTTTGTACTATTCGGGTCGTTGCCACTGCCCGTCATGGCGATACGGATCTTGTTGCGATGGTAACTGTCTTTTGTGTGGTGTAGTGTAGATTAACCTCGAGTTATATTATTGTACTACTTCTACAATCATGGAGCTACATGTACATATATATTTACATTGTCACAGGCCCACTGCGTTTTGCATGTGCAATCACTACCCCGCCAATTGCCTGTAATTTCCGATATTTTCAGACCGCACGCACTAAAGACAGACGAAATAGTGTACGTACGACAGTGAACGCAACAGCACATGGCTTTATTCCTTAAGTAAAAGAAAAACACATATGAATGCATTCATCAATCAAAAGCACAACCATACAGTCACCCCTAGTTCACATCCTCATGGAAATTCAGGTCAGGGGTCAAGGCCGAAACGGACAATTCATGTCCACATTATAAGTTATTGTGATTCTACATAGACTATATGGTGTAATATTGCCCGTCTGGAGGTACGGACATACCTTCAGACGGGCAATATTACACCATATAGCCTGTGTAGAATCACAATAACGTATTTGTCATACCGCAGATATCCTTCATTTGGCCGTATAAACATCTCTTCTTTTGATCTTTGATCTACCGTCAGTCTTAATATAAAGGCGTAAATGAACATGACAATGAAACGAAAACAAACTAAATAATTATGGTGTAAGAAATCCATCGAAAACGATCATGACAGTTTTTTTATGTCGTGTAATTTAATTTATATTCCACTGCTCTATCGATCTGCTCTCCCTTTGGCGCCTCTACAAGAATGCGACTGGTTCCCAAACATTCGCTGTCATTGCTACGTCACGTTTCGTGCGTGGAACCCATAGTGTCACGAAGCGAAGTGTGTTGAGATTTGAAAACACTAAACGGAACAGTTTGGCTAATACTTCGCTCATATTTTGATGAGCGAAGAATATTTATGGAAAAATAAACAATAAAGACTGGTTTTGAGTGTACAGTTTGTTACTTTTATTGATCAATTCGGGGTTTTATTGTGTTTAGTGAGGAATACAATTCGCAATCGCTAGACGCTTGCAAAATGTGTCTTCATTGGACGCGAGGCGCTGGAGGGGAATGGCAATTTCTCCATGTCCGACGGCCTTGGCAGGTCATATAATATATATCACCAGGCAATAGCCAATCAAAAGCCGAGAAACTTATCTGCGGTATGACAACAGGTCATGTACGTACGAGTATAAACGTTTGTATTATGTTTTCAGCGTATAATATTACATGCTACACAGTGATTTACCGTGATTTTGGAGGGATTTATTTCCTTGAAGGAAATGTGTTTTCCTAGACGTTCGCGAGACGTAAATGACATCACGTATTGACGTCATTTCCAGCGATGAAACAATTCATACGCTAACGTCAAAATTGTTTCACATTTTTCGAAGAGCATGCAATATGGAATTTATTCCACTACCATTTTGAAATACCGGACATATTTCCCTTGAAATCTGTAAATCCGACAAAGAAACTCCGCACTCATTTCTTTATCGGATTTCCCGATGTCTCGGGAAATAAATGCGGTATTTCAAAATGGTAGTTGAATAAACTCTATTTCATGAAACAAGTTCAACTTGGCTCTAAATGTAGAAAAGTAGAATCAGTCATGACACAGTCAGGTAGTGCATACTGTTTTATCCAAAATTAGACTTGTGTTACAGATTCATTTTTATGTCAGGTGTAGTTGTCAACGTATATTTATCATTTCAGGGTGCAGCACTATACCACATTGTCGCTCGGGTAGGCAGGTGTGCCATTCAAGAGGAGCAGAGTGTACCTCATGTGTGGACCCGTACTATCCCGGGGGATTAAATAAAGGCTGCCTCGGTAAGACTACTGCCGACGAACTTTTTGCTATTAAACACATTAAATCTGAAAATAATATTAAAATGTAAGTATTCGTTCATCAATAACAAAAAGGTCACCCTCCCCATGTGTTTATTTGATGACATTTCTATTAAATATTGATTTCATCGCGAAAACTCAATTTTCATATGGGAATTTAAAATGGGGTAAAAGGGAACTGGTGAGTGACTTGGAGGGTCAAAAACCGAATAAAAAAAGAAATTGACTTCGAAACATGGCTACATAGCTTAAGGAAGCTGCGGGCACGTCAATCTTCCCATAAAACTTCCCACACCGTCCGTAGCAGACTTTGCCGACTTACGTGGCCACAATTACAGCTAGACGAGCTTCATCATAAACAATACGTTCCCACGAAATAACAATTCGTTCCCACGAAATAACAATTCGTTCCCACGAATTAACAATTGTTAATTCGAGGTATCGAATTGTTATATCGTGGGAACGAATTGTTAATTCGAGGAAGCGAATTGTTAAATTGAGGGAACGAATTGTCATTTCGTAGGAACGAATTTTTTATTCGTAGGAACGAATTGTTATATATCAAATTGTTAATTCGAGGGAACGAATTGTTAAATTGAGAGAACGAAATGTTTGTTAATTCGTGGGAACGAATTGTTAAATTGAGGGAACGAATTGTCAATTCGTGGGAACGAATTGTTATTTTGTGGGAACGAATTGTTATTTCGTGGGAGATAACTAACAAAAATGTCACCCTCCCTGAAAAAAATATTTGATGAAATTCCATGCGGGGCTCAGTATAATTAAGCATGATACTACGTATGTACACGTAACGATTTATACGTGGTGTTGAGAAGATGTAGGTTTTATCCCATTAGTTTGTATATTTCATCACGTTGCAGTTAACATTTCTCAGTGACCATGGCATTATACATATATGTTGCATTTTCAGTGAATCTCGGAATTCCTCCACATTTCTATGGGAGAGTCCTGATACCAATGCTGAAATATGTTATCTCCTAATTAGAAGATATTAAGTCCTAATCAGGAGATAATAAGTCACTAGCTTCCAATTATGAGATAACTAAGTCCTTATTATGAGATAGTGGGTCATAATTATGAGATACTAAGCTTACAGGAGATGCGATCTCCTAATTAGGACTTAGTATCTCCTAATTAGGACTTAGTATCTCCTAATTAGGACTTAGTATCTCCTAATTAGAACGTAGTATCTCATAATTATGACTTACAACATTTCAGCATTTGGCACCGGGATGCTGGAATACTTTTCCGATCCTCCTGATAAAAAATGCACGAACCTGTAGCCAAGTTGATCAAAATTGCAAAGCATACTTATCTAACAAAGAAGACTTTGAGGGAGTAATCATTTATTTCCCCCGAAATGCATTATTTCATATAGAACTAACGACTGTATATATTTGATGATTAAAAGTATGCAGAATTATTATACTGAATGTATTACATTATCACAGCCAAAATGGATGTGATAATGTAAGACATTCAGTATAATAAAAATTAGCAAATTTATCCTTGAATTGAAAATTTCTCCCTCAAAGTATACCCCACACTGCACATGCGGATCCATAGAAACAGTCAGCCACTTTCTCCTGTATTGCAACAAATATACACTTCAGCGAAACACATTTATTAACAACCTTCCATGTGCTCCCACAGCATACACACTGCTCCGCGGCAATGAACATTTGACATTCGAGGAAAACAGCTTCGTATTTCAGCAGGTCCAGAAGTTCATCATGTTCATCGTGGCTACATGGCGTTTCGGCAATTGAGGAGACAAGTGGGCAGATGTCCAGTACGAGCTACCAAGCCAGCAATGAGTGCATCCCTTTACCCCACCCCGCCCTCCCCCAGTTACCTCGTCCCCACCATAACATAGTTATACATTGATCATTTTATGTGTGTACTCCCTTGGTTAGTACTGAAATACTGAACTTATAGTTTGATAAATAATGCTTTAAAATACGTATTCCACCATCAATCTACACATATTACCATCTATTTCAAATATAAATGATCAATTGTTATTTCAGTCACCATTGATAATTAACTAGTCATAACCTGCCTGACAGTAATTCCATGTATATTGCACTCACGCTTATAGTGGAGAAGAATTCATATAAGCTTTTTCAAGCTTCTTTTCCAATACACACATTATTTAATGCTTGTATCATACTATGTATTGTTCCTTTACATGACTTATAACTTAATAAATATTGTTTAAACTAAAGTATACTTTGCTATTTAAGTATACTTTGCAATGTTGGTGAAATAGGCTACAGGTATCAATACTACTATGATCATGTAAATGAAACTTCCAGTTCAACGGCCACCAGTGAAGGTGCAGACCTCGAAAATTAATAACGATTACATATAAATTAAAGTCTGTGCATATAATATGAGTACCAGCTAATAAAGTACAATATTTTATTGATGGAGACACATGTATTCCGAGTACAGGCATGATTGAAGCAGTTGTTATTATTGTTTTTATTTTTTTTTAAATATGGAAATCTATTGTATTTATGTGGCCTTTTACAAATGTATTTTAGTATTTTGTGATTTATACTTGTACAGCCTGTAAGCAGATTGACCACTGTGTGACGCGCCAATGTACACAGGCCACGAATGTCAAGTGCAGGAAATGTGACCCGATTAAATTCTTCAAATTGAGGCTGGATGGAACAGTATGTGACAGTAAGTTAAGACGTGTCCTCTAGCAGTTAGGATTGGCCAGACTGTGTATTCATGGTATTTTTCAAAGGTATTTGTATGTCAATTTGAGTTAAACTGTGTTTACTTAAAGTTACTTATAATTCACGGTGGGTATAGTACGTCACGCTCATCTGATTCTAGACCCATTTCCAGCTACATATACATGATATACTTATAATATCTGAGCAACTGATGCGCAGATGTCCCGGGAAATGATATACTGCTGATCACATCATAATAGCTTTTATCATCTCGTATTCAACTTTTTTTGTCATTCAATATTTTATTTCTCAATACCTTAGAGAAAACTCTAATTTCAAATAACTCTGAAACGGCTAGCGTAACACTATGAGGACGGACATATTAGTAAACGCTGTCTTCTTTATATCATAATTTCAACAAAGAATCACTGATTGTTTAAAACAGGATTGGAGCAGGGAGCTAGACTCATCAGGAAGGTGCTACCTGTATAAAAACTTCAAAACGTTTCTTAATGTTGAACGATACCTAACCTTTGATACAGCAATGTCAACTTTTAGATGCTCGAACCATAGTTTAAATATTGAGATTGGAAGACATTTAGGAATAGAACGTCAACTTCTTTATTGCCCATTTTGCCTGACAAATCAAAGAATAGAAGTAAAAGTGCACGCCTTTTTTGACTGCAAGTTATATTCAGAGTTACGTGTACTGTATTTAGATCCAAAGTTATATTCGTCAAAAATGCAACACGAATATTTTAGACTCATTTCAACAGAAAATATACAGACAATCAGAAAAATTGCAAATTTTATGTATCACATTATGAAAAAAACGAAATTCATTTACCGCCTGACATTGTTGAAAAATGTGGCCCATTTCCTCAAGTCATGATCACATTTACCATATATGACACCGACAGACAGGGGACCACATGTGACTTGCGACCAGCGTAGACCTAGATCAGCTGCGAATCTGCAGCATGATTAGTTTTACACTGTACCCAAATCCAAAACTCTTTTCGAAATTCTGAGCTGACAAATTTGGCACACGGTCTACAGGATTTATACGTATTTATGTCCCTTCTCGGTCCGGTTACATACTCATAACGATACATGTTAAAAATTGTATTATACATGTTATGTGTTATGGGCCTATGGCCTAATTCACTGAATAAAACGTATTGTATTGTATTGTATTAGTTTCTGGGGTGCATGTGCTTATAACATTAAAATTGCTCCAGTAGTTGCTGGGATATTTAAGAAAATATAACTTAAACGGAGGTAAACAGTAGGTGCGCGTGACGTACTATATTTACTGTGTTACTACAAAATCAAAATAATTTCTTCATGTTGAAATCCCGTACAGTATATGTACATGAACATGTAATCTTAGCGTATGTTTTATGCTACAACGTAAGAGACATAAACAAATTATTAAATCACATTTTGTGAAGTTAATTATCAGTGAAATGTAGTTTGCACAGCTAAGGGACTTATAATAGTTTCTGTGCGTTTTATGACGGAATTCTAAGAGCAAATGCAAATTTCTTCAACTTCTTCAACTTTAGACGTCACGTACAACGAATATCATAGTTTCTGCAGATTATTTTCATAATATATCACACTTCTTCTTATTTACAAAAGCAAATGACTTGTCTCAGTGGCCTATTTCACCAACATTGCAAAGTATAATTTTCTAGCAAAGTATACTTTGAGGGAGAAATTTTCAATTTAAGGATAAATTTATTAATTGTTATTATACTGAATTGATTACATTATCACAGCCAATTTGGCTGTGATAATGTAATAAATTGAGTATAATAATTCTGAATACTTTTAATCATCAAATATATGCAGTCGTTAGTTCTATATCAAATAATGAATTTCGAGAAAAATAAATGATTACTCCCTGAAAGTACACTTTGTTAGAAGAGTATACTTTGCAATGTTGGTGAAATAGGCTATTAATGTACTCTGTATGCAAACCGTGACAGGGCGTTGTGCATGGGACGCTCACAATTGCTGGCCTGGTACGTGCGTGGGCAGCCTGGGCTATATAACGAAGAACTGCCAGTGTGCCCCAAGATTCCACAAGGTTTCAAGTACAAGAGAAACCAAATGCCAGTGTAAGTCATTGTTTGCATGTGTGCATCAAACTCCAATACTCGACATGTATCCGCTTTCTTAGCCGTCTTCATTTTTTTAAGTCTAAACTCGTTTCGCTGCTTTTCTATACGAGATAACGATACTCATTATCAATTGCACGATTTGGAACGGTCGGTGAATAGAATAATCGACAACTGGATTATACTAGTTTACATGGGGCAATGTAACGATGTTGATAAATGGGTACGTACGTTTAAATCGCAATCCAAAAATTGCTAACGTTGTTTATTAGCTATACGTTTAGTAGTTATTGCTTTGGCAAATAATTATGCCTAATAATTAGTAGGTTTTAATTGTTTATCTTGGAGTTCATATTTGTGGTATCTTATAGCTCAACATGGTACGATACATTTATAGTTCCTTTGCATGCATATACATTGGTTATATGCTTTATTATTAAATGTGTGAATAGCAAATTAAATGCCTTCCGTATCGGGCTATGTCTTGATCCGTTCCTATCATTTTATTATATAGTGAATGCCGATAATGCACCATCTATCGATACATGCGAGGTAACTGCCATTGCACCAAGTGGTAAGAAGAGGCGAGCGCCGAGCACAACAAACTACTCCGACTGTCAATACAAAACCGACATTTTCTGAAACTTCCAAGTGCGGACCATGCAGTACGATTACTCCGCAAGCTTTATCGTGAACACGAAATATGCAGCACCGAAGTACATATTAGAAAGTAAATTTGGAATTACCGATTCAAGAGTCTTTCTGCAAAAGAAGAACATTTATGGTATGTTTGGAGTGTATCGCGATGCTCTTTTGAAACATATATAATTGCATTAGCACGCCAGCGTTTATATGATGTTTGTTCATTCATATCATGACTGGCTGCTTTGCAAGTAAAATAGAGAAAACGATACTCCATAGGAGACAACTAAATCATGTGTGTGTAACATTGTTCTAAATTTACTTGAATCTCTTTTTTTTCTATGTTTGTTGATATTATAGTGAGCCTCATTGAAGACTATGTGATTGTCGTATTATGGTTACCTATAATTGTGTTATATTACACAGTTACCTGTAGCATCGCTGACATTTATCGCCTATATTGTGTCTGCTTCGTGTGTATTGCGCAAACATATATGATGATAACGATAGCTATTTCAAATGGCCAGTGTGCAAAATTACCGACTATCAATACAATTCGTATAAGCGCTGAACACTGCTATCATCGGACATATATATTACCGAGTGGCAATCTACTTAATACATGTAGTACTGTCACAGGAAATGACACGAACTACACACATTCTCATAACTACAGATGTTCGCAATGTTTTGAGGATAACACACTTTTCGTTTGTTACCGCATTTTCTTTCGAAACTATATTTCTCAAAAGTTATCAATCGGACCGCTATCCATCTAGGAGTACGTGATTGCAATTTCCACCAAATGAGCCTCGACGAGTAGCATTGTTTACTTATATGAAGGACCATGTTTGTTCTACTCTTGAATTTATTTGATGTTGGTTCCTTCACTGTGTGATAAATTGGAAAATTATTACTTATACCCATTATGATGAACTTTCAGGACGAGATGTTGGAGCCCCAATCATACGGCAAGGTGTAGGTGGAAAGTTAACAAACACTGAGCCTCAGGACTATCAAAGTACCAGCATAAATACCACAGTAAATCTTACTAATGGCGAAAGGTATGATGTATTCCCCATATCGTATCGTACAGATATTCATGAGTCTTTAAGAATAAATTTCCCATTGTATTAATTAAATTGTTTCATATATTTCATTCAATATACATTGTATATAAATAGTTATGTAATATGGTGATTTAGTAATTGAGTAAATGCAATTTCGAATCCTGTCAAATATCAGACAATCACATGTTTTCTTGCTAACTTAATGTTCACATTCAATTTCTGTACATGGCCTTACTACAATTAATACTGTAATGTCATGCACATTGCGGTGTCTTTCAGATGGTGTATTGGCTTTGAAGCTAAAGGTGGAGGCTACCTTATAAGCCAGGACCAAACAACGCACATTAATTCAAACGCCAAGCCGTATGAGAAGACTGTTACTAGTAGACAAGTGTGTTACACATTCGATGACGCTGAACCGGCACATTACAAGGAAACTGTTGGATGCGCATATGAACCTTTAAGTCTATCTGAACGCATAACTCGGATCCATATGATTTCCTTAACGTTTGATGGTTGGTTTGATCCTGTCCCGATCGGAGGTAACTCCTCTCATGCGTCTGGTATTGAGCATTATGAGGTATCATTACATGAGGTTACAGATACAGGGGGCCCCACTGCACCACTGAGCGTTTCACTTACGTATATTCAAACTGTAAAGGTACCAACAGCGGCCGTACATCCAGTTACACTGAATTTAACATCGCCACATCCAGTTTTGTATTGTGTTTCCCTGGCTGTTAAAGACGTAGCAGACAATATCCGACACGCGAGAAGGTTCGTACTATATGACAATACGTCTCAGATTACCTCTAGACGTGATAACCCATTCATTATCACATCAGCGTCAAAGGACACAAATTACACATGGCAGATTCACCACAATGACATATGTCTCAAATGGAAAGATCATTTTTTTAACGAGTTCTATTTCGATAGCCAATTACTTAAGCCTATCGGACCAGCACCGCATGGCGAAATTCCAGTCAATTCGATTTATGAACAAACGTCTGGAAAACTTCCTGTCACTGGAACACCCAATATTCACGGTATCGTAGGCTACACGCTATCATGGGCCGTAAACGATGGTAATATGACTAAGGAAGAACATGTTCCAAACTTTCAGAACCAGTCGATGTGTAAACGATTATCTCTCCATGATGGACAAATGTTTACGATAAATGTACGAGCAACTGACATTGTTAATAACACGTACTCTGAGAACCGCACTATTTACATTGACCGCACCGTTCCCCAGATAAATCGCGTTGGGCTATCGAAGGACGGATATAAACGTCTGTATGTACATGACAGCAAGGACCTCTCTCAAATGACATTGGAGTTTGATGCTCTAGATCCACACAGTGGTGTCAGAGAGATACATTGGACATTCGGCACAGGGGATGGTAATGGGATTCTAGGCAACGGCGCGTTGGGTGTAGTACGCCAGGTATGTGTTGAATGTTTAAATATGTATATCACATACATGTATAAATATAAGAGTTGTGCCATGTGGCAGTAGTATACCTATATTTAGTATATATGTATGTCTGAGCTTGTCATCACAGTGTGCAATTCCTTCTACAATGCTTATACTGAATGAATGGTACATCTACATTTTCCGATTAAACTTACAGGTACCTAAAGCACTTAACATTTAATGATTTTATTCGATTAAATTAATGTAATGTATTTGCTTCGGTTAAGATTGTGCTAGGTATACATAATGTAAAATCAAATTCAGACGATCAAATGGCATAATGTCCATTTCAGATGTGTGCCAATACGAGTAACAATTGTTACTGTCCAGACATCGGTCTGTGTGAGATGTACAACCACAGCATTAGCCTCAAAAGTCTAGTTAATCACCACAAAGAACTCGGGGACAACAACAGAAGCTATTACTTCACGATCACGGTGACCAATCACGCCCAGCTCTCCAACACGGAACACGTGGATATTTTGGTGGATGAGTCACCTCCCGAGACAGGTGTTGTTTATGAAGGTATGAGTCGCGATTTTGTTCAGGCAGTTCCAAGCCAATACCAAGTATTCGACCATGTATAAATTATATAGTTGTATTTTAAACACTAGACTCTCAGTGAATAAAATAAACATAGCTATTATATACGTATTTTCGTTTCCCATTGAAACACAATGCAACGTAAGACGTCAATATTTTTCCATATTGACATCACGTGAGTTCATATTGGTCAGTGCCGGAAGTACGCTTCACATCGCAAAAAGTTCCTTGTAAATCACCTCTAATTTGTTTATTTTATTTATATTTTGTATATTTTCTGAAGCGCATATACATTGCGAATGATGTACGTATATAATAAAAAGGTTATTTGATTTGTTTGTGGATATATGCCACTCAAACGATATTGCGCTGCGCTCCTAAAGTCGCGCAAAAGCGCACGCTGCGGAACTCGTGTATATATCCGCTTACAAATCAAATAATCTATACATATAGCATGTATCGTACACAGTGAATGTAACGAATGCGCCACAGAACAGAAAGGAAATACCAAATAATTAAATCCACACAACATGCATGTCCAATTATTTTTAAAATTAATATCCACAGTAACATACACCTTACTATGTTAATAACGCTTCTTTCAACTATATAATATATATACCAATTTTAATTATACCGATAGTTATTATTTAATTAGTATATGAAATAAATTCTAAAAGACACCAAGGGGCACATTACAGCAACATACTTAACATAAATAGTAATGCATAAACATGTACAATGAATAGTAAAATAATAAAAAATAATGTTAAAGTTTATAGATGAAATACACATTAATTATATATGCATACCATGCACTATTAATGTGATAACATAATAAACCACTGTAGAATAAAAATAAACGGTCAGTTTAAAAAGTACATGTATAAACTGTCCCAGCTGGTAATAACGGGTAAAGACTATCTAGACAATGAATGAACATTATTGTAATGTATGTATTTTCCATGGACCTATGGATGTTCATTTGTATTAAACCGATTATTCAATGACATATGAACATGTGATATGGCCAAGGAAAACTATTTCGGCGACAAAGAAACAAAATACACGACTATAAATCTACCTTTGGAAGAATAAGGCTATGTAAAAATAGGTGGACATAGGTTGGAAATAGAAAACCATACTGGTCGCAAGTCTGTTATATATGACAGGAGTATGCACACTGTAATGCTTGGTTGTTTGATCGTAAACTCACATGGCTTCTCGCGTGGCAGGGTCTTCCCTTGGTGACAGTGCCGCGGCTGTCGGAGGTACAGTGGCGGTGGTGATTGTTGTTGTCGGCGGTATAGTGGTAGGCGTCTTCTACAAAAAGCGATACCGAATCAGGAATGGTAGGTAGATAGAGAATACCAGGCTAGTCTCTTTTGATATCAAGATTATCAGGCAAGGCTAGGAAACGCGTAGGAATTCCGAGGCTTGCGGAGGAATTCCTACCGTTTCCGAGCCGAGCCTGATAAACTTGATATCAAAATACACTAGATTGGTATTCTATTTATTAGGTAACGTTTTATGCTCGAAAATGACATTATATGACGTCGTATTCTATGGACAGAACGCGGAATTGTTTACGTTGCGTCATTACACTGACGTCATCCGACCAATTGAACGTCAGTTTTCACTTTGTTGTAACCCGGATGTTGATATCAGGTCAATGTCTGATACAACAATATGTTATCAGTCAGTAAGTATTCGGTCAATGCAGGGCAGGTTACCTGATAAAAGAGCATGTATGTGTCATGTATGCAGCGATTACCATATCTAGTATTATAGTCTGATTCTTCCGCCGTCAGTCCATTCGTCCGTCCCTCCGCCACAACATGTAACGTAGTGGATTAAGGCCTTAATGTATTCAGTTTCCCATAAGACTACTTCGGATATATCACACACGTTTTCGTCAGATGGTCCTCTACCATCTGAGGGATGCACGACCTTGCAACACCCGCGAGACCAAAATCATGGCAATATACTTAATGAATTCCCCAAACCGAAAATTGAGGACAAACTTCTTAAGTTGTTGTTTCTGTTCACAGACAAGCTTGATATTGCACACATACTTTCCTGTCTTGGTTATTTTTTCACTAACACACGATCATTTTACTCTGACTTTGCCCAACGTCAATGTCACAGTCTTATTCGTTCTCAAAGGTTAACAACAGGGTAACTTTTATATATTGTCTGTTTCAATTAACATACCATTTTGCTATTTCTCACATTGCTCTAGTTAATTTCTATCATGGTGCGACACTTTATTCATGTCATGATCCAGCAATTACATATGTTTGCACCAGGACACACCCGGGGGACTTCCGCTGTCAGTAAATAATAGTTAGCGTTACACCAACATGCAATAATATCATAATATGCGATTATTTGATAACAATGAATGTTATGCAACCCTATTGCTATTTATAAATGCTGAAACACAATATATCATCGTTGTAACTCCTTTATCCATACAATGGTTACTGTATAACTGTATTACACACACACAATGTTTGAGCTAGTGGATACTTTTGGTATATATGAATTTGCCTTTTATTTTACTTCCATAGGTAAAGATGGGATGAAATACACCGGCAGGTAAGATGATTGTACGTAACTTTTGTATCCACCATGACTGTGTGTAATATCGGGGGAAGGTGAATGCTAAAATGCAAGTTACTAGCAAAGGTGGTCGTCATTAAATTAATTGGTCAATGGAATAAGGCAGCGTACTCCCGTATGGAAATAAGCGGTATACACTGTTAACGAGAACATAAACATCACCCAATGGTAATTATTTCGGTGGATTGTGATACGTGCATCATGTGTAACTAACTCACAGTTACTACCATAGCGTGTTCGTATATAACGTACACTTGTAATACATCGGTATGCCATGTTTATGTAAACTATTTGTTTCCGTGGATATTACAGTGAGCAAACCTACGTGAACGACACGATGATGGACGAGGTACAAGGACAACGCAGTAAGTATTTATTTTGTTTACATATATGTATTGGCTATGACACGTGACAGACTATAGCCAAGACAGTAATCATTGCTGGTCACAGGTGCAAGGGAAACTCGAATTGATGGCCATTTGAAACACGGTGACAACGGTATGGTTGTTGTAGTGGGGTTTAAGATCCATTTCTTCCTAGGGTAAACACGATCGTTATCATCGCTCTACACACCAGTATACAACATACATATGTCAATGTTCACTAAGCTGGACTAACGCGGTTTCCAGAAACGAGTTATTATTACTTAGATTTTTCTCAATTGGCAGAAGGTCACCTCTTCGTGACATCTCGAGCTGTAAGTGGCTATCTGTAGTCAGCGGCTTCATTGACGGTTATGCTATCGTTACATTGATTGTATATGTACCCTACTTCTTAAGCTCAACTGAATATGGACTGTTACTGCACTGTCAAACATATGCCAATTATCACGATCGAAACAAACAATTAATTAAAATCAACGTATTCTTCAGTAAAAGGCCCGTTCTGCACGTATGTTTCTTTTACCGTAGAAACTGCCATGAAATCGTTTGGCATCATGCTTCTATGCGTTTCTATATCTCACTATGTACGGTCGGTGAAGTCAACACAACACTTTTCTATCACAGTCGTCGATCATATCCTCCGGATAAATACAGTGAACTGATCTTAGACTATTGTTTGAGTATATAAGTCTCGCCTTTGAACGGGCCGCAGTCATATCGAGTGGACCATGCTGCCCTCTTATATGTTATGATTTGACGCTAGACCGAACTATGGACTAACTGTAGCTGGAGCATCCATCATATTGTACGATCATTTAGCCATGTACATTTTGAGCCGCCTTCTTGTCAGCCCAGGATGGGGATCAGGGACTATATGCGCCATTTTGCTACTTATTCAGTATACATATGTATATTTGAACATGCAAAATGTAGCTGGAACATCCACTATACGATAATTTAGCCATGTAAGCCGTAGCTGTAACATCCGCCATACGATCGTTTAGCCATACAAACGGTAGCTGGAACATCTACCATACGATAATTTAGCCATGTAAACTATGAGCTATATGCTATAGCCATCTTGTCAGTCCATGACAATAGGGCGCCATTTTGCTACTTATTCAGCATGTATATACATATATAGCCATGTAAAGTGTAGCTTGAACATCCACCATACGATCATATAGCCATGTAAACTAGATAGAACATCCACCATACAATCATTGAGCAATGCAAACTGTAGCTGGAACATCCACCGTACCGACATGTAGCCATGTAAAGTTGGAATATCGACCATACCATCATTTAGCCATGTAAACTGAAGCTGGAACATCCACCTTACAATCATTTAGCCATGTAAACTCTAGCTGGAACATCCACCATACAATCATTTAGCCATGTAAACTCTAGCTGGAACATCCACCATACGATCGTTTAGTCATGTAAGCTTTAGCGGGAACATCCACCATACGATCATTTAGCCAAGTAAACTGTAGCTGAAACATCTACCATACGATCCTTTAGCCATGTAAACTCTAGCTATACGATCGCTTAGCCAATAATAATGTAAAGTGTAGCTTGAACATCCACCATACGATCATATAGCCATGTAAACTAGATAGAACATCCACCATACAATCAGTGAGCAATGCAAACTGTAGCTGGAACATCCACCGTACCGACATGTAGCCATGTAAAGTTGGAATATCGACCATACCATCATTTTTAGCAATGTAAACTGAAGCTGAAAACTCACTTACAATCATTTAGCCATGTAAACTCTAGCTGGAAATCCACCATACAATCATTTAGCCATGTAAACTCTAGCTGGAACATCCACCATACGATCGTTTAGTCATGTAAGCTTTAGCGGGAACATCCACCATACGATCATTTAGCCAAGTAAAATGTAGCTGAAACATCTACCATACGATCCTTTAGCCATGTAAACTCTAGCTATACGATCGCTTAGCCAATAATAATGTAAACTGTAGCGGGAACATCCACCATACGATAGTTTAGCCATGCAAACAGTAGCTGGAACATCCAACATACGACCATTTAGCCATGTAAACACTAGATGGAACATCCAACATACGATAGTTTAGCAAAGTTAACAACTGTAGCTGGAAAATCGACCATAAGATCGTTTAGCCATGTAAACTATAGCTTGGACATCCACCATGCAATCATTTCGCCATGTACACTGTAGCTGGAACATCCACCATACGATGTTTTAGCCATGTAAACTGTAGCTGGAACATCCACCATACAATAATTTAGCCATGTAAACTGTGATGGAACATCCACCATACGATCGCTTAGCCATGCAAACGATAGTTGGAACATCCATCATACAATCATTTAGCCATGTAAAAGGTAGCTAGAAGATCCACCATACGTTGTTTAGCCATGTAAACGGTAGCTGCACCATCCACCATATGATCGTTTAGCCATGTAAACGGTAGCTGCAACATCGACCTTTCAATCATTTAGCCATGTAAACTGTAGCTGGAACGTCCATCATACCATACAATCGTTTAGCCATGTAAACTATGCTTTGAACATCCACCATACAATCATTTAGCCATGTAAACCGTAGCTTGAACATCCACCATACATTTAGCCATGTAAACTGTAGTTGGAACATCCACCATACGATCGTTTAGCCATGTAAACTGTAGCTGGAACATCCACCATACCATCATTTAGCTATGTAAACTGTAGCTGGAACATCCACCATACCATCATTTAGCCATGTAAACTGTGGCGTGAACATCCACCATACGATCACGATAAAACCACATATTTGGTTGTTTCATTTCGTGTTAATACCAGTTGTTCGTATTCAACGTCCACTTGGCCAGTGTTATCATCTGCTGCTGCTAAATTATGAGGAACATCATTCGCAAGACAATCACAACAATATCTCGTCTCCAAAGGCGAAAAATATCAGTATATCATAACGCATGACAGTTCATTTGTGGAACAAATGTCAAACATTTGTAGTTTGTCTTTTCTAATGAACACTATGCATCGGTAAGACACACGATCATTACATATCCTGTCAGTCTACGACCATTAATAGCGCGACTCGGGTGATACATAATGTAGTTATGTAGTTAAATCAACCGGGATCACACCAGTAAACAAACGCACACACAACATGCCCGTACGGTATCACTGATATTCAGCCACAGCGTTGAAAAGAAGAGATGGCATCGTTAATGTTTCGAACATACCCTTGTCATATGTTTCAGGAATCGATTCAGCAATGTCAGAAAACTACATAGTCCCCAAAAGGTATTTTCTCTCCGACTTTTGTCATGAGTGTTTCCGTTGATTTTATGAGTCATGATACGTATGTTTAGTGTCACTTTCCCCGGATAAATTATCATTTGGCGACCCGTGTATATCCCTATCCGCATCCACAGTATGTCAGGAGCTGCATTGTTCGCCATTCCATCAATGAAACACATTCAGGCTTATAGCAAGCAGTATAGATCGCTATCAGGCTACTTGAGTGTGCTATTCGATCAGGAACGATCCTCGTTACTAATCCCATAAGCCCTTTTTTTTCAAATTCACAACCACATATCGGTGTTACCAGCGTATCCTATTGTTGTGTGGACGGGTACTTTTCCCTTCACAGCCATTTCATATGTACCCCTCGTGATACTATTCGACAGTGGAGTGTGTTTACGGCAACCCAGGTCAATTGCTATCAAAACGTATTAGCATGTCTGAAAAGAAACTATGATAAACTGAATTTGACTTTTCTTAAATGCTAACAAAATCAATAATCTGCATTTCTGTCCAATGAATATGTTCTTAACTAGAAAATATGTTTGTAAAACATGGATATGCCTCAGTGGCATACTGAACTCCAACTTGCGAAACTCTTACAATCTGTCGACTTTCCGACGTAAATGTACAAGGATGGACGCACAGAGTGACAGACGGATGGACGGACGTATTGATCAAGATTAACGTCCCATTGCTGTCGCATAGGGGGCATAAAAACCGTACTCTGTTTCTAATTTATGTAATTGTTGTTTCTATTCTTCTCTGAGAATCTCTTTTCGAGGACACAACTAATGACAGAAGCAATCATGAATTAGATTACACTACGTCCGTGGATGCACACACTGACACCTTTTCATATATTTACAGCGAAACCACTCCCGACACGTATGAAATGTTGGATTCCGCCCGGGCCGTCAACTCGGCGACTTACACTGATCTGGGACTTTATGGTGAGTCGAACATTGGTTTTATTGCAAACAATGAGTTAATATGCAAAGTTAACATGTATCAAAAACGATGCGGAGTAGCTTCAGCAGGAGACGAAACCAAACGTTTTAGAAATCTACTATAATCTACTAGAACTTGTTTCAATTTAAATGTATATATATTAATCTAAGAAAACAGTAGCTGGAACATCCAACATTCGATCATTTAGCCATGCAAACTCTAGATGGAACATCCACCATACGATAGTTTAGCAAAGTTAACAATTGTAGCTGGAACATCCACCATAAGATCGTTTAGCATCAACACTTGGAATAATATTCACAAACAATAAAACACGGCTACATGAACTAAACTTAATACCAAAAATTGAGTTTTTTCAAAACTGTTTTATAAACTGGAAAAAATGGAACTTGACATTAATTGGCAAAATAACTGTTTTAAAGACCTTCGCGTTACCTAAATTAATACACCCATTAACAGTGCTTGAGAATCCGGCTTAACAAACAATCAAACACATGAATGATTTGATGTATAACTTTCTCTGGGACGGTAAACCCGATAAAATAGCACGAAAAAGTATAATCCAAAACTATGAAAACTGTGGATTGAAAATGATTAATATCCATGCATTTATCAATTCACTTAACTGTTCATAGATAAAACGTTTAAAGGGTAAACAGAGTCAGTTAAAACTTGCATACAATAAGGCACTAAATAATGATGGTGGTGATATACTATTTAAAAGCAAGCTGAATTCAAATGACAACAAACATCTTTTAGAACAATATACGTTCCTAAACAATATATTAGCATCGTGGTGCAAAGTCAATTTTAATAATTCATGTGCTAACATATCACATGAAATGTTGTGGCATAATTCAAACATAAATAATGAAAGCAATATAACTATATTGTATAAAGAATAGTATGATAAAGGTATTATGTATTTAAAACACATATATGATGTTAGAATAACAGACTTTTATAGCTTCGACGATATGAAAAATATATATGACATAAATACTGGAGATTTTTTGAAATATTACAAATTATTAGGTAAAATTAAAACTGAATGGAAACTAAAAATGAAAACCGAGCCATTGACTAATAAAACGCCCAAATATGCAATAAATGTATGTTTATCATCGAATCATATAAATAAAATATATAATATACAGATTGGAAAATCAAGATTTGCACAACAAAAACATATAATCAAATGGGAAAACGAACTAAATAAACAAGATATAGGATGGAAATACATTTTTTCATTGTCATATAAAAGCACAATAAGTAAAAACCTTAGAGCATTTCAGTACAAATATTTGATGAGACTAATTCCAAACAATGCCTTTCTATTCAAATGCAAATTAAAACCATCTAACTTATGTGAATTATGTCATATGAATGTTGATTCTAATAAGCATGTTTTGGGAATGCAACGTTATACAACCTTTTTGGTCGGATATCAACCTGCTATTGCAAACAAGTAGGTTAAACTACAATAGTAATTTAACATATGAAAACATATCATTTTGTAACGTCAGGGTTGACTGCAAAAATAAAACAATGCTTATCAGCTTTTTAATTCTTCTAGCAAAATATTTTATTTTTAAGTGCAAATATGATGAAACGCAACCATCGATAGAATATATCTGAAGCAAACAATAATAATAGAAGAGACTATTGCCACTATTAAGGATAAACTAGATATTTTCCATCCAAAATGGAGTGACTTTATGGAAATAAATACGTAAAACATTCACCTGCTATGTGTATCAATATACCTATATCAGCCTAGAACAATGTAATAGACGTCCATTCCTATATTTTGTTTTGTTATAACATTTCGACAACCTATTTTCACGCAATTTATTTTTCTCATAAAAAATGCACGACCTATAACAGTCTCATAGCCCAAACGCCCTATAAAACACCTAATAAATTAATTAAACTGTATAATTTATTTTAAAAAACTCAATGTTACATGTAGACAAACATCAATACGTTATTATTCAGACTTTTCATTGAAATATAGCCATGCGTATGAACTGACACATATATGTACTTTGTTCATTGAACTGTTTGTATATCTTGTGTTTGTACATGTAAATGTAGCAAAGAGAATAAAACACATTTAATAATAATAATGATAAAAAAAATCGTTTAGCCATGTAAACGGTAGCGGGAACATCCAACATACAATCATTTAGCCATGTAAACTGTAGCTGGAACATACACCTTACAATCATTTAGCCATGTAAACTGTAGCTGGAACATCCACCATACGATTGTTCAGCCACGTAAACTGTAGCTGGAACATCCACCATACAATCATTCAGCCATGTAAACTGTGGCTGGAACATCCACAATACGATCGCTTAGCCATGTAAACGATAGCTGGAACATCCATCTTACAATCATTTAGCCATGTAAACTGTAGCTGGAAGACCCATCATGCGATCGTTTAGCCATGTAAACGGTAGCTGGAACATCCACCATATTACCGTTTAGCCATGTACACGGTAGCTGCAACATCGACCTTACAATCATTTAGCCATATAAACGGTAGCTGGAAGATCCACCATACAATCATTTAGCCATGTAAACTCTAGCTGGAACATCCACCATACGATTGTTTAGCCATGCAAACTTTAGCGGGAACATCCACAATACGATATTTAGCGATGTAAACTGTAGCTGGAACATCCGCCATACAATCATTTAGCCATGTAAACTGTAGTTGGAACATCCACCATGCGATCGTTTAGCCATGTAAACTCTAGCTGCAACATCCACCAACGATCGTTTAGCCAATAATAATCTAAATCCAACATACGATCATTTAGCCATGTACACTCTAGATGGAACATCCACCATACGATCATTTAGCAAAGTTAACAGCTGTAGCTGGAACATCAACCACAAGATCGTTTAGCCATGTAAACGGTAGCGGGAACATCCACGTTACAATCATTTAGCCATGTAAACTGTAGCTTGAACGTCCTACATACGACTGTAGCTTGAACATCCACCATACAATCATTTAGCCATGTAAACTGTAGCTGGAACATCCACCATACGATTGTTTAGCCATGTAAACTGTAGCTGGAACATCCACCATACAAGCATTTAGCCATGTAAACTGTGGCTGGAACATCCACCATACGATCGCTTAGCCATGTAAACAATAGCTGGAACATCCATCTTACAATCATTTAGCCATGTAAACGATAGCTGGAACATCCATCATACGATCCTTTAGCTATGTAAATTGTAGCTGGAAGATCCATCATACGATCGCTTAGCCATGTAAACGGTAGCTGGAACATCCACCATATGGTCATTCAGCCATGTAAACGGTAGCTGCAACATCGACCTTACAATCATTTAGACATGTAAACTGTAGCTGGAACATCCATCATACGATCGTACAGTCATGCAAACCGCGAAAAGCAATCTTGTTAGGATGGATCACGTGCATGTAGGATCACGATAAAACTACATATTTGGTTGCGTTTCATTTCGTGTCAATACTTGGCCAGTGTTATCTGCTACTGTTAAATTATGAGGTACATCATCCGCAAGAAAATCACAACAATATCTCGTCTCCAAAGGCGAAACATATCAGTATATCATAACGCATGACAGTTCATTTGTAGTCTACGACCAGTAACAACGCAACTCGGGTGATACATAATAATAGTATGTAGAGTTAAATAAACCGGGATCAGACCAGTAAACAAACGCACACACAACATGCCCGTACGGTACCACTGATATTCAGCCACAGCGTTGAAAAGAAGAGATGGCATCGTTAATGTTTCGTACAAACCCTTGTCATATGTTTCAGGAATCGATTCAGCAATGTCAGAAAACTACATAGTCCCCAAAAGGTATTATCTCTCCGACTTTTGTCATGAGTGTTTCCGTTGATTTGATGAGTCATGATACGTATGTTTAGTGTCACTGTCCCCGGATAAATTATCATTTGGCGAGCCGTGTAGATCCCGATCCTCATCCACAGTATGTCAGGAGCTGCATTGTTCGCCATTCCATCAATGAAACACCTTTCATGTAGGAAGCAAGCAGTATAGATCGCTATCAGGCTACTTGAGTGTGCTATTCGATCAGGAACGATCCTCGTTACTAATCCCATAAGCCCTTTTTTTTCAAATTCACAACCACATATCGGTATTACCAGCGTATCCTATTGTTGTGTGGACGGGTACTTTTCCCATCACAGCCATTTCATATGTACCCCTCGTGACACTATTCGACAGTGGAGTGTGTTTACGGCAACCCAGGTCAATGGCTATCATAACATATTAGCATGTCTGAAAAGAAACTATGATAAACTGAATTTGACTTATCTTAAATGCTGACAAAATCAATAATCTGCATTTCTGTCCAATGTATATGTTCTTAACTAGACAATATGTTTGTAAAACATGGATATGCCTCAGTGGCATACTGGACTCCAACTTGCGAAACTCTTACAATCTGTCGCCTTTCGTCCCATTGCTGTCGCATAGGGGGCATAAAAACCGTACTCTGTTTCTAATTCATGTAATTGTTGTTTCTATTCTTCTGTGAGAATCTCTTTTCGAGGACACAACTAACGACAGAAGCAACAAGACAATCATGAATTAGATTACACTACGTCCGTGGATGCACACACTGACACCTTTTCACATATTTACAGCGAAACCACTCCCGACACGTACGAAATGTTGGATTCCGCCCGGGCCGTCGAATCGGCGACTTACACTGATCTGGGACTTTATGGTGAGTCGAACATTGGTTTTATTGCAAACAATGAGTTAATATGCAAAGTTAACATGTATCAAAAACGATGCGGAGTAGCTGCAGCAGGAGATGAAACCAAACGTTTTAGAAATCTACTATAATCTACTAGAACTTGTTTCAATTTAAATGTATATATATTAATCTAAGAAAACAAAATTTACATTTTCAAACTCTAAAGATATTTAAAAATATATATACTTATGTATGTAATATGTTGGAGAGAGTGGCATTTAAGTTGATAAGTAAGCACATATAAAACTAACTCAAATTCTTGTTCGATACGGGCACGAGATAGCATTATGACCCTGAAAATACGATATCTGACTGTAAAAGGCCGCATTTGACTGGGATTCAGTTTGTAAAGTCAAGAGAATGAATTGGATGTACAACTACTAATATGAGATATGCTGTCATGATGGCGAACATAACTATCTGCGATCGTGTAGTGTATGTATATCCTTTAAGACTGATCTGGAAACTATTGTCTGTTCCACGAAATGCTGCCCAAGATGTATTGCTATATAAAACACCCCAAACTGCTTATTTGTGTATATAAACAATGTAAAACTATTTTTTAGAAATGAGCCTACTTTTTTTTCAAGAAAATCCGACTAATAACAAAGTTATTTCGAATAAACAGTCATGGATGGGCTTTTGCCTTATACATTCATTTCACAGAATTTTAGTTGTTGACAATAAAACAAGAAACTCCTATTGCAATAATCACTTCCAGTAAACAACAACAACAACTATTATTGCGCACTGAACACAAATTCTTAATAAATTTGTTTGTTAACATAATTTTCTGGCATATAATTTAAACAATTTGCATTAAAATATATCAATTAATCATTTAATCTTCATATATTTAGCGAATATCATTCATCCATAAGGTTCCAAGTCGATCTGATACTATTGCTAATACGTCCTAATGTATTATAAATTGTGAATGCTAACGAACTTGATTCGATTAAACTTGTGACCTTCACCAAGCAATCAGCATTTAGTAAGCCAAGTTGTCCGCCGGAAATTCGTCCGGCAAAGAAACTGGGTCACAGGAAGTGACTGTATACTTCCGCCGGAAATGACGTATATGGTGTTCCCAAGTCATACCATTAGAGAATGTAGATTTACACCGGTTTCGATGTGCGAGGATATGTGCAATTAATTTTGCGTGGTAGGAACAGCGTGCCAACCTCAGCTTGGCGTTATCAATATATACTAAAGCTGTAGCAGATGATGATGACATCATGTTGTATTTTGACCAAATTCTCGGCATTTTCTTTTGTAATTCTTGTACGAACACCGAGAAATGGAGGCTCGATTCCTTTATTTTTCAACTTGGCAATATTTGCTCTCATAAATACAAGGTTAGTGTCTTGTTTTTAATGATGAAATCCAGCAAGCAGTTCGATGCTAGAAAAATGTTGAAAATCTGATCGCACGTGACATTTTAACATTGCAAACCTGCATTCAATTCTCGATTTATGGCTATTACTTCATAATAGGACCGAATTTGAAAAAAAATGAAAAGATGGCTCATCGCTAAATTTTGCTGAAAAATGATTTTATGCCAAAAAATATGAGTTTTAGGGTGTTTAAATACAATGTAGGTGTTAACGTGAAACAGACAGTAATAACTATGCAGGCAATATTAGTAGGACAGGTAGATAGGGTTCCCAAGCACCCCCCCTGAATTAGACTCTTAAACATGTATAGTAAACAAAAATTGTTCTTAACAGCCTAACAAATTGTCCCATGTGGTCCTACCTAATTTGCATAAATCCAAGATGGCAGACACAAAATTGACCCACGCACTTATGGAGAGTAAATGTAGAATTGCTCACTTAATTTTGATGCTAGTAGGAAAGTAATTTGGTATCACCGTGAATCAGATACATTGCTCTTTATAATGAATTGGTTTCATGACCTTCATATGTCACATCCACAGGTCAGTGTCAATATGGAACCAGGTGGCTCGGTGAATGGCCCATTGCCAATGTCAACGTCATGTAAGACCCATGTGTCAGGTAGGCCCTTCGATGAATCTCTTTTCCTCCATTTGTTATACTTAGACATATTTAACTGACTGAATATGTACCACCACCAGTTAATATGAAGTTATCAGGAACTATACTACAGTTAGTGTTAGTAACGTAGATACATATATAGTGACACCATCACCGCACAGTCACAGGATATAACACATGAACAATAGAACAATATATATTGTACAGGTTTTCTGTGATATGTCTGTATGGAGAAATATGCATATGTTCTGGAGCAGCACTATTTGGTAGGGTAATATGAACACGTGCATATATAGAGAATAGTGAGATGCTTTCAAATTGTTAATACATGTACAGTGCATCTATTAGTGGTAGACACAGTAACTTCTCTTTAGTGTTGAACTGATATAGAGAATAGTAGGTTAGTGCCGTGAATGGGAAAAAATATCCGGCAAGGCTCAAGAATTTCTTTATTTCTCATCAGAAGTATATGTTGTGACCACTCATTCGAACCGTCTCGCCGAGACGGTTCCAATGAGTGGTCACAACATATACTTTGGTTCAGAAATAAGGAAAATAGATAGAGAATAGTAGGTTAGTGCCGTGAATGGGAAAAAATATCTGGCAAGGCTCAGGAAACGGGATGGGCGAGGCTCTGCCGAGCACATCCCGTTTCCGTGCCGCGCCAGATATGTTTTCCCATTCACGGCACTAACCTACTATTCTATTTATCCCGTCAACACCTACAAATGGCTGTAAAATGCAAAAATTGTATTGACTGGATATCACAAATGTTTCAAGCCACCGTGTTTCACGGCACATACGCACTGTGTTGACGGGATAAATTTATTGATACATTATAAATAGTTTTTTTTTTAATTTACATTATTAAACAAGAATTCACGGTAATACAAAACAAAATGTAATCCATATTGACATGTTCATGCCGCTGTCTTAAATAACTGCATTATATTATCAGACGCGTGTCTTGAATGTAATATTATGAGTAAGCATGATCGTATAGTGTATATCATCAAACACAATTGAAAAACAAAAATGTCAACGTTGTTATCAGATACGGTTCCCGTGCACCTCCCGTGCTTCAATCGATTATTCATAGCGTAATTATATAGAAGAAAGGGGTCATTTGTCTTTCTACGACATCTGGTTCAAACGTTAAGGAAATTTGGCTGAACATATGGATTTTATGATTTGACCTTGACATTGACCCACAAACTTGACCACAGATTGTCATCCAATTAACAACTTTTGATTAGGCACACAGATAACTAGCAAGATATACTCCTATAATGTCTTAATTAGGCATGTACACACAATGATATGTGCAAATAAACGGGTAAACAAATTCCACAAAATAATTATTCCAGCATTTGACCTTGACCTTGGACCACAAAGTTGACATTCGATCGACACAAAACCAA
The DNA here is from genome assembly GCA_029237695.1 of Conchocele bisecta. Lineage (NCBI taxonomy): Eukaryota > Metazoa > Mollusca > Bivalvia > Lucinida > Thyasiridae > Conchocele > Conchocele bisecta. The sequence continues at coordinate 55,413,753 of CM055280.1, read as the reverse complement.
TTGCAACTGATGGGGCACACAAATGTATATCAGGATAGACCACAATAATGTCTTAATATATAAACGAAGAGACTGTGATATATAAGCAAATAGCTCAAAATGTCAGAACATATTGATTTTCTCAATTGATTGACCTTGACCTGTGGACATAACATATGGAGGTCTTGAAACCAATTCATTATGAAGGGCAATGTATCTGCTTCACGTTGGTACCAAAGTTACTTTCCTAGATGCAAAACTAAGTGAGATATTCTACATTTACTATCCATAAGTGCATGGGTCAAATTTGTGTCGGTCATCTTCGATTTATGATTAGGACACTATGGGACATTTTGTTTATCTGTTAACAACCGTTTTTGTCGCGCCTGCTTTAGCAGAGGCGCGCCTATAGTCGGCGCTTTTTCCGTTGTCGGCGTCGTCGTCCGCGTCGTCGTCGTCCGCGGTCGTCGTCCGCGTCGTCGTCGTCCGCGTCGTCCACTTTTTTGTAAAGCAAATGCGTTAAAGTTATAGTTTTTTCGCAATATCGCAATATCTCTTTAACCCCTTGCCAGACTTTCATAATATTTCACATCAATGTTTGTCTACGGATGATGTTTTATTACGCTCAACCCCCACATCCAAATTCTCCAGGTCACGGTCATTTATTTACTTTTAATGTTCAACGGTTTTGTAACAGAAATGCGTTTACTTTTAATGTTCACCGGTTTTGAAACAGAAATGCGTTAAAGTTATTGTTTTTTCACAATAGCTCTTTAACCCCTTGCCAGACTTTGATAATATTTCACATCAATGTTTGTCTACGGATGATGCTTCATTGCGCTCACCTCCACATCCAAATTATCAAGGTCACGGTCATTTATTTACTTTTAATGTTCACCGGTTTTGTAACAGATATACGTTAAAGTTATTGTTTTTTTCACAATATCTCTTTAACCCCCTGCCAGACTTTGATAATATTTCACATCAATGTTTGTCTACGGATGATGCTTCATTACGCTCACCCCCACATCCAAATTCTCCAGGTCACTGTCGTTTATTTACTTTTAATATTCACCGGTTTTGTAACAGAAATGCGTTAAAGTTATTGTTTTTTTCACAATATCTCTTTAACCCCCTGCCAGACTTTCACAATATTTCACACCAATGTTTGTCTACGGATGATGTTTCATTACGCACACCCCCACATCCAAATTATGAAGGTCATTGTCATTTATTTACTTTTAATGTTCACCGGTTTTGTAACAGAAATGCGTTAAAGTTATTATTTGTTCACAATATCTCTTTAACCCCTTGCCAGACTTTGATAATATTTCACATCAATCTTTGTCTAGGGATGATGCTTCATTACGCACACCCCCACATCCAAATTCTCAAGGTCAATGTCATTTATTTACTTTTAATGTTCACGGTCAAATGCCTCGGCAGGCGCGATACCGCTTCCGTGGCGGAATTCTTGTTGTTTATTATATATGTGTAAGAGTCTAAAACATAGGTTTCAATAAAAATTCAGGGGGGTGCATGGGAACCCTTTCCACCTACTCTACTATATCAGGTATAAATCCGACACGATATGTTGACGTTGTTTGGCGCTGTGTTAGGTAAAGTGAAATATATATTTATAGAATTGTGTACAACATTTGCGTCTAAATTCACTCGACATAGCCCGATTGGTTAGTGAGTGCATCGCTAAATCAACATCGGCACTGGTTCGAAACTCCCATTATATTTTAAGTCGAGATAAAATTGTGAAAATGCGCTCATATGTGTCAAGAATGACCCTTATACGTTACCTTCTTTTTCTTTCTTCGTGTACACATGGTACATGCGTGAAAGTGTCCAGCTGTATGTGAGTACGACGGTATTAGCAGAGATTATGTCTCGGAGAATGGTGACACTGCACCAAATCCCATGAATTTCTGTATTGTCTGTCCTTAGTAACGAGCCTGAGTATGAAGGTTTACAAAATTGAAGATATTTTCATACATAATAAGCGACAGAAGAAAAATAACTTACATTAAATACATTAAAATGAAATAATAAAACCAACAATTTAAATGTTCACACCGATGCGAACTCAAATTTCGCATTGGAAATGCTCGTGCTCAATACACGTGTATGCTACCATCAGTAGCCGATTTCATCAACATTGCAAAGCATACTTTTCTAGCAAAGTATACTTTGAGGGAGTAATCATTTATTTTTTCCGAAATGCGTACAGAACTAACGACTGCATATATTTGATGATTAAAAGTATGCAGAATTATTATACTGAATTTATTACATTATCACAGTGAAAATGGCTGTGATAATGTAATAAATTCAGTATAATAAAAATGAATTAATTTATCCTTAAATTGAAAATTACTCCCTCAAAGTATACTTTGCTAGATAAGTATACTTTGCAATGTTGGTGAAATAGGCTACAGGTCTCGAATAAATTTACTATTACATGCACCTGTTTACTATACGCATGATACTAGCTCGGTAAATACTTATGTTAATTTAGTTGTATGTGAACATCACTGGCAAAAACGATAACTAGTCTAGTTTACCATTTTTTTGGAAATTAATTATTCCATCAGTCTCCTTATTATGTCTAGAGCAATACTTATTATATATATTTTTCAGAATCAACAAATACGCAGCAAAACGAATACGAAAATTTGAAGATATGAGTGTTCTTGCGCTGGTGTCTGAGAAGATCTGAAGTGAACAACACTTCATAGTACTTAGTCAGCGGATATTGTGCTATATGCGCGGGAGAGTTGATTAGGATGCTTTTGTTACAATAACTAGCCAATGAAACATTGCATAAATTAAACAATATATTTATACCTACGACCGATTGTAAACACGACTGTACATAAACATATGACCATAACGAACATACGAACTAACGAACATGTGTAAATATTTGCAGGTTTAATAAATTACTACATATATTTTACTGCGAAATATCTAATATTCAGACTACGCATAAGTGTACCGTAAACAGTAAGAACATGTATGGATATACAAATGTATAAGTATTAGTATGTGTTGTGTACATTTTTACGCTTTTTGCTGTGTTGTTATTAATTATTAAATTAAATTGAATACAATTATGTTATATTCTTGTGTAAACCTACACTCAAAATCCATGTTAGCCCCGGTAGTAGCCAGTACAGATTTACAGCTGGGTGGACTGAAACTGTGTGGAAAAGTGTCTATGGTCAAGGACACAATGCATGAAACAGGTGGGATGGAAACCACAGCCATGAAACAGGTGGGATGGAAAGAACGACAAGCCGTAAGATATGTAGTCCTCAGTTCTAGACCACTCGGTCATTGCGCTCAAATTTACATTATATTTCTGCTAATTCACTTGGAGGGTAGAACTTGGTTCCCAATTTTCAGTATCAATGTTTAACGAAAAGTGTGGCAACAAACAATTATTTATACGAGGGGTGTTCAGAAAGAAACCAGACGACCTTTGTAACGTATACTTATCACTACAATTATAATATAGTATATGTATATGTATATGTATGTATATGATATGTATAATTGTATGTATGTATATGTATATGTATATGTATATGTATATGTATATGTTATGTATATGTATATGTATATGTATATGTATATGCATCGTATGTATGCAAGTAAATGAAATTCACATATATTTTCTCAGGCTCGCAACGCTACGCGTCACTATGGCAACATCATGTTATGCTGAACGGGGCAACGACAACTTTTCGCGTTGTTAATGTTACATCGGCTGTTTCATCTGTCTTTTATATTATCTGTATCCTTATAGCTGAGAGCCGGTAGTTATAAACTATGGTCACAATAACAGAACATTCTGTCCTGGCATTTAGTGACGAGCAAGCGGTTTAATACTTCGCACTTTTGTTACTAAAAAAATTGCACATACAAATAGTAAACATGTAAATACATATACACATACTCTACCAGAATTATACGTTTATTCCTATTTTATTCGCAAAACGCGAGGACAGTATGTGCTGTTATTCTGACCAGATTTGATAATGGCCGGGTCTCAGCTATACAGATACAGATAATATAAAAGACGAGTGAAATAGTAACAGTCATCCGTATAGCTGAGTTTGTCTAAGCTAGTTGCCATGATGATTTATATCGTGTGTTGTGTGTTTAGTATTTTAAATTAGGACAATGTGCTTTTGTGGTGATTCCTGTCTTGTGGTGCATACATGTATGCAGAGCATTTTTGTTTCCAAAGAGTATTGTACCCCCTGATTTGAAATTCAATGCGTATTTAATTTTTACAAATGGATTATTGATTTTCTTCATTATCAAGTCCGGAACAAATAATCAAAACAAATTTAAACATTCACATATTTGAGTGTATTACATGTAGTACGAATTCACTTATTTATACTGTAATACAGTTGAAAATGCACTTAGTTGAGCTGCAAAAAGCAAACTTTTGCTTTGTGCAGCTCAACTAAGTACATTTTCTACTTTATTACAATATTTCCACTAGTCAATTTGAAAATCAATGCGTATTTTCACATCGCTGCGAGTAGTTTGTACTCCCACTGTTGATAATCAATGCGTATTCGGCTAAAATAAGTGCGTAAAATACGCCAACACGCACCTTATCTGGAGAGATTTTGCTGCTGTGCAATTTGTATGTAATGCTGCTTCCTCGCACGGTGATAGGGGACAGACTGAGAGAATGCGAAGGGTAATGTAACGACGGGCTTCAATCTTACAGGAATGCCGATATAATATATCATGGTTTGGCCAACTGTACACAAATACATAGTTACCACATCCGTACAAGTTCCCTTTGTTTGCTACAGATAAACACTGTGGCATTGGTCAATGGGGGGGGGGGGGGGCAACATTCCATTAAGCCCTGTAGACAAATAGTAGAATCATCACATTTTCGGAATTATTAAAATTGTGCACACCACATAAAACAATTGTCATTCCATATATGATGTGCTTGAACAAAATATAATTGTTAAGCACTAAATTTCATATTGGAGTATTCATGTTTAATCACTATAAAAATTCTCCTATTTGTTACATTTAGTTTTGCCCATAAAGATGGTGGACAAGGGAGATTACTCCATGTTACATTAGCTCATCTGTGAACTATGCATAAACAAATAAATTTTCCCGCGGACCGTACACCGTTAGTTGTAGAGGACGTTTTGGGACGCAGGGTCTGCGTGACAGCCGGACAATTCGAGTTGACATAATGGGAGTTACTGTAGCTTTTCGGCAAGATGTTTTCAGTGAATTAATGACCGACAGCATATGCCCTGATCAGACTTCGTGGATGTGCAGGCTGATCTGGGACTACACTGCTCACAAAAACGATAATGTATTTTGAACTGGAGTCCATGATTTGAATAATTACACCATGCAACTGATTTTAATATTTTATAGCAAAGCCGTATATACAGTTGAACCTCTCTAAGCCGAACTCTAATATAACGTCTGTGATCTTATTTTTGATGGGTTTCTTTGTCATTTTTCTCAGATGATAATAGGAAAGATATATTCATGACTGCAAAACATCCAAATACGTATCAGAATGGTAAAATGCTTGACCGTGCGTTTAACCAGCCGGCTGACAACATACTAGTCACAGGCGACTTTAATATTGATATTCTAAACGGCACTCCAAATAAAATCAATAGACTTATAACATCTTATAGCGCAGAGTAACTAATCACAACGGTAACTCACTTTACTGAACACTCCAGCTCACTAATTGACCTGATGTTCGTTAAACACACCCAACATGTCCTACATGTAACATCATTCGTTGCGGATCCGTTTATTCCGGATTTAATACGTTTCCACTGCCCAATTGTAACCGTCCTAAAAATTGATAAGCCCAAAATAACTGCTTATAAGAGGCACATTTGGCTATACGACAAAGGCGACTTTAAAAAATATAGAGAATTTCTAGCAAACACAAACTGGGAATTAATTCATCAGTCAAATAACTTAATAGACAATGTGGCTAGCAAAATAACGGAAATCATCACGAACGCCGCTAAAAATTCTATCCCAAACAAAATGGTGACCATAAGACCTAACGACATACGATGGTTCAACTGCACTATACGTAGACTTATAAGGAAAATAAATAGAATACATAAAAAGGCAAAAACTTCTAACAATGAACACACGTGGGCATGTTTCCGTAAAATACGAAATGAAGTAACCACCACCCTGCGTAAGTGCAAGGCCGAATTTAAAACCAAATTGGTAGATAAAATTAATGATAATAACTTCAATGCAAAAAACTGGTTTAAACTGGCTAAGCAAGTAACAAACAAGCGCAGCTCATCTTCACAAATCCCCTCGCTTTTTGAAAATGGATCTGAAGCTACGATACTAAAAAAACAGAAATGCTTAATTCTTATTTGTGTAAGCAATCATTACTAGATGACAGCAACACAGAATTACCTACACTTGACCAAACACCACCATACTCCATTTCGACTATTTTTCTCACTCCCCAAGATGTACGTGGTGCCATATCCAACATCGACCCTTCTAAAGCATGTGGTCCCGACCTAATTAGCCCGCGCCTTCTTTGTGAAGGCTCCGAAGTCTTATCGCAGCCTCTAGCCACATACTTCAACAAGCTCATTGCATCTTCATATATTTCCCTTCTACATGGAAACTAGCAAACGTAGTTCCGATATTTAAAAAGGCTGACCCATCGAATTCGCAGAACTACCGACCCATGTCCCTACTAAGCTGTATTGGTAAACTTATGGAGCGATGCATTCACAAGCATTTATACAATCATATAACTGTCAATAACATTTTCACGCCTCTTCCATCAGGATTCATTAAAGGAGACTCGACGACCAACCAGCTAACATATATATACAACGATATCATCATAGCATTGGATGACGGTAAAGAAGTCCGAGCCGTTTTCTGCGATATCTCAAAAGCATTTGATAGAGTCTGGCACCGCGGCCTTATAATGAAACTCTCCTCAATCGGAATGACGGGAACCTTCTTTCCTGGTTTAAATCGTACCTAGCAGATAGAAAACAGCGAGTAGCACACTTAAACGCATCTTCCGAATGGTCTAATGTAACGGCCGGAGTTCCCCAAGGATCCATTTTGGGCCCTTTACTCTTTCTTATCTACATTAACGATATAGTTCAAACTATCAACTCTAAAATTCGACTATTTGAAGACGATACAAGCTTATACATCCTTGTAGATGACCCATCAGAATCCGCAACACAACTAAATGCCGATCTTAACACAGTGCACCAATGGTCACAAAACTGGTTAGTAACATTTAATCCATCAAAAACCGAGTCCATGATATTTTCGAAAAAACAAAAGTAAGCCCCATCATCCTGATCTTTATATGAACAATACTGTAATAAACACTGTAACCGAGCACAAACACTTAGGTTTAACGTTCTCTGACGATGGTAAATGGACAGCACACATTTCAAGTTCTTTAGAGAAAGCTTGGCAGAGGATAGGAATTCTAAGATCGCTCAAATTCACATTAACTAGAACAAGCATTGAACGCCTTTATATCATAACCATCCGCCCACTACTCGAATATGGAAACATTGTTTGGGACAACTGTACAAACTATCTGAAAAATGACCTCGATGCTATACAAACCGAGGCAGCACACATTGTAACAGTTGCAACAAAACTTTGCAGCATTGACAACCTTTATAGAGACCTTAAATGGGAAACTCTCTCATTACGCCGAAAAAAAACACAAGCTCGTACAACTCTACAAAATGAAGAATGGCCTAACACCAACATATTTAACTACACTTATACCTACCGAAACACAACAGCGTTACGCCCTTAGAAATGTAAACAATATACCGTCACTATATGGTCGCACCCAGCAATATACCAATTCCTTCCTCCCATTCACTATCAGAGACTGGAACAGTTTACCAGAATCTACCAGATACGCCCCAACAATATTCAGCTTCAAATACAGACTTAACAAAGATACATCTAAATCATCCCCTCTGTTTAACTTGGGTACCCGAAAAGACCAAATCCGACACACTCGATTATGTCTTGTAGCTCCCTAAATTACGATCTCTACAGAAAATCAATAATAGACTCACCTCTCTGTACATGTGGCGCCCCAGAGACTGTCAGTCACTTTCTCACATCATGCAGACAATATCAACACCAACGACAATTGTACATCACTTATATTCCATGTATTCCGTCAACTCAAAATATTTTGAACGGAAACGAACACTTGACTTTCGATCAAAATAAAAAAAATGTTTATAAGTGTCCAAAACTACATAACAGCAACACATATATTTTAGCATCATAATATCATTCCAACATTGACAACCAAAGGATACCATACATATCATCCTAACAATAGACGACAACTTCCGGGCACTATCCATTTACGCCGCTCGGGGACGACTCCCAGTCCACGGAACGTGAGAGGGAAATCGTGAGGGTTGGGAAAGGCATGGGCGACCACCGAGAGTGTCCGGTTTAGAGAGGTTTCACTGGGGACGTCCCAGGGTGTCCGGTTTAGAGAGGTTCCACTGGGGACCTCCCAAGGTGTCCGGTTTAGAGAGGTTTCATTGGGGACGTCCCAAGGTGTCCGGTTTAGAGAGGTTTCACTGGGGACCTCCCAGGGTGTCCGGTTTACAGAGGTTCCACTGGGGACCTCCCAGGGTGTCCGGTTTAGAGAGGTTTTACTGGGGACCTCCCAGGGTGTCCGGTTTAGAGAGGTTTCACTGGGGACCTCCCAGGGTGTCCGGTCTAGAGAGGTTTCACTGGGGACATCCCAGGGTGTCCGGTTTAGAGAGGTTCCACTGGGGACCTCCCAGGGTGTCCGTTTTAGAGAGGTTCCACTGGGGACCTCCCAGGTGGTCCGATTTTGAGAGGTTCCACTGGGGACCTCCCAGGGTGTCCGGTTTAGAGAGGTTTCACTGGGGACCTCCCAGGGTGTCCGGTTTAGAGAGGTTTCACTGGGGACCTCCCAGGGTGTCCGGTTTAGAGAGGTTACACTGGGGACCTCCCAGGGTTTCCGGTTTAGAGAGGTTCCACTGTATATGAAATAAGTGACACACATTATAAGCCAATATGCGGCATACTGCGTGGATATGGTAGTTAAAGGTACATGCCCACTCAGTAGGCACAAAATGTTCTTTATATGAATTAAATAAGTGTATAATATTGTCACTATTCCACCAGTTCTAAAAATTACGAGTGCCCGCTATACAGTTATAAACATTTAGTAATAGTTAGTTTACTGATAGTCACTCGCGGTGGTATCAAGCTATTTTCATATGCAAATTGGGTATGCTATTCTTTAATTATTTATGCTAATTAAATGCGTCACGTGAAAACATAATACATGTAGTTGCGATAGATTATAAAGTATGATCATTGCACATCAAATTAAATACACAGAATAATAGTAAGGTCCGTTAACATTTGAAGGAAACACTGTTGTCGCCCCTGATATCAGTGTGGGACTATATGTCTGATAGAAAATGTATAATCAATACTTTTAATGGTGATTGATTGTTTATTTTGCCGGGTGGAGCGCATTGGCCTGGTGGTTAGAGCGTCAGACTGCTGATCTAAAGGTCGTGGGTTCGAGCCACACCGGAGGCGCTGCGTTGTGTCCTTAAGCAAGACACTTTATCCACACTGCTCCAGTTCACCCAGCTGTGAATGGGTACCGATAATTCGTAGTTGCTCTGTAAATACGAATTACCGGCTTCTCTCAAAAAATCTCTACCTCCGTTCTTTCTCCCATTCTTTCTCCCATTCTTGGGAGACGGCATGCAAGGCCAGTGCCGCCGTTAAATATAAGCAAAAAAAAAAAAGTTTATTTTGCCAGACAATGTCTCAGATTATGTCTCTGATATAAATAACATTTTGTTCCTACTGAGTGGGCATCTACCTTTAATAGAAAGTATGTGAAACCATGGACACTACACGGATAACAACTATTGGCAAGCTTTGTTTTCACGAACCAGACGTGACGGGTGACAGTCTACGCACCTTTGTCGCTATAATCCCACACCGCATCTGAAAACAATGTTGAACCATTAAGGCTGTTATCTTACACAAACAACGGTATCTCTTATAAAGGGATCGTCCCCACCCTGTATCAATCCACTACTGTCTGTGTTCCACGTTTTTCTGGCGACGAACTTTTGGCTATTAAACACATTAAATATCAGAAGTATTTAAATGTATGTACTTTTTCATCAATAACAAAAAAGTCACCCTCCACAATTTGTTTATTTGATGAAATTTATACAATATTGATTTTATTGCAAAAAGAAAGAGTTTACATATGATGGGAATTTAACATTGGACAAAAAGGAGATGAAGAGTGACAATGAGATACGAAAACTGTTGGGTATTGACTCCGAAATCTGGTGAGATAGCTTGGAAATGATGTAAATAAGAACACAAAAATTAAATTTTGCAAATCGGTCCACAAATTCAAAAATTATTTAAAAAATCTCTTTTTAGCCTCCATGCTAAATTATTTTTGCAAATAAAATCAATATTTGATGGTATTTCATCAAATACATGTTTTTGGGAGCGTGACCTTTTATTATTGATGAAAAACTACTTACATTTAAATATTTTTTAGATTGAATGTATTTAATAGCCAAATGTTCATCGGCAGAAAAACGTGGAACAATACAATAGTACACTGCAAATGTTCGTGCCCGGTACATAACTTTGAAATATATTCCTGAAACTTCACACTTGCATATACCACGACCCAAATGTGTGTCGTGCGCAGAATGACATCTCTTGTATACGCTAATTTTCTGGTTATATCCCTTTGTTTGTGCACTGATTTCTTGTTCGAACACCCTTTGAATATGTTCATGAAACTTCACATATGCATAGGACATGACACATGAATTGTCACGCGTAAGATTGACAACTCTTACAATGCTAATTTTCGAGTTATCCCCCTTATTTATTAGTTATTTTTCATCGGGAGCATAACTCGAATACCCTTTATAATGGTTTCATTAATCTTTATGCATGCATAGACCACGAGCGAAAGGTGTGTCGCGTGCAAAAATAACAACTGTTGCTTACTTAACTATTTGTTTAGTTATCCCCCTTTGTTTTTACGGCACTGATTTCTTGTCCTTAGCATAAATCGAATTGACTTTGGAATATTTTCATGAAACTTCACACACGCATAGACCACGACCCAAAGGTGCGCCGCGCGCACAAATGGCACGTCTTGTCAGGTTATCTCAATTTATTTTTTTGGCGAACAGATTTCTTGTCTGGGGCATAAGTCGAATACCGTTATAGATATTTTCATCAAACTTCACATAATTATGGATACACCATGACCCGAAGGTGTGTTGTGCGTAATAATGACAACTCTTGTCTCACTAATATTCGAGTTATCTCTCTTTGTTTTTCGCACACTGATTTCGTGTCCGGAGCATAACTCGAATACCCTTTGGAATATTTTCATGAGGCAATATTTGTCGATATTACACGCAACACACCAATGAGTCGTGGTCAATTGACCACGACTCATTGGTGTGTTGCGTGTAATATAGACAAATATTGCCTCTCTAATGTTTTACCTGTTTCCCTATGTTTGTTTAGCACATTGCTTTCCTGTCAATCCAAAACTTGATTATTCTTTGGATTATTTTCATGATATTTCACACTTGCATAAACCATGATCCAAAGGTGTGTCTCATGCCAGAACGAAAACGGTGATATACTAACATATTAGTTATCTCCCTTTATATTTTAGTGACTGTCTGTAGGCGGTGAGGGGATACACATGCGTACATTTATAGTTTTACACGCATTAACTGGAAGCATGTGGCTTATTAAATCCATGACTTGTGTAGATCCTGATCAAATACTACACTCATGTAGACTGATAGCGATCTATATTGATAGTTAGACGCATGACAGGTGTGTAATTGACGGAATTGTGAACAGTGCAGATCCTGATCAGACTGTGCGGAAGCCCCACTTATCCAGTTACAGCCACATATATGCTGCCTCAATATTGATATTCGATCTAAGAATAAGAGAAATTCCGTTTTTAAAACAGCTGTGTCTCACATGGTACTTCCGTAGATGTATTTCACCCAAAAAAAAACAGTTGAGATAATGTACATCAATGGATAATATATGAATACAGTCGCAAATTGTCCTTTATCATAAACATACATTTGTTGGCTATTATCGCATTTACATGTCCGTTTTCGGAAATTCCATGATAAAGTTAACTTGATTGTATTGCAATCTATCTGGAAAACCCCGCTAACAGTGAAGAAATTCATTTCACCGATTTAGTTACCACTGACTACTAATTCGCTGCAGATAATACACAAAAACAAATCCGTGTTCAAACTCGTTAAACGCTTTATTACAAGATATTTTCCGAATTGGACATTTCTATATCATCACCACAAACAATGTAATAATGTCATACCTTAATTAATAATAACACACGATGTATGTGCCGATAAGCAAAAGTAGTCGATGACGCAGTGTCAGTCATATAACTACAAACGCGAGCGTATCGGCGGGAAATATGAATGCTACATTTAGCATTATTTCACTAATATTTTGCGTTTGTTTATTTGTACTTCCCTTTTCATCCATAGGGTAATATATGTTCAGAAAACCGATACAAATCTACAGAGAAATGCTCTTTTACCGACTGTTTTGCTCCCATTTCACCCACATCTGAGATCCAGGGTCTCTAAAAAACGCACTGTTATATGAAGGCCGTTCTCTAAGCACGCGATCCATATGCATGATATAAAGCAATAGCAATAATTCCTTAAACCCGGGTTTCAATGTCCACAATAAAGCGTCAAACCAGGTTTTAAGGTATCAGTCGCCATAATAATTCCCCAAACCCGGCTTTGAAGTATCGATGTGCACAATATTTCCTGAAACCCGGGTTTGAGGTCTCGATGTCCACAGTACTTCCTGAAACCCGGGTTTGAGGTCTCGCTGTCCACAATAATTCCTAAAACCCGGGTTTTATGTCTCGATGTCCACAATAATGCCCCAAACCCGGCTTTTGAAGTATCGATGTCCACACTAATTCCTGAAGCCCGGGTTTGAGGTCTCGATATCCACAATAATTCCTCAAACCAGGAGTTGGGGTATCGATGTCCACAATAATTCTTAAAACCCGGGTTTGATGCATCGATGTCCGCAAGATTTCCTCAAACCCACGTTTGAGGTCTCGATGTCAAGAATAATTCCTCAAACCCTGATTTGAAGTATCGATGGCCACCGTAATTCTTCAAACCCGGTTTGGGATCTGGATACCCACAATAATCCCTTAAAACCGGTGTCAAACATGGGATTGTACTTTAAGCCCGAGTTTTTGGGAATTCTTGTGCAATTAGCGAGCAACTACCAATCGAGATCGCGATTACGCTTATTTCACAAACCAGAGGTTGAAGCTCAAAACCTGGCTTAAAGAAATAACATCATATTGCCATCGCAATTGATAGTTTTTTCTGAAACCGGGTTTGGGCAAATACTATTTAATTGGTCGGTATGCTATCGTTTGATACCTAGGTTTGAGGTTCAAACGGTAGTTTGAATACTTATTTTCAATTAGGTTACATGAAGTATTGACAGTGCATTTGGCTTGCCATACTGTACATTGTTTGTCATGTAATCATTAAAACATATATCAACATAAACTTTATACATATCAATGCATTTGTATAAGTCGTATTATGTCTTAATCTACCGTGATTTTCACGTTTAGAACTTCCTGATATTAAATAAACACACCTATCGTTGGTATGTGTATACGTTGCCAAAGATGAAAGTGAATTGCACATATTCTTTGAACGGGCTATATTTCTAGCTGTCCAAATGTGTTTACTTTGTTAGTGTCGACTTATTTTCACACCACCACCTGTGGTAATCTTGACAATATTTGAATTTATCAAAGTACACCCGTGCACCAATGCTCGCAGTGTAATAAGAAATAAGAAAGCTAGTGTAATAAATATGTAAATTAGCTGGTTACAGAAAACAGGTTTGGTGACCAGTACATCTTCAATGTATGATGATGTGCTTATGCAATAAATATGATCCAACATTTGTGATGATTTAAATGGTATAATGGACTAACTTTATAATAAACTCGGCATAGCCTCCGTTAACTCGTTTAATAAATATCATACTAAGTAATCACGCATGTAAGATCCCTATATATGATTTATTTATAATTCGCTCTCCTTTCTAAGCCAATCGCTGGCCAATATCGTGCTCCACATAATTCACATATTACAAGATTTAACCCCAATAAGTTACATATTTCCAGATTTAATCAGTAATTGTTCGACATGAAATGGAAAATCAATACTCTGATGGGAGGCTGCATTATAAACCTGGTTAATTATAAGCATCTTTTAGCGCTCCCTGGCATTTAATTCTTTAAACAACCAATATGTGAACAGTAACGTACATGTATACGTATAGTATTCACTTCGGAATCGAGTAATCATAAATTTAGGGCTTATGAATGTTTGCTACCAGTGTAGATCCATATCAACATGTGCATTCGCACAGTCTGATCAGGAGTTGCACTCTTCGCCATTCCATCAATGAAACATCCCGTCATGCTTCTAACAAGCAATTTAATAGATCTTTAATAGCAATTTAATAGATCTTCATCAGGCTACAGGAGTGTGCTATTTGAGCAGGAGCTGCATTGGTCATAATCCGAATTATCTGTCTGCGTTACAGACAGATAATTCGGGTCTTACGCCCTGCGTTACAGACAGAGAATTCGGGTTACATTGGTCACAAAAACCGTAAGTTCATTTCTCCAGTCACAGTCACAAATTAGTACTTACATACATCACCAATTGTGTGGTAAGTAGTAGTAGTATTCATTTATTATAGTGACACATGTGAACAAGCATACATATATATTCATTTACATAACATATGTTATCTTAAGACATACATGTATATGATATGCTGTTCATCACCCAGCCATATGTTGACTTACGAGTCACTTATTTGAATATAATATAGTTTAACAACACTTTCCCTTTCAACTAATGTTTAACTGTCACACGAAGTTACACATGACGGGGTGGACGAACTGGGTCAATACATTACAAAACCCGACTCATAGTTCGCCGTACTTTCTAAGCCAATCGCTGGCCAGTATCGCGCTCCACTTATTTAACATATTGCAAGGTTTAACCCGAATGTACGGAACCCCGCAGGGGACGTAGCATTTTTTTTATTATTTCCTTCCCACGAAATAATAATTTAACAATTCGTTCCCACGAAATAACAATTCGTTCCCAGGGGAACGAATTGTTAATTCGTGGGAACAAAGTTGTTATATCGTGGGAACAAATTGTTAATTCGAGGGAATGAATTGCTAAATTGAGGGAACGAATAGTCATTTTGTGGGAACGAATTATTAAATTGAGGGAATAAATTGTTAAATTGAGAGAACGAATTATTATATCGTGGGAACGAATTGTTAATTCGAGGGCACGAATTGTTAAATTGAGGGAACGAATTGTTATTTCGTAGACCTGTCAAATCTGGTAATTATGATGCAATACACATGAAATGTCATCCGGAGAATATATAAGGCCGTCCGTTTGGACTGTCTAGTCAGTGTACAAATTGCTCACTTAGCGGTATACACTCAGGTTGGGTTGGTTGTAACGTTGAACCCACGCCGGGTCGCCTTGGGACGCCGTTTGATAGTCTAGACACGGGTGTTAACCCGGGACTCTGAGATACATGTATACGTTAATTTCGACTAAATTCACTATACAAGCGATTGCGTGTTAATAAAAGTATGATTGCAGAACTACTTCGTTGTTCGTCTTAGAGAGGTGCCACAACAACGTTACGTTACAGACCCTGGGGCCCGTTTCACTAAACATCGTACGACTAAAATGTTCGTAAGTGCAAATTTAGGATCTGTCTGGAAATTTCAATTGACGGATTTACAGTTACTGAACATAGGCTGCATATGCAGCCTATGCTCAATACATGTAAATCCAATAATTGTTTACAACAAAACATTGTTAATGCGAGATCTACAGACTATCATAATTGTGCACTTACGAACATTTTAGTCGTACGGAGTTTAGTGAAACGGCCCCCTGGTATGCATTCAGAAAACAATACTAGTTTTCTTCAGAAGGATTCGTAGCTCTGATTATCAATATCTACACTGGTCATTAGTTTTAATTTGGACCATGTGTTTTTGTGGTGATTCATTTGTATTGGTGTTTTTGTATTGCGGTGCATACATCTAAGCCTCGTTTTCACGAACCGGAAGTGGCTAGTGGCAGTCTGCGCACTTCTGTTGTTATAATCCCGCACTGCATAGGTAAACCAATGTTTAATTAGGAGGGCTCTTATCTTACACAAACAACGGTATCGCTTAGAAAGGGATCTTCTCCACCCGATATCAGCTTACAATTACCATGTCATGTGGTGAAGTAACCGCCAGTTACATAATACCGCAGGTGAAAAATAAATCGCCTGATGATATAGATAATTATACAAGCGGACACTGTCATTGGAATTTTCATTGCCTGTGACTTATGAATGAAATCAGTAAACGAGTTTAATAAATATCATATTAAACAACACACATGTTAGATTATATTTATTGCATAAGCTTAGAACCATTAACTGAAGCTGTACTGATCACCCAGCATTTTGTTTCTGTAGCGGTCTCATTTGCATATTGATTACACTTTTTTTTTTTGCCGGTATACTGGTATACCCTCACATATGAGTGTTATCACCAGTTGAGTGCTAGGGGAAAATCAGAGGAAAAACGAAAAAGACTAGATAGAGCAGTAGGCCAAGGAACGGTAGAAGGAAGCATAGAGAGAGAAGAAAAAGAGAAAGAAGAAGGTTTAGAATTAAATGAGTCTGGAGTGCTGAACCTTCAAGACCTGAGCCTTAAAGGAATCCAGCGACTCTGCCAGGCAGGTGTCAGTGGGCAGTTGGTTCCACTGAACAACGGTTCTGGGGAAGAAGGAGAAACGAGTGTAGTCTTTGTCGGCACGCAACTGGCGGTATTGGTGTTGGCGTCTACCAGTGCCTCGTGTTAAGTAGTTATCCTCATTTATGGCTACAAGATTGTTCCTAATTTTGTACAGCATACTCAGTCTGGCATCGACTCTCCTCTGTTCAAGTGATCTCCACTCCAGACTGTGCAGCATATCGGTTACACTAGATGTGTTGTGATAACGGTTAGAAACCCATGCAGCCCTCCTCTGGACCATCTCGAGTTGGTGTACAAGCCTATGCAGAGTTAAGTCACCCTCATTGTCTTTGCTAATACTCTTGGGGTCCCAGACTGTGGAACAGTATTCTAGTTTAGGACGAACAAGGGATTTATAAGCTCGTTCTTTGACAATCTTCGAGTTGATCCTGAGGTTACGTTTCAGAAAACCTAGAGTCTGATTGGCCTTAGATGAGACGGAGTTTATGTGTTTATTCCACTTCAGATCGTGGCTGATGTTAACCCCGAGGTACTTAATACAAGGAACTGAAGAAAGAATTTGGCCGTGGAGAGAGTAGTTATGCATAACAGGAGCCTTCCTGGTGGTAATGTGAATAACCTCGCATTTGTCAGGATGAAAAGACATTTGCCAGTCGGATTCCCATCTCTCGAGATTATGAAGGTCCTCTTGAAGTTTGTTGCAGTCAGATGGGCTATGTAAAGCTAAGTACAACAATGTGTCATCTGCAAAGAGCCGGACAGTACTATGGGTTGTGTACTCCGGGAGGTCATTAATATAAACAAGAAATAACGCAGGACCAAGCACAGAGCCTTGTGGAACACCAGATAGTACTGGAACGGACGTAGAAGCTTTCCCTTCAAGGACGACACGCTGAGACCTACCACTAAGAAAGGATCCTATCCAACCGAGTGCTAATCCCTTCACGCCATAGGATGAGAGTTTGTAGAGGAGCCTATTGTGTGCTACCTTATCAAAGGCCTTAGCGAAATCCATGACTACAACATCATTCTGTCTACCACTCTGCATGTTGAGGGCTATGTCGTGAACAAATTCAATAAGTTGACTTTCACAGCTACGCTTCTCCCGAAAGCCATGCTGGAGGGGGTAAAGAATATTGTTCCTATTGAGATGCTGCATCATATTACTGCAAACAATGTGCTCCAAGAGCTTACAGCAGATACAAGTTAGAGAGACAGGGCGATAGTTCGAAGGTGTCGTTTTGTCACCTTTCTTGTATATTGGTGTTACATTGGCTTGTTTCCAAATGTCTGGTAGGGACTGTTGCTGAAGTGAGGTATTGAAAAGTAGAGTAAGAATTGGCGCAAGTTCAGCCGAGAGGCGCTTCAGAATAGTAGGAGTAATATTGTCTGGGCCTGGGGCCTTGGATTCTGACAGTTTTTGCAAAAGTTTCTGTACACCATTTTCTGTTACCTCTATCTCAGGCATGTCATTTTCTTTTCTGGAAAAAAGGTTTGAAACATATTTGCAGTAAGAAACGAGTTTCATGGGAGTTTGCTGAGAGAAAACAGAGTGGAACTGGTCATTAAGCAAATTGGCTTTTGAGATTGGATCGGTAATAGATACTCCGTTTCTCCTCAGGGATTTAAGTCCAATAGCATCTGTTTTTTTGTGCTTAATAAAAGTCCAGAAACGTTTTGTAATATTGAAGTTTTCAGTTACTGAATTTTCATCTTTTGGAGTAATTAAGTCCTCAACATACTCCCAGTAAGCTCCTCTGCTCAGTGTCTGTATATGGTGTTTAAGAGTTTTTAGTTTACTTGAACCTTCAGGGGTAGGCTTAGCTCTGTTTTTAAAGTAAAGTTTATCCCGTTTCCTAATAAGACGCCTTATTTTACCATTAATCCAAGGTTGTCTATCTTTTAACTTTGCAGTTTTGTGCGGTATGAACTGGCTGATGGCTCTTTCGAGCTCCGAAGTGATATTGACCCATAATTGGTTAACCGGGGTTGAAGTGTCAAAATTTTGCAATAGGCTTTCCCCAAAGGTAGTAATATGCTTTCTAAGTCCCTCCCAATCACCCTTACTGTAGAGCGCAATCTTCCTGGGGGTTTGCTTGTTTTTAATAGGCCTAATGTCAATTTCAGTTAGGACAGCATCATGGTCACTTACACCTGGGATCACTTTGCATGAAGAAATTATATTGGGGTTGTTTGTGATAACAAGGTCAAGGATGTTGTTGCCCCTGGTGGGTGAGTCTACAAGTTGAGTCAGGCCCATGTCGTCTAAGAGGTCAACGAACTGAAAGGTAAGAGTGGGATAGCCACAATTCTGTTTTATACAGTTGTTTGGCCAGTCGTATCCGGGAAAATTAATGTCTCCTGCAATAATAACATGGGAACCAGTCATACCCAATCTCCGAAGTGACTCGGAAAACTGGTCTAAACTAGAGCTGTTGCCCTCACTAGGCTTGTAGTAGCTACATAAATAAAGTGGTTTACATCCAGTAACCTCCATTTTCATCCAGGCAATCTCGCAGTCTGTATGCAGGTCGGGGACCTCGCTGCAAATAAAGTCATCTTTTGCGGCAATAATTACCCCACCACCTCCCCGTTTTCTGTCAACCCGGACAACATTTTCCATGTACTGTCTGGGTAAGATTTCACCCAAGTGAATAGTGGCATCTATCTTGGTTTCGACCCCTATGATAACATCAGGGTTTACGCTATCGATCATGTTACTAAGATCAGTACTGTGGGCCACGATAGAATTAATGTTTACACTCAGTACTTTCAGAGGTTTTAATGTACGACATGTGCGTGTAGGTTTTCCTGTACGAGGGAGTCGATGAGAGGTTCTTGGGGAAGAACTGTATGTGGGATCTCCTGGGCTGCTCTGTTGAGAAAGTGTGCTGAAGTTGCATGGGCTTATGGGCTCAAACCTGTTTGTCGTGATCAGGTCATCAATAAAGTTTGATGACACAGTATGCTGATTAATTGCATTGCAATTGAGACAGTGCCAGCTTACACTGGTGTTCTGTAGTGTATGGAAGGTGGCTTCGCCTATATCCTGACAGTCAATGTGGAACCAAATAAAACAAGTCTCACAAAACACGGCATTCCTAGACCAGGTTACATTTGTTTCACAAGCTCCGCATGGGTAAATGCTGTTCCCACTAGTTTCTGTAATGCTAGGACCTGGGTTGGTTTGTACGTCACCCTGATACCGAGACCAGTAGGGTGCAGATGTAGAAGAGACAACAATTGTTTCTCTGAATGTCAAAATTTTGGCATTTTCCGTTTTTCAAAAAGGAAAAAATGGTGGTAAAATTGCTACTCAAACATTCATTTTGTATTCTAAAACCATCAGCATTCATTTGCAAAAATGAGTCAAAAACGGGTAGTCCAGTTTGATATGGAACATGGTGCAGTCTGGAAAGTAGGCCCCGGCAACAGAGGATTGTTGTCAGCATGAGAGTCAGTGCCAGAATGGGTCCGTTGGGTCTAAACATGGTGTATCTGATGAAAAATCTCAATAATGTAGTAATATCAACAACAATACATGGGCGCCGCCATCTTGGATGGTCACGTGATCAATAGTGATGTTTCGTGGCCGACAAAGAAAACACACAAACTCCACTCCCCGTGAACAGTCGTCACTTGTAACAAGTATAATAACCTTACCAATGACCTAAACCTGCCTGACAATTACTCAAATAATTTTAAATGAACATAGACATAAAGATATAGTAGAAAAAAGATCACTCAGACAACGGAAGACTTTATAGTTTCGCGCATGCGCACTCACTCACACTTAGTCTAGTGTAATATGATTTGTGTTATACTATGTTAAACACTGTGAAAGTAAATTCTATACAATATATGACATATCAGCCAATTGAATCATTGTAGTGTTACAATTTGCAAAAGAAACTGTGATACATAGGGGAGATAATTTAATTTGGAAATTTATTTTATTTTTTGTTGTCAAAAATTGAAACGACTTCTAAACATAACATATTATGATAATTTAATGATCATAATATGTCATGTTTAGAAGCCGTTTCAATCATAGACGATAGTGTAATTAATTCAAATAAAATAATTTAGTAACCATCGATTGAAAAACATGTTTACAATACTGAAAAGTAACTATACTACATGTATATATTTCTCAGCATTTTTTTTTTTTTAATAATTCTAAAAACTTCCGGCGAGATTTATAAATATTATGTACAATTGGGTTCAGAAATACGATGCAACTCTACAATTAAACTATTTTTCCCCATTCTCTTCAATCACTTTCTATGCATATATACATGTAGGCGTCACATTAGTGTGAATAAATTTGTAAGCTTAATGAAGTCTGATAAGAAGAATTATATAAATAACTTGGTCTAAATCATCGTTAAGGCTTGCAAGGTACGAACTAGCATACTTCAGGGTTAAACTCGTCCATCCTCATTATACCGCACATGTTTCACATAGGAATCCACACTGTTTATAACTTCATGTATGCGGGTCGGTGTTGCCGTTTTGTCGTGTTCATCCAGTGTGTAATACGCGTGTGTGGATATCCTGTGTGAAAACTGCTGTATAATTCAGTACAATTCAGTATTCATTGTTGACCCATGTGTATTGTTTCTTGCATGTATGTTGTATATATTTCCTTGTCGACGAGAAACTATTTAGTTTAAGTCAATAAATTATTCTATTCTATTCTATATCTGAGACCCAGAGCCTTTAATACAATATAACACGCGGAGTATAATCGGAGTGGTCTCCGTGTGATATCGTATTGGCTGTGTTAGAACTTGTACGGTAATAGTGACAGGACGAGCAAAACGTGACTTCTTGTCCAGGAGTCGACAGTCGAATTCCTGATTATATACCAAATACACAATAATTACATGTACTCAAAGCCGGGTCCTTCGCGTAATATTGAAGATATTACATGTCGGAGAAACTCATACAAATTTTTCGACGTAAATGTACATGGAAGGACGGACGGGCGTACGGACCCCCAAGATCAACGCAATATGCCCTCCTTGCTATCGCATAGTGGGCATACAAGATAGTCACACACGATATGCACATTTATGTTTGTTTTGTAAAATAATACCAATCTAGACTTGTCATGGTGTATATGAATATGGTATCGTCTTTTCCATGGCTCCTAGTTTTTCTTGAGCATTTTACTGATGAGACCTAAAATGGTGTGTTTCCTGTTGCCCGACCGACCCTATTTCTTTGTTACCCCCGACCATTATTTTTGTCGAGCCCGCTTGCGGAAAGCGAGACATAGTGATCATTACGACGTCCGGGTGTCCGTGCGTGCGTGCGTGCGTGCGTCCGTCCGTCCGAAATCTGCGTTAAAGTTTTTAAAAATACCATTAAATACCTCGGCGGGTTCGACATGTTGAGCCCGCCGAGGCATTTGATGATATTTTTAAAAACCATCTTGTGTATTTGATGTTTTACCTTCCGAAATTTTGGTTCCAGAAAATTTGCTGGAAATAATGTTATACTCGTCCTGTCTTCAGAACAGGCCACAGTCTGTGCTACAACAACAACAATACTTTCATGAACGCTTTTTTTTAACACAATGTCAACAGAAATATCACAGTACGAAAAAAACTAAAACAAATAAAAAGCGGACAGACTGACCAACCCTATTTTCGTTCAGCCAGTAACAGAAAATACACATATTTTTGTCAAGCCTAATATTACGGAGCCGTGCAGGGGTCATGTATTTTTTTATTAATTCGTCCCCGCGAAATGATGACAATTCGTTCCCTCAATTTATTAATTCGTTCCCACGAATTAATTCGTTCACACGAATTAACAATTCGTTCACACGAAATAACAATTCGTTCCCACGAAATCACAATTCGTTCCCTCGAATTAACAATTCGTTCCAACGAAATAACAATTCGTTCCCTCTAATTGACAATTCGTTCCCACGAATTAACAATTCGCTCCCACGATATATCGTGGGAACGAATTGTTAATTCGAGTGAACGAATTGTAATATCGTGAGAACGAATTGTTATATCGTGGGAAAGAATTGTTATTTCGTTGGAACGAATTGTTAAATTGAGGGAACGAATTGTTAAATTGTGGGAACGAATTGTTAATTCGTGGGAACGAATTGCTAAATTGAAGGAACTAATTGTTATTTCGTAGGAACGAATTGTTATTTCGTGGGGAACTAATTAATAAAAAAGGATTATACGTCCCCTGCTGGGCTCCGTATAATATCAAGTTTATCTACAGTAGTACTGAAGTATTGATTGTCCATATTTGGTAAATTCTCAAGTTGTCCTATCATCGACAGAATAACAAACACTACATAGCGAATGCATTTTGCGCTGGAGAATTAATTGTGTAAATCTGGTGAAAATATGATTTATCTTTCACGTGAATACCATTAGCCTGCATAGATAGCATTGGGAGCATATGCAGCCTATGCTCAATATAGAGAATAGTAGGTTAGTGCCGTGAATGGGGAAAATAGCCCATCCCGTTTCCGTGCCGCGCCAGATATTTGTCCAATTCACGGCACTAACCTACTGTTCTATTTATCCCGTCAATATTACAAATAACTTTAAAATGCAAACAAATAACCACAGCCGCATCCTCAAAATCGAAGAATCGACTAGTATGACAACAACACATATTCATACGCAGTGATTAGGTCGTATTGACAGGATATAACAAATGTTTCACGGCACCGTGTTTCACGGCACATACGCACTGTGTTGACGGGATAAAAATGTAAATCCATCAATTGAAATTTCCAGATGATTCTAAATTTGCGCTTACGAACAGTTTAGTCGTACGAAGTTTAGTGAAATGGGCCCCTGGCTGAGGGTTAACATTTCTATTTGTAATCGAAATAGCGTATCCGAGGATGCGCTAATTTTAATGTGCAACCAATAGCACTAACAGTCTGTTTCACGAATTCGCCCACATTTTGCGGACATATCCACAATGTAAAAACAATATATTTTTCGATAATATTAAATTTTATTAAATTCAAGAATGAGCTTTCTTTTTATTTCATAAAAGTTTGTCAAATATTGATTTTATTACAAAAGAAAATAAGATTTCTCTATGGCAATGTAACACGGGGGAGGGAAGGTGAACGAAACTTTTTGAAAATTGACTCTGAAAACTGATAGATAACTTGGAAATGATCTACATGTAACTAAGAAAACAAAAAATAAATTTTGAAATCGCTTCACTATTTCTGAAAGTTCACCTTGTTAAATCCCCATAGACATGTTCACTTTGATAAACTTGATGTCAAAAGACTCTCGCCTGGGATTCAATATATATTGCGACATTCGGCTCTTTTCTTCATAGATGTATGCCCACTCGTAACTTCCTGACTTTCCTTCGTATCTCCGCCCTTTTGTGATAAGCATACCCTGTCACGGACTGGCTAAAGATTAATATTGAAAGGGTTTGCTATCGAAGGTCATAACATGAACGAATACGTTTTACAGCGGATTAAATGGTGATATGGGAATCATTTATTTATAATTGAACTCGTAAGTCTTACAACATTCCAAGACATTTGGTAGTATTATAGTTATATAATGTATATAAGCACGCTGAATTATCATGATTATACAGAGAGATACAATATTTAGCGAAATATTACAAAAACGTATTGGTCGCTATGTATACCAGGGTGTCGGATCACGTCATTTATGAACGGTGTGACGTCATGTTTTTAAATATGTTTGCAGTTTGATTTCTTTGATTATCTTTCTAACGGGATGGCGGATTTCTTTTATGAAAATAACGCAGCAAATGCTAAACTATTTTCCCTGTATTGTATAATATACGTCGATCTCATAACTCTGCCGTCTTGATGAAGAATTGGCTGCGTAAATACAAATCCAGCGCCCGTGAATGTAAGAAATGATTAGTAATACTATATCTAGTATCCGATTCTTCGTCATGACAGATCTCTGATTTTGTAAAGAACTTTTAATGCAACAATACATTTATGTAATTGTCTTTCGTGCGCTATATATCATCAAAATCCGCCTCTTTGTTAGAAAACAGTTAAGACAATCTACAGTAAAACGTCAAAAAATGACATCACGTCGGAAAACTTCGCACTGAAACCACGTGATACAATTATACCAAGGTGTATGAGGTGGTCACAACAACAAAACCAACAAGTACTGAATGTTCCAGAAGCCCTCCGATTCAAAGTACGTATTTTTTTATTTTGTCCTTATTATGTAACATATTTTGATGAAATATGGCGCATCAAACGCATCCTGTTAAGCTGCATTTGGTGGTCTCAGTGCTTTGGCCCAAACTTCTGTCGATTTTGCCAAGAATAGACTTCCGTATGTACGACATAAGTATGTGCAAAACCTCCTGGATCACCAAATGCAGCTCATGTATACGCGCTTGCTGCGCCATATTTCATCAAAATCTGTTGCATATTAAGGAAAATATCAAATAATACTTACTTTGTAGTGGGCGAGCTTTCAACACTTTCAGCCATTGTTGTTGTTGTTGTAACCACGTGATCATGGCCCTTGAATACGCTGTACAACCTTAGGCGAATGTGATTATTTGTTTTCCTAATATTTTAAAGACGTTGTGGAGCTTTGTTTGCATTATCTTGTTGGATTTGTTTTATCTTCTTCACTAAACAAACACAATCAATGAGAAATGAGGCGTATGGGTTTTGCGGCCAGTGTATATCCAGATCTGCCTGTGCATCCGCACAGTCTGATCCTGATCTGTAATGTTTGCCATTCCATAAATTAAGCACCTTTCCTTCCTGCTTTATCTCTGCATTATCTTCCCTTACTTTACGCTCTTCTACGCACTACTTTCTAATACATTGTGCATGTAACGTGTGTAGTATAATTATATACCAATAATTCCAGCACAAAAATATTTACACAATTCCCTAACATTTGATTGGTCCGTAGCAAGTCTCTGTCCAGAATTTATATCCCAGTAAACTCCATGCCGAACTACATTCCGTAACCGTCAGGCGCAGTTAAAATAATTCTTAAGAAAACGGAAAATAAACACATTTTCTTGATGAATTTATTTCAAATGCTGGAATTATAAGGAATGAATGGCCTTTTTGTGGAATTTATCGGGGATATAAACTTGGAAAAGTCGCGGGAATACTGGACGAGGCCTTCCGGCCTTCGTCCAGTATTCCCGCGACTTTTCCAAGTTTATACCCCGATAAATTCCACAAAAAGGCCATTCATTCCTATAATAACAAATAGGATAAAAATAAACAATTGGCGATAAAAAATTACAATTTTCGAAAAAAAAATAATATTTTTTTTTCGAAAATTGTAATTTCTTATCGCCAATTGGTTTATTTTTAATCGCCAATTGCGAAAGTGGCTTTTCCAAGTTTATACCCCGATACGTACAATACGTACATGATGTTTTGAAAAGTGGAAATGAAACATTTAATAACAAAAAAATAAATTAAGCACCCACCTTGCTTCTAACAAGCAACATAGATCGTTAACTGGCTACAGGGGGCCGTTTCACTAAACTTCGTACGACTACAATGTTCGTAAGTGCAAATTTATGATCGTCTAGAAATGTCAAGTGATGGATTTACATTTATTGAACATAGGATGTAGCATGATTTGTGATAACAAATAGCAATTATAGTGATTTCGATCAGTGCTGATCCAGATCATCCTACATGTCTACATTATTTGCCAGATATTATTTTCACATTTATTAATGTTATTGTAACCAGTGTATGCTCAGATTGGATTGCACAGGTGCGCCGTGCCGTCCGATCTCGGTCTATTCGGTTCGCAAAACCCATTTGTGTGCTATTCAGTAAGAAATAAACGCTGAAATACAACATAGGACCAGCTCTCTATAAATAGATTTGCAAAGGGAAATAACTAGCAACGATCACGCATTAGCCGGAACTATTATTTAATGAATAATCTTACAGATATTAGGATAGGAACCAACAGATGGCGTTGTCTCCTAGTGGGTCTTATTCTATCTGTATCACACGTGAATAAGCCAATCATGGCTTTACCGAACAGAACAGAACATATCATTTATGTATTTATTCACCATGCTCTGAGTACCTACCTCTAATTACAGAATAGAATAGAATAGAATATAATAGAATATTTATTCAGGAATACCAATAATACTGCAAACATATATAAGAATCCATGGAAAAGATAAAATATCAAATGTATTATGAAACAAACTGTCTAACCAACAAGGCTGCTGCAATAACATTGCAAATTGGTTTTGTTTCACCAATATCGTTACTGTTGACTATAGTCTGTTTCACGAAAGCTGCCCAAATTTTACGGCCATATAAACAATTAAAAAACCATATTTGTTATGATAATATTAAATTAAAGGAAAATTTAAGAATGAGCCTTCTTTTTATTTCGTGAAATTTGGTCAAATATTGATTTTATTGCGAAAACAAAATTTCCCCATTTTAAATCCCCATAGACATCTTCACGGAGTGAAGATGTCTATGGGGATTTAACATGGGGAAATTTTTTAGAATTTCAGTAATCCTGGACCGATTTTCAAAATTTAACTTTTGTTTTCTTAGTTGGATTATTTCCAAGCTATCTAGCTAGGATTCGGAGTCAATTTCCAAAAAAAAACGTTTTTTGACTCCTCCCACACTCCTTTGCCAATTTTTCCCCCCATGTTAAATTCCCATAGAGAAATCAATTTTTCGTAATAAAACCAATATTTGACCAAATTTCACGAAATAAAAAGAAGGCTCATTCTTAAATTTTCCTTTAATTTAATATTATCGAAAAAAATATTGTTTTTGAATTGTTTATATGGCCGTAAAATTTGGGCAGCTTTCGTGAAACAGACAGTAGTTTCAGTAACACCACAAACGCATCAGTAGTGTTTGGACACAGATCCTGGTAGTTAATTTAGCTTTTCAAATAAGGTTGATCTTATCTTAAACTAGACTATTTTGTGCAAACAAACAGGAAGTGTTCTTCATCTTCAATTTGGTTGCAACATACACATAGTCTGTTTTCTCTTGGTAACTTTGGCTTAAAGTAGTGTTCACGTTCAATCCATTACATTGCATTACGTGCGAGTTATGACAAAGTATTTCCAAATTTGCGTTTTAAGGTAGCTCGAAATAATGGTGTTTTTGTACATATGATCTTTAATTGTTACATGACTGTCTTTGTTCGACACCGCTCACAGCCGTGTTCAAACATACAGCGTGTGCTGTTTGACCATGGCTGTAGACAATGC
This sequence comes from Conchocele bisecta, assembly GCA_029237695.1. NCBI lineage: Eukaryota > Metazoa > Mollusca > Bivalvia > Lucinida > Thyasiridae > Conchocele > Conchocele bisecta. The sequence continues at coordinate 55,385,441 of CM055280.1, read as the reverse complement.
TGATTCTGGGGCCAAGCCAACACATACGTAATGCATGCCACTCATGACGTTACTAGAACGCGCCATTACGTCACTAGATCAGTTCACAACGGTCTCGTGGCTGCATCACGTGACATGTACTGTGACCCCGGAATATGTATGTGTAAATGACGGCTGTTTGAATGAAACGGGTTATCAAAATACCGAAAGGTCTGCATATATGCTCAAATTGCATGATATTTCCGACGGAAATGCAACTATGAAAAGTCATGCAGAGCTTGATGTTATTAGCCGATCAAATCAGGGTTTAATATATGTCCACATTTTAGTAGTTACGGAATCTCAGGGGAAAATGAGAGAAGTGTTGATTTCCCCCGCAACCAAATTCTCCCAGTTATATTTAGCTATCATTAATATCTGATCATAGCAATACTTATGGTAGTCAAATGTAAACAATATTATTCAAGTTGAAAGAGTTAACCTTTGAATATAGGTGAATGCGCTTAGCATTACACAAATATGTAGCAAGTCAACCGAAATCTCATAAATACCCGATATTTGGCGGCCATCTTGCAAATATGATAATTATATACTGAATATTAGTGTAGTTTACGTACAGTATTTAATATATCCATCATAAATGTGTTTTAACAACTTACACCAATTTCCAAGTTAAGGACCATGACCGATTGGCTCATATATTGGCAATTTTCGACATCCGTCAAGCATAAAGTTCAATGACCTTGAAATGACATTGAACTTGGTTTAAAAAATGGCAACCGGATTTTTTAGAAACCTTATACATTCAAGTTTATAAAAACACCGGGTGCCATAAATTAACACGAGGTGCCGGAATCTTATATATATACCTACAATTGCCCCTGGACTAGAAGGCAAACCGCCTAACTTTAGTTTACCGAACTCTTGAAGATAAAACGTTTATTTATAGCCAAATTACAAACCGCCTAACTTTAGCTTACGTACCGAACTATTGTATTTTGTTAAAACGTTATTTATAGCCAAATTGTAAACCGCCTAACTTTAGTTTATTTAACGAACTCTGTAGTGAAAACGTTCATTTATAGCCAAATTGTGTTATTTCGCTATATTTAAAGTTTTCAACAGAGATAATGGCCAAAAATGAAAAATTATCCAGTTGATGTAACTTGGAAGTGATACAACAAATTTCGCGTTCGTAGATTACAGAATATAGGAGAAAAGGGTTGTTACAAACTTTTTCACAAATCACGGATAACACCAATATATTAGCCGATCTATAAATAGATCGGCTAATAATAACGTTCGACTATGTCCAGCCGTGGGTAAACGTTTGTCATGGCACGAGGGAACTGTTTGAAACCGCGGCCTACGGCCTTGGGGTTCAAACATTTCTCTCGTGCCACGGCAAACGTTTACCCACGGCTGGTCATTGTTGAACCATGTAATAAATTCAGTATAATAATTATGCATACTTATAATCATCAAATATATGCAGTCGTTAGTTCTATATGAAATGCATTTCGGGAAAATTAATGTCTCCCTGAAAGCATACATTGCTAGAAATGTATACTTTGAAATTTTGATGAAATCGGCTACTGGTATTCATGTTAGGCGATTAGCATGCAGCTCTTGACCAGTGCCGTAGCCAGAGGTTCGAAATAGCCGAGGCCAACATAAGCGGCGGAAGACGATAATTATTGGGGGTGGAAGTGTGGAGGGCCCGAAGGGCCCGAGTTTGCTAGGCGGGTCCGGGGGCATGCCCACCCTGAAAATTTTGAAATCAAAGTGGTCTGAAACGCCATTTCCTGCATTCTCAGCAAAGTCTGAGCACATACTATGACTCCCATTTTTCCTATATTGGAATAAAAAAAAAAATAAAAAAATAATCGTGAAAAAACGGACGAGGCCATGGCCTCGTCTGGCCTCAACGTGGCTACGGCACTGTTGACTATGCCTTTTTTCTTTTTATTTTCTTTTTGGTCACAAACATACATGTTACATAATACGAACTATATACATCTGTTGTAACTGGAGTGTACATCACAGCAGGGTACGAGTCCACTTTATTTCAAATATGTTAATGTAGTTGAATCTCCCTATACCGAACACGAGGAATACCATCGGAGTGTTCGGAATAGCGAGATTCCACCGTAACTCATGTACCTCAAAGCCCAGCTCATCCACCAGTTACATGATGTGGCTCTGACAACTGGTGATTGATTGCTTACAGTGGATAACTCGGTATACCGAACACTCCGGCGGTACCTATGGTGTTCGGTACAGTGAGGTTCCACTGTACTTGCATTTCTTTGTAGCCAACCGGAACCTCACTGTATCGAACAATATGACCATTTGAATACTACACTGTGCAATATTTATACTTGAATAACTATTCGTACCATCTTGGATGCCATCATGAATTTAGGCCTAGACAACAGGCAGAAAAAAACACACGATGTATAAATATATGGAAATATATTACGATGATACACGTACACTACTTGTACCTGAAAAAAATATACTTTATAGGCCGGGAAAATTATTTCAAAATTAAATCATCTGTTTGAGTAGTATAGAGGGAATGAGTTCATTACCGCGACTAATAGGAGCCGAATTTGGGGGTGTTTAAGTAACCACCAAAATCACAAATTGGTTTATATGGCGAAAAATATGAAAAAATGCCGCCACCCTCAATTCGCGAATTGAATTTGGGTGGATTCATTTTTCCGAATTTTCTAAATTCGAAAAACTGATTAACTCGTAATTATTTAATAATTGAAAGAAATTAAACTTTAATTAATTAATTTTGTAATTTTATAAATTTTAATTTTAATTAATTATTTAATTTGGAAATTATGAGAATCTTCAGAACTTAACCGGCAGCTGGGTGTCAGAAGGCACCGCAAGAAGTTCTTCGCGAACAAACCCGCGAGATGGACCATCATCCAAATAGTAGAGCACGGGCTCATCGGGTTTGATAATTTATCGATCCAGATGATATACATTGAGAGACCACACTGGATCAGTCGCGCGGTGGCGACCACATTCGAGCTCTCCCGGTTGATAGAGGTACCGGACGGCAACATTCGATGGAAGCCGTTTCTCCGCTAAACCAACAGGTCGCCCGCGCGAGACGGCGGATGGTTTGTGCGTCACCTTTTTAAACTTGATGGCATATACGGGCTTTTTACCGATCAATCTGGTCACCTCGCCGTTCAGTGCGGAGACCACGGCGGGCAGCCTGGTCACCCACTCGGTCGATCGCGAATGAGGGGCTACAAGCTCTTTGGCGTATTGGTGTCCGAACAGCCTCTCAGCCAGGGTTCGATTGAACCGCTCCAGGATCCCCTGGTCCCGGTGGATGTTGACGCGGCCGCGTCTAACAGAAACGTCGTATTTAGCCAATATATGAGAGACCGCGCCCATGAACTCGTGGCCAGGATCGACCTGGAGAAGATTTGGCCATTTGAGAGGACTCCTCTTATATATTCGGGAAAGAGCCTCGGCCACCTCCGTAGACTCTTTCGTGGCCAGCGGCTCAGCCCCCTTATACCGACTCGCTACGTCAACGATTGTCAGTGCGTACTTGTAGGTCTGGCGACCGACGCGATCGTGAGGGATAAACAGGAGGTCTGCTTGGTGGACTTCGTTCGGCACCGGCACGTCGAATTTCGGCCGCGGAATATTGTGAGGTGAGGCGCGGGTAAACAGATCTGCCAGATGGCCTGCTTCTTGAGACATTCCGTGGCGGCGTTTTCGGAAACCTTGGTCGCCGCCGCGAGGTTCTTGATGGCCGCGAGTTACCCTTCCAGTAGCCGCGGGGGCTGTAGTATGTGTTCGCTAACTTGCGCGCTAGGCGAACCGATAGTTTGGTATCAAGCTTGCGCGTGTCCATCGTATGCGAGGTATTCTAGTAGGTCGAACAGTCTCCAACATGCCCTCTCCAGATCGTCCGGTAACTGCGTCGGCAATAATAAACCTTTGTTTGAAGTTTCGCTGCAGCTGCCGGTTAGGTTCCAGCTCAGGAGCGGGAACTCGGATGAATCTAACATCCGCTTTGCGAAAAGGGAGGCCGAGTGTTCGTCCTCGCGCCACGTCTCGAGAGAATCTTGGGCCAGACGGATCAGACCCTTTGCGCCAGCTAAACGGTGTTTAAGAGCAGTGTAGCCTACATCAATCAGAGCAAAATAAAGCTCGTCAACTAACATCGTTCTACATATATATATATATTATTTAAAAAAGTTTTTTTTAAATAATTATTGCTTATTGCTTTTGCTTATTGTTTTTTCAATATAGTAGCTGACGAGACCCACCGCACTCATTCCCACGACGATGAACGCTGTCTCGCGGTCTTTTTGGGCCTCTGACGGTACATAGAAATCTGAAAGTTGGGGCTCGGGATCCAGCGGTGCGAGAATTTTCTGCGGATATGTCAGCGCGTATTCGCGCATGGCTTCGTCAACGTTCCGGAAACTTTGCACGGCGTGACTCTCGCGGCGAAGCTCTTCGTTCATCCAGTCCACACAGGTGGTTCGTTTTTCTGACCATGCTTCCTTTGCGCTATTGAGTTGTTTTATAGCTAAATCGTGACGCTTGCGCTCCTCATCCGAGTTTTTCAGCTTCGAGAAGAAAAAGTTGCTACCGCTGAACGACAATGCGTTCGCTACCGCTCCAAATATCGCTAGTCCGATCGCAGTAGCCATTTATTTCCATATATTAACAGGTAGAATTCCGGCTTTAGTTAGATAATCTCGAGTCCCAACTGCGGCCGCTACATCTAAGGTCACGAGACCTACGTCTCTCACGGTCATATCCAATTTTGGAGCGGGCCCTCCTACGACCATCTTTGATAGTCGAGCAAACCCGATACTGAGAGCCGATATCACCACGGCGTGATAAAGCGCATTCACTACCATTTTACCATTGTTTTCAGCCATTACATATAGTGATTATTGCATATAAAAGGGATCGCGATTAATGTTTAAATGGGGCGCAATCGGTTGCGTAACTTCCTTCGGAACCGCCTCCAACACTGTTGGGGGTTGTCTAGAAAGGTTTTTCCACACACACACGGTGTCCACAACTGCCAGACCACCACCACCAACAACCCACGGGATGATCCAGGTAGGAGCTACAGCAATCCACGATTGCTCCGACAGTTCCTGCGGAGATTGAACCGCAGCTGTGTTCGGGTGTTTTGCTGTTTCTGCCCCCAACTGTCGCTCCAGAGCCGGAACAGATAACGACTGTTTTGGCCTCTCGAAGCTCGGCGAGTATTTTATCTTGTTTAGCTTTTCGCCCAGCTGCCTGTCTTTTTGGGGTTTTGTGTCGTGCAATTGAGTTGGAAGTTCTGCAATCGGGAATTGCTGTTCCGTCACTCTCGCAGGTGCGCCTTGTGTCATCATTTTCTGAGCTTATAGTTCGTGGGCATATATGCTCAAATTGACAGTGCTTAGCCGTGGTCAACGCGGTTATCAGCGGAGCTAAGTACATTCCAAACTTGTGATAAATTGAGCAGCAGGGTGTTCTAAGAGTGTGTCCTACAAAAGGGTCAGTCTCTAAATCACCAATCAACCCCGCGGTGTCAGATATATGGAGAATTGCACTGACAGCGGTAGCGTACAAATGAATAGCCGCCGCCCCAAGAGTTTTCGTCATCTCTGCCCCAATTTAGACTCGTATCGCGCATACATTTTATCAACCTCTACATCTGACATCTTGTCCACCTGACCAACTGAGAGACGCCTACAACCAGCGCAGCTAGCCGCTCGCGTCGCGTTGTGTTTTCATTGTCTTTCATCCCACTGTTCCAATTCGTGAATTGGGGGTGCGGTTGGGTAGATACCGTGTCGGCAGTCGGACCATCTTTCAAGAAAGATACCGTATCGGCAGTCGTGTCATCTTTCAGGAAAGATACCGTGTTGGCAGTAGGAGCGACTGTTTCTTCCATTAGCTGATCGAGAAGTTCGTCGCAGTTCATTATTCCAACAGTGTTGGGTGTACTTTTCTGTAATCACAACACCAACCAGACGACAATGTTCCAATTACACGCGTTATGAAAATGTAAATTAGGTGTCCCACCTTACACGTATATTAAGTTTCCATTTATAGAGAGGTTTACACGATTACGTCTTTCGGGATGGAAAATAAACACACTGTAATATATATTACACACGCGGCTATTTATAGCCTTATCGATGGTATGTAAACGGGCTATCGATTTACACAGGTGGTGTACACAGTTTATAAACACTTAGTGAGGGATATATAGTTCACGAATTTCCGGGATGGTTCGTTATTTAATTAATTTTAATAAAATTATTTATAATTTAAAGCTGAACACCCCCTATTATATAGAAAACATATTAATTAATATAACAAAATAATTAATTAATAATAAATAACAATTTTTTTTATTTCACCAGCAAAGTTAAGTTTATATACGAGAAATAAACACAGTTCGGTGTCGGGACGCCGGCATTAATATCTCAACAGTGAGATAAGTTTCGCCACATGTACTTCACTCTGGCCGCTCTGCACATTATAGCGGATGGAGGTAACGATGAGGTGGGGTCCGCGGCATCGGTCCAATGATGGGGTGTAGGAGATGTGAGTGTAACACACCTTGCTAAGCCGAAAAAATAAAAAAAAATAGAAGAAATTTAAGCGAAGGCTTAGCGGGGTGGACCCAAAAGGGTTTTGTTGGCGCGGGTTCGAGCCTCGGTGGAACCTAAAACTTTTTTTTTTTTTTTCTTTTTAAATTGTTAAATAAAATATCACAATGGTGCTGTAACATTTCTTCCGACTTTATCTCCAAGTTTTTCCCTAAATTTATCCCAATCAGTACACTCAATTTTGGGCATGGTGGCGCGCGCCTTGATTCTTATATCATCTTATAAATTTGATTTTTTCTTATCGGCCAACGCTTTGGACACCATAACGTCGATGCTATTTTTCTTCGACCTGGCGAGAACAGATATTCTATCATGTTTTCTACATTTTTTCTCGAGTTTTCCACCCGACCCCATAATTACCATACACAACAACCCAGAAACGGCCGACACCGCACATAAAATCCCCGCTACAGGAACCGTTATAATGGTGGATATAGTTGCAGCTGTCCCCGCCCCACACAACACAGAAACACTCGCTAGAGCCGTGCTAGATGCTTCAGCCGTGTTCACCGCGCGTCTATATTTTTTAGCGTTTCTTTTTCTATTTGTATATTCTCTAACTAAAATATCGTGCATAGCGACGATATTATTCAACCTAAAATCTGAACTTCTTTCGTTAATTGTACACAGTGTTGATGGAGTGGTATTGACAATTGGAAGCGTTGATTCGTTCATGATTTTCAATATATTAGTATTTACAAAATAAGTTCAATTAACAATGAGACAATAGTGGAAGAACTCTCTGGGTCACCAATTTTCGTAACAAAGTTAATAACACTACCTTTGGAAAGTCTAATTCGATCATAACCGGAGAACGAAACCACCGTCGAACTATCTCCAGAGATTTTAGTGACTCCAACCCCCCGTTCTTCCCCATCTACTACAATATTTATCGCGACCACGCCCACAGGTTTACCACTAGCATTAACCGAGCAGACTGCCATTTGGACAACTTCACCTGCAGCTGTCATAGCGTATCCCCCACATTTATTACTCGCTTTGGCACCGAACGAATATTCATAGTGCCCCTCAACCAATGGGCCCCGCTTCTCAGCCCAAACTGTTATGACACGTTTTGGCGTTTTCATTGTTCGCACTATTCCGGCAAGCGCACTGTTTGAGTTATATGCCTCAGTACGAACTCGTTTTACTTGATCATCAACCGCAACAAGTGATTCATCAACGGCGCGGATAGATTCAACCACTCGGGCTCCTAATCCCGCAATCCCCGTCCGATCCTCTGAGCGCAACACCCTATAAGCCTCCGTAAGGGCCGCCTGGTGGTCTTCTCGGGCTTTCTCAATACCCGACCGGGTCTCTTTTTGAAATTCGGTTATTTTTTTGTCTAGTTCAGTAAGTGCCGCTTCTCCGTTGGGAGAGTCCTCTGAGTGCAACACCCTATAAGCCTCCGTAAGGGCCGCCTGGTGGTCTTCTCGGGCTTTCTCAATACCCGACCGGGTCTCTTTTTGAAATTCGGTTATTTTTTTGTCTAGTTCAGTAAATGCCGCTTCTCTGTTGAGAGAGTCCTCTAAGCGCAACGCATCATAACCCTCCGTAATGGTCGACTGGTGGCCTTCTAGGGCTTTCTCAACACCCGACCGGGCCTCTTTTTGAAATTCGGTTATTTTTTTGTCTAGTTCAGTACGTGCCGCTTCTCTGTTGAGAGAGTCCTCTGAGAGCAACACCCTATAAGCCTCCGTAATATCCGCCTGGTGGTCTTCTCGGGCTTTCTCAATACCCGTTCGGACTCCATCAAGATCCAACCGGGTCTCTTTTTGAAATTCGGTTATTTTTTTGTCTAGTTCAGTAAGTGCCGCTTCTCTGTTGAGAGAGTCCTCTGAGCGCAACGCCCCATAAGCCTCCGCAATGGCCTCCTTGTGGTCTTCTCGGACCCCCTCAACCCCCAACCGGGTCTCTTTCAGAAATTCGGCTATTTTCCCGTCTAGTTCAGTAAGTGTAGCTTCTCTGTTGAGAGAGTCCTCTAAGCGCAACGCATCATAAGCCTCCGCAAGGGCCTCCGCAAGGTTCGACTGGTGGTCTTCTCGGACTTTATCAATACCCGACCGGGTCTCTTTTCGTAATTTGGTTATTTTTTTATCTAGTTCGGCAACCGCCGCTTCTCTGACGAGAGAGTCCTCTGAGCGCAACACCTCATAAGCCTCCGTAAGGTCCGCCTGGTGGTCTTCTCGGGCTTTCTCAATACCCGACGTGGCCTCTTTTCGAAATTTGGTTATTTTTTTATCTAGTTCGGTAAGTGCCGCATCTCTAATGAGAGAGTCCTCTAAGCGTAACGTATCATAGCCCTCAGTAAGGGCCGCCTGGTGGTCTTCTCGGACTTTATCAATATCCGACCTGCTCTCTTTTCGAAATTTCGTTATTTTTTTACCTAGTTCGTTTAGTTCCGTTTCTCTGATGAGAGAGTCCTCTGAGCGCAACACCTCATAAGCCGCCTGATCTTTCTCAATATCCGTTCGGACTCCCTCAATTTGTGCAGTCGCCGTCAGCACTTCTACTCTAACATCTGATATCTCCTGTGAATCCCGTTTGTGACCTTCGATATAGTTTTATTTATCAGGGCCTTGGTTTTTTCCAGTAGTTAAAAAGTCGCCCTCTGTCGGGATGAATCCACCTTCTGCCGGTTCCAAATTCTTTGAATTTGTCACCCAATCGGAAGAACTACCTGGTCCGTATATACTCATAATAAAATAAATTATAATATTGGGACCTATACTCAATTAGAAATTTCGAGAACTACCGAAATCGGGTAATCGTTTTTCAACTTTCTCGCTTGATCATCGAGAATAGAGACCTTAAATTCGTGGATATGTCCCGATTCCAAAACTTTCATCTCGGGGTGTGGGATAAGTCTAAGGTCACAGTCTCGCCATAGAAACAGTCGCTGGCTTGCACGGTTTTCAGTAATGTGGTGGGAGTGCCGTCTACCGTGTTGTACGATGTGTTCACCCGATCCAGGTGCACCCTGAGAGTTTTCGCTGAAGGGCGAAGTCCACCGGGTTATCACCGACGTACTCACCCGGGGTAAACACTCCTTTGTTTGAGGAGTATGTCTCTCTAAAACCGAGTTGAATACCCAACCCCGGGGAGACCACTACCTTATTATCAGTGCTGATGGTCATTGTTGCAAGCCCGGTAGCATTCGATACTGTGAGGTTGATTATACCGTCAAGCAATGAGTTGACAAAATCTTTGAGCTGTCTTATTCCCCACAGTCCGTGAGGCAGCTTTACACCTAATTGTTGTCCATCCTTCACATAGTAAAACCCTTCGCTCTTCCCCACATTCTGCCATCCAACCGTGAACGTGATTGATCTGAGGCCTACCCGGCGTTGTCCGCAGCAGTTGTCGATTGACTTTTGAAGTTCAAAACTCCCTTTTTGAACATTAGTGATAGTAACAAACATAATAATATCTTTCAATGGATACCAAAGCATTTAGCTTTAATTTTAATGCAATGTACGCGGTCGGAGGTAAATACAAGCAAAAAGACGTTGTTAACCTTGTACACCCAACCGTAACGGTTGGACCGGACAGTGGCTTTGCCACCAATTTCCCTAACATCTTTGAACAATATAGGCTGCCCAAGGTTACTACGATGGAGGCGGTAAACTGGTGGAAAGCAACACCGATGCAGTTTTGGCAGAACCAAATACATTTCGCTGTATGGTGCGCAACAGCCGGGTGTGGAGTTTCACATAAAGACCATCTGACATCTAACTTTCATGCGTATTATACTATTAGGAGGATTCTCAAAGAACTAGGTATTTCACTACCTCAAGACGACGCCTGGGATCCCATTTCCAACGCATACGACCGTATGGCGTTTGAAAGACTGTGTAACGAATTTAACGTTTCAAAAGACGCGGACTGGAGACAGAAAGCATTTCCTACCACCACCGGCCTCGGGGACGTTCTCATTCGGGGCCAGTCCGGGAATTGGACGCAGACTGATTTTAGACACGATCACTCCGGTGACCACATCGTCAGTCGGAACGCCGGGAATTTTGACCCCGCCACTATGACTTTCGGGCCGGAAGTGTCTGGAGGTCGGCACTGCGGCGTGTTTTCTTATAAAATGTTACCTCCGAAACGGGCTCACGTCGATTACATACAGCAGGCTGCTGAGGTTCAGAACGCGTGGGGTACATTTATGTTAGATAAGGGTCTAGGGTTCACGCAGGCCGGGGTTACTCGCAGTTCTATACTGGGCACGGGAACGGCGTTTGATGCACAAAAACAATTATTGGCACTTGTAGAGGACGCCATCTAAGCTAGGGTGGATCTGGAGAAGGCGATCCAGAATTATCAAGACGTTTTGCAGAATGCCAGCACTCCAGTAGACTACGCATTTGGAATAGGTCTTTATATGGCGCCGAGCAATATGATACAACGACACCCGGTTGATGGTTACAATAATCAGATCGTAATCGCCACCGCCAATCAAAAAATCGGCCACAACGGTAACGTGAACACGGATATCATCAAGCTCCAACCCAAGATGATTGGGAGCGGAGTTGTAAGTGGAACCGATTTCATAAAACCCCCAAAACACAAAATGGATACACCTCCCTCAACACAATCGAATCCAGTACCCCCAATTCGTAAATTGGATGCACCATCGAGTTCCCCCAATCCAATCATCAACAATGTTGAAACACCAATCGAGATTGGAAGCACAACACACGAGGAGGAGAAATTAGCGCTCGTCGTCGCCCTCGTGGCGATCGGACTATTTACGCTTTGGTTTTAGGAACTCTCTGGCGAAGAATAGTAGGAGACCGGCGATGGCCACGATTAAAGCCCAGGTATTCTCGGCGAACCATCCGACCGTTTTTGATAATATAGATAACAAGAAGGAGAGGAGGAACCTCCTATCAAACCAGGCAGCGCGGCAGACAACTTTCCTGATAATTTAGCCCAAGGAGACTGGCGAGGGCTTTTGTTGTTTTTTTATTTTTTGTTTTTTTTTTATTTCCACTCCTTGGCTCCGGGCCATGGCGCTCGGGTGCTGGTGCGGTGCTGGTGCTGGTGCGGGATGTCTGGTTGCGGCACCAGCATTGACAGCTTACAAAAATAGAGACGATATAGATAGAATTATGTTGGTCGATATAATCATGCTGAAAGCTGCGATTGATGAGGTTTACTATCGTGATGCGCCCTTCCTTCTCAGAACAGAGTGCGAAGACGCTTCACCGAGTGTCTTGTTCCTCGTTGTAGAATCCCTCGAGATTGTTTCGCGGGCTCCGACTTAATTGGCCGGAAAGGTGCCTCACGGTTAGTCGAAGCAGCCTCCAAGCGAGCTTACTTCTCTTTCGTCCTGCAACGACCGCAGGAAGTTGTTGATTCCGCTCGGTAGATTCCTCTTAATTCGTCACGGATTCCCCAAGTTTTCTTTCTTTTTCTAGCGCGATATGTTTGTTCCAGCGGCCGTGAGTTTTGGAGATGGATATTGACCAGTTTCGCCCCGAGTTGTTTGCAAGGCCTTATCGAGTCCCCAGGATTGTTCGCGAAGATGGTAATGGTTGGGTCATATTTCGTTGCAGTCATTTCCGTTGGACCTTAGTATTTACCACTGTGTTAATAGCGTCCGGTGGCTATAACGAGGGACATCGCTTGAGCGCGCTCAATTTTGATATGCGGTCGGTCGTTCTTCGCAGCGTGTTTCGTCGGTAGACCTGTAAGGGTTTTTACCATTTGTTGAGGCAGCTGCGACCGGATCATCCATCACTCCGAGAGCTCGAGCGAAGGGATACTCCACATCGGTTCAAGAAAGAGGGGGTGGGGGGAGGAAAAACCGGGTCGGGTCGTTCTTGTTTACGTCAAGCAACTTCCAGCTCTTGCCCCATTTAACCACAGGTCCTCCTCCTTTTAGTGATGCGGAAAACTCCCAATGTTTGGCCATTCGAATGCCGTGATTTGAACCACCCACTCTCCCACCGTTTCACCAGAAAAGAATCCGTTTTCCGTGAAGATAAGCGCCAGCTCATTCTTGGAGATCCCGCCCCCAGGAATATCGCACCGCCCGGCCCCCCATGCCGGAGTTTTCGGGTGGGGGCCTCCCACCCAATAGGGGCACCAGCCAGCAATTGAAGTTTCCTGGTGCGTCTTGGATCAAACAAAGATGTCGCCTGGGACCAAGCCGAAGGCGTATTTCCGTGGTTCGCCTGGAACAAACAAATGGTGTTCTTTTATTTTAGGTGGCGTCTCTAATGAAGGTCGTTTCGTCCATAAGTTTATTGATGTTTCATCATCCGATTCTCATCATCATGCGGAAATCGTCTCTGACCGATTTTCATCCATGTCAATATCGTAATCAGTTCATATTTTATAATTTTCTTAAAAAAAAAAAATTTTTTTTTAAAAAAATTGTGTATTTAAAGACAAAACCATACGGGTTTAATTATAGTTTTCACTAAATTATGTCTTTCGAGTCAATAACCGGTCGCAAACTCAATCCATACCGCAGGGACTGGCGTAGCCCCTCGGGGCTAAAAGGCGTGAGAACCAAGAGTTGTCGTTATTACGAACAAACCCATCGACGATCGACCCAGAACCAGGCAGCTCTTTGGGTCGCTTCCACAAACCTCGGGAGCTAACGACGTCATTGAGCCGGGACTGTATTCGTCCTTCGCTTTCACTATTTTCGCTGACGTCCGACGGACGAGGATCGAGAACCGTCGTTCAGAAACCTGGGTCGGCGCCATAGTTCAAGAAGACCATGGATATAAAGATTTTATGGTAATTGAGGTGATGGTCGATCGATGACAGCGACGTCTTACCATTGTTATCAGGACCTATGGATGACGGCGCAAGAGCGCGATAAACGCTGTATATCAGGGTATTGAACACAGCAAAAATAAGCAAACGTAAACCCAAACTTAGAATCGGGGCTGCTAACAGGCAGTAATTAAACAACGCGAGTCGACAAATGCGGGTCCCGCGGGCGCTTACGGCAACCTCTTTCTACCATCCCGGCTCGGACTTTAGAGTTGCTGTTAGGAGAGTCCACATGCCCTACTATCAGAAGAGCTTTGGCGGGACCGCCTCGAATACGAACTAACGTTCAACGACCTACGGGCCCGAGTTTATTCATAGACCAGCGACATGTTATCGACGTATACGATCGATAATGTTTTCAACCTGGGAGTTACGACATGTCACCGTATGCCCGAAACTCGGCGCGATTGATAACAAACCCAAGTACGCCGGGCGCGTTGCCATACTTTACGACCGAGTTTTTTTTTTCTTCGCCATTCGGCAAGATGGACGAAAGACCAAAGGCGGGACACATTTGTAGGAATATTAATGTCAACGTACCCGCCAACTCGATGAAAGGTATACAGATGTGTTGTTTTCGAGGATGCCTCGGTTCGGCGTTTCGGTGCTAGAAAAATCCGACAAATTCCCTTATAATCCCCAAAATCACGAAGGTAGAGGTGACGATCGATGGGAGTAGTCCCAATCAACTCTACAGCGCGGGTCTTCGCGCCGCACCAGCAGTTAGGACGAAGTAAGAAAGCAGGTTTTGACTGCCGGCTCTAAGCGCTCTCCGGAGGTTGCAGCGGTTGCCAAAGACCTGCATCTCTCGGCCGTCCTCTCCCTCCCTTCGCGGGAGTTCCTGAATACCAAATAAAAACGCGTTGATGGCTAGACATGAAGCCAGAGACCAGCGACGACGATCCAAATACACAGGACAGTCGTAGATGGCAGCGGGAACGCCCAAGTTGAGAACGCGAGCGAGGCGGGTAGTGGACGGATCCAGATAACCAAAGAGGCGGACGGAGACGGGCCATTGAACGTGTACTTATAATATAATTACAGACGCACAAACTCAAGGCATCGGAAGATGGCCGATACGTCTCAGCACTCTACTAAATCTAACGATTTATTTATTAATTAATTTTAAGAAAACTTAGCAACTCATTCTAACGATTTATTAATTAATAAATTTTGAAAAAAATAAGAAAAATTAGCAATCAATAACCAAATTTCACGATTGGAAGATGCCCACTCCCATTGCCAGAATATGTGGGCAGGACAGGGATGTGGAAAACAAAAAACGGTTTTTCATTTCCTTAGACTTCGATCAGAGGGCTCCTACCGCGATGCCTTTCGTCACCATTAGTGATCCTGTGTCCCCACTGTGCGGCACAACGATACTTATCAACTGGGGCGCCGTGGATATGGACCCGACCCATTGAGGTATACGTTATTGACCCCGGTGAATAGGCTTCATTGATTGGCTGCGTGGTTTTTATTTTTACCAAAGATTCCAGGGTTGAGCCCACCCTACTACGTGATTGATGATTTTTTGCTCGGCCAAGGCGGTCGATGACCAAAAAGAATCGACATGCTCTCCGAGCTCGCATTTTCTGGCCGCCCTTGACTAGGCTAAAGCTGTATGGATATCCACCCCTCAAAAGTTACAACGCCGTCCTCCCAAGGATCTTGCGAGAGGGCAAACGAAAATGGTTGGTGGACTCGCCCTCTTTCACTGCAATGGACCGAGGACTCATTCGATGACTGCTTTCGAGAGAATGACTGTTATCCCACCGCGCGAGGAGCTGCCTGGAGGTTCGGACAGATGCTTTCGGAAAACTAAGCACGCCAAGCTGTTTTGCTAAAAGATGATCAACCAAACTGCTTACGAGTTTATTTCAATTCCATTTTACTAATTAGCAATTTACTTAACGCTCGTTAGTAATTGCCATAAGTAAATGCTTAACAATTAATTTAAGATAAAATTAGTAATTTACTGAACAATGCTGAACAACTGCTGATAACAAATGCTTAACAAATGTTGAACAAATGCTGAACAATGGTTAAACAATGTTAACAAATTTTGGTGCTCCTGCTGCGAGCTTTGTTGCGAGCATAATGGTGGGATCATAAGTTATGGGCGGTTGCGGTCCTTGGCAATTTTATGGTTTAAAGTGATTGAGAGTTGGTTTGAAATAGTTTTAAATTTATTTTAAGAAAAATGACTGCGACGACAACTTCCTCGATCAAGCATAAGTGGAAGAAAGCCTCAACCTCCGACTGCCAAACACCCTTGAAAGACTAACTGATCAGACAGAGCAAATCGGAATCAACTCCAACTTCCAACGGCGGTTTGGTATTGGGTTGAGTGCAAACGACTCCGAATGAAAATTGAAAATGCGGTCGCGCACGAGGAGCGGCTAGCTGCGCTGGTTGCTGGGGGAACAATCGGAGCATTAAAACTATCGGTAGTAGGCGATCTCTCAGTTTTGCAGGTGGTGAATAATATGGTCAGAAGCGGAAGAAATGTATGCGCAGCGGATACGAATCTAAGGTTTAGGTGCGGAGATACAAAAAAAACTCTCGGATCGGCGGCTATTTCATTTGTACGCAACCGCCGTTAGTTATCTACTTCTCCCTATACCAAAACCAAAAAACCGCGGGATTGAATTGACGATCTAAGAGAGACCTGACCCTATTTTTATAGTCACACTCTTAGAACAACCACTTGCTCAATTTATCCCAACCATTTGGTAATGAGACTTAGCTCCGCTTGACAAACCGCGTTGACCACGGGTGGGTAAACACTGTTCCAATTTTGGACATATATGCCCACCCCGCAACTTATAACGCCCTAATATTAATAATCATAAATGGATGACACAATGACACACCCCGAGAAGGTGACGGGAAGTTGAACCCGATTGCTCCAACCCAATCGAACCCGAGTGTTAACTCCGCCACTGGATGACAATAACCGCATATAAAAAATCCCAAAAAGGACAGGCAGTTGGGCGGGCGGCGGATGCCACCCGAAAAGTTTAAACAAGATAAAATACTAGCCGAGCTTCGAAGTGAAGGGGCTTAAACAGTCGTTGAAATCGGGGACAGGAGACAGCAAAAACAAAAATCTGGAAGACAGAGTTGAGTACAACAAACACCCCCATAATTTCCACGAATTGGAAGCACACTCCAACAAACCCAATCGAGGTTGGTTGGGCGAATCCGATTGAACCCTAATTCGGTGAAATTGGAGTTGGGAGGGTTGGTTGGTGGTTGGGTTCTCGGTCAGTTGTTTTGGTTGCCCTGTGCGTTCGTGGTGATTACCCCCTATTATCAGAAAAAACAACAGCCAGTGTTCATGAAGAAAGTTACGAAACATCAATTCGCGATTGGGATGGGCCCCTCCCATTTAAACCGATTTGATCGCGACCCTTTTTATAATGCAATTAATTTTTATAATGGCTGAACAAGATGGTAAAAAGTTATGTGTGAATTTGCCGCTTTTATCACGCCCCTGTGATATCGGGTTTTCAGTATCGGGTAATGCTCGACTAATCAAAGATGGTCCCATAGGAGGGTCCGCCTCCCAAATTGGAACTTTACTGTGACAGACGTAGGGCTCGCGACCTTAAGAAGTAGCAGGCCGCAGTTTGGACCCTGAGATTATCAAGTTAAAGCTGGAATTTCTACCGAGTTATTAATATATGGAATTAAATGGCTTCAATCGCCCATTTAATGGTAGAGGTGGTGCACTTGGTAAACGCATTGGCGTTCAAGCGGTAGCAACGTTATATTCTTAAAAATGAAAAAAAAGCTCGAACGATGGGATGGACGGAGCGGTAAGCGTCAACGATTTAATCTGTAGAACAATAACTCAATAGCGGCAAAGGTAAGCGTGGTTCGACAAAAAACGAACCGCCCATCTGGACTGGGTCAATGAAGAGCTTCGCCGCCGGAAAATCACGCCGCACAAACTTTTCAGAAACGTTTGAAAGAAGCCAACGAGAGTACGCGCTGGCATAATCCGCAGAAAAGTCTCGCGCCGCCCTGGATCGTCGAGCCCCAACTTTCAGATTCTATGTTACCGGCTCAGAGCCCCCAAAAAGACCGCGAAGATCGCGTTCATCGTCGTGGGGAATGGGTGTGGTGGGTCTCGTCGGCTACTTTTAAATTTCAATCGAGATTTTAAATTAATTATTTTAAATAAAAAAAAAATTATTAAATATATATACTATATATAGAACGATGTTCAGTTGACGAACTTTATTTTGCCTATGAATTGATGTAGGCTACACTGCCCTTAAACACCGCATAAAAGCATGGTGCAAAGGGTTTATGATTCGTCTGGCCCGAGAGTTTCTCCGAGAACGTGGCGGGAGGTAACGAAAAAGCTGGCCACCCTTTTCGCAAAGCGGATGTTAGATTCCTCCACCAATCTGGGGGATTAGATTTTTCCCAAGTTCCCTTCAGAACTTAAACCCCAAATCGCGATTGTATTTTCCAACATAAAGGTTTAATTAATTATCGGACGCAGTTACCGGGACGAATTTTCTGGCTGAGGACCTATTTGGAAGATTGTCCGATATATTAGAAATACATCGCATAACGATGAACACGCGCAAACTTAATACCAAACTATCGGTTTCGCCCTAACGCGCAAGCTAGCGAAACCTGTACTAAATACCCCCGCGGCTACTGGAAGGGACCGTGCTGGCCATCAAGAACCTCGCGGCGGCGACCAAGGTTTCAGAAAACGCTGTCAATGAATGGCTCAGAAGCAGGCCATCTGGCAGATCTATTTACCCGCGCCTCACAATATTCCGCGCCCGAAATTCGACGTGCCGGTACCGAACCAAGTTCACCAAGCGGATCTCCTGTTTCTCCCTCACGATCGCGTCGGTCGTAAGACGTACAAGTACGCACTGACAATCGTTGACGTAGCGAGTCGTTATAAGGGGCTGAGCCGTTGGCC
Source organism: Conchocele bisecta (assembly GCA_029237695.1). Taxonomy (NCBI): domain Eukaryota; kingdom Metazoa; phylum Mollusca; class Bivalvia; order Lucinida; family Thyasiridae; genus Conchocele; species Conchocele bisecta. Next base: position 55,367,036 of record CM055280.1, on the reverse strand, counting down.
ACTAAAGAGTCTAAGGAGGTGGCCGAGGCTCTCTCCCGAATATATAAGAGGAGTCCTCTCAAATGGCCTCCGAATCTTCTCCAGGTCGATCCCGTCGCGAGTTCATGGCGCGGTCTCTATCTATTGTCTAAGCACGAAGTTTCTGTCAGACGCGGCCGCGTCAACATCCACCGGGACCAGGGAATCGTGGAGCGCTTCAATCGAACCCTGGCTGAGAGACTGTTCGGACACCAATACGCAAAAGAACTTGTAGATCATTCGCGATCGACCGAGTGGGGTGGCCAGACTGCCCGCCGTGGTCTCCGCATTGAACGGAGATGTGACCAGATTGATAGGTATGAAGCCCGTAGATGCTATCAAGTTTAAAAGGGTAACGAGCGAGCCCTCTGCCGTCTCGCGTGGGCGACCCGTTGGTTTAGAGGAGCAACGGCTTCCATCGGATATTGACGTCCGGTACCTCTATCAACCGGGAGAGCTCGAAGGTGGCAGCCGCCGCGCGACTGATCCCGTGTTGTCTCTCAATGTATATCATCTAGATCGATCTATTATCAAGCCCGATGAGCCCGTGCTCTACTATTTGGATGATGGGCCATCTCGAGGGTTTGTTCGCGAAGAACTTCTTGCCGTGCCTTCTGACACCCAGCTACCCCCGGATCGCAGTCTTTAGTATTCTCTCAGAGTTCTCTTTTTTTTTTTACCTATCCTATAGGCTCGGTGTGTAACCCGTCTTCCATCACTCTCCTCTTGTCGTAGTACGCCGAGAGTCCTATTTTTTGTTGACAGTACGTCTTCATCACCCCGTTAATCATTCGGAATCCCCTGTTCTCCGCCATATACCTACCCCCTTCGAGAGCACTCTTATACCTTCCCCAAGTCAGATCGTTAGATCTCTTCGACATCCCTTGGCCGAGTGCTTAGATTTTCCATCACCGCTCACGTAGTAACACTTGCTACACAGAGCGATGGCTCTATCCCCTTCGAATTCCAGCTTGAACAGTCCCGGAGTTCTGTTGCTCCACACGTCCCACGCCAACCACTCGGTCTTCTCCTTATTAAACTTTCTCTTCATATTCTTTCTCACCACCGCCGCCAGCGTCTTCTCCGACAGCGCGAAGTACATGCTGTCGGTGTCCATCTGTATCAGTTCGAAATCATCCGCGATCCACGTACTTGTTCAAGAAATCGTAGTAGAACTCCAGCATCCGGAGCTTGGCCAACTGGTAGACCGCTATGCCACACTGAAACGGTATGTTGATCACCACTCGAGTCTTCCTGCTCGATATCTCGTAAGCCTCCCCAATCTCCTCCAGGTCTTCGAACCACGCCGACCTCAGTGCCCGATCGACAGTCTTCTCATCCTTCGTATATGTGGTGTTCAGGTGTCTCTCTTGTGCCTCTCAGCTTGCCACAACACGCGTTGCCAACCAGTTTGATATCTCCCGCCAACACCGTCTTGCTCTTGTCGACGTCCCCCGTCCGTCTAGCAGCGGTGACCTCTTTAACGAACCATTGAAACGGTTTGCCTGGCGTGTAGTCTATCACCCTATACACCGCCTTGACGATCAGACCGTGCTCCAGATACCACTTTAACAGCGGGAGTATATGATCATCTTCTTGGTGGACATTGCCCCCACGACTTTCTCTGTCCTTCGACTCTTTTCTCCCGGTCCCGGCCAGGTAGTCCTTCATGTGTGTGGAACTCGTTCTCATCGACTTCTCAATTAACGAACAGCGGTGACATTTCCGAGAACTTGTCTCTCAACGTTTCCGGGACCTCTATATCCAAATCCGAACCACTTTTCACTCCTGACCTTCCTCATGAAACAGTCTATATACGACTGTCTTTCCGGGTCGTCACACGTCCATACCTGCTCCTCCCCGCACGGCATGTCCTTCGACAGAGTAGATAGGTACAGAGCATTGGCATCGTACCCCAGCACCGCCTTGCACATCTTCTCCTCCCGACTCCCCACCTGACCCCTGATCGTTGACCTTCCAGCCTCGGCGTATGGTGAATATATGGACGGACCACCGACCAATCCCTGCTTCATCATCTCGTAAGTTTCACATTCGGTGACCACAGCTCGGGCGTGTCCGCCTTCCCATCGATCGACCCGCGGAGTAGGTACTGAAGGGAAACACCGGTAGAGACACAGCATCCTTGAGTATGTCCACACCTCTTCCCCTGTAGAACTCCGTCATTTTAGTCAGAGCTCCAGGAACGGTCCTACATCCAAGTCGTTGTAGTGTTGCAACCATTCCTTGAACGTCTTCATCCTTTTTCTCGGAATACCTTCTTGCACTCTTTCCACTCGGACAACGACAGTAGGAACTCACCCTTCAACTTCGAGTACCACTCGGGATAGTCTGGCAGCCCCGGATGGTCGAGCTTGTCCGCGCTATCGAACCACTCGTATGGAAAGTGAGACTTTACTGTTTTACACTCGTACGCCTTAACCCACCGGTCGTACGTGGTACCGGTCCCAGATACTGGTGATGTCGAGAAATCTAAACTCCGGGTAAACAGAAACATCGTCGTGCTGGCACTCTTTCCGACCATCACCTTATCACGGTGGCCGCCAACTTCTCTGCAAAGTACTGCTTGATGAGGGTTCAGGTCGTACCTGCTACAGTTGAACCCCACCACCGGATTTAGTCAATCCAAGAGATAATCGTTTTGCTTGCTGAGACTTCGATAAAATATCTATGTCGGCCGGCAGATACTTATTCCTAACCCCCCTCCCCCTCCTGATTGCCTTGCCTCTCATCTGCAGCTCGTCACGAACTTCTCGACTAGCGTGTCGGGATCTCGTTCGCATATGTGTGTGATCCCTTCATGCATCGTATCCCCCAACGACACCGATATGGAACGTGCTCGACCTCGAAGGTCATGTCTTTGGTGGGTCGCGTGGTTTTTGACTTGTCGAGATACGCCTCGAAGTCGTAGACTATCTGGTGAGGGTACAGAGTCGTCTCCTCCTGCGTGGCGATTGTGGATAGTAGGTATTCACCTCATTCAACCACTCGCACTCCCACATCACCACCAGCTCGTAACCCCGCCTTCCTTATCTTGGCGTCTTGAATTTTCGTCCTCTTGTACAGCGATCTCGCGTTACCTCTCATGCAATGCCTCGGACACCCATGCCAGTAGCATCCGTGAAACTGAAACACGGTATCGGTCTCGTGACAGTAACCGTCGACCGGATCACCGGCCACCCACCTCTCACCACCGTGACCGCAGTCGCGTGATGTATGTGCTTTCCCACCCTCTCCTCTTCTCTGCTCAACCATTGAATCGACCTCACACTCGCTGACCCCTTAGGATTAGAAACGCCTTCTCGTAGGCCGACTGCGGTCTCTCTACCCTCTTACCTGGACATGTCACCACGGTCTTCCCACCCATGCAGGTGGTCGCGTGTCCTGTGCATGTTACACGACTTGTGAACCGTTGTTGACATCCGGTGCACCCGTACCCGTTCGTCATCTTGCGGAGATTCATTATGAGGAACGAGTGACCTCCAAACATTCCTATCGTCATTGTCTTCCCCCCAACCACGTCGTAATTTGCCTGAACCTTCATGAGGTACCACACTCCATCGGCGGTGGGCTCGTAAACGCGAATACCCAGCTTGAAATGCTCTTCAACCTTCTTAATATCGTCCAGGGGAATTCCCTGGCTACCCGGTCCGTTATCATGCCCGAGATATTCGCGAGCCAGAGCTCGTGCCTTCTCACAACAGCGGTCTGGTCTCCCTCCACGTTGGATGGCTATGCACCTAAACAGACACAAGTAGTCGTCGTACGTGTCGACGGATACATTCCCTTTTTCTGTCTTAAACCAGTCTGGGAGTTTTCCCGCTCCCATGAGAAGTTGTTGCGCGTCGATGATCATCTTCACCTCGACCGATATCCAACGAACGAAGGTCCATTTTGTGTTTGTCTATCGACTTTGTCGATGCCCATTCGACCTTTCTCTCTATCGGATATCCAACTCTCGGCTTTGGCGATCTCGTGTATCCACGGACTGCCCTTTGATTGTTTGTGATAGATCATAGTAGCGTCGGTCTCTATGTTCCTAATACGATACGAGCACGAATACCTCAGATAACATGCCGTGGTCATCTCTGGCCGAATTTTATTCATTATGCGATTAGCGATCTCCCCGTCTACCCCCCTCTCGAAAGTCCATACTATCTTCCTCCTACCCCTATCAACAGTTTCCCTAACTTCGGCCTCTTCGGCGAGAATCCTGGGACCCTCCTCCACCAAAGCTCTGGCGATATCTCTCCTCTTCTTGGGAGGTCCCCCCACCAACCCTTCTATAAATCTTATTGTAGTACGCCTTGCTTAGGGGTTTTCTACGTGCGCTGGGATATTCGTTTACACGCTGCGAGTAAGCGGTGGCGCGCAGACTGGCCGTCGTCTCGTTCTCCAATTTCTCGGAGCGTTTTTCGGGGTCGCGGGCAGCGTCCGGTCGAAACCGCACGCCGCAGCCTCTCCTCGTAGACGACGGCTCGCGCGTCACTTATCCTATCTGCTATATCTTTCTTGAGTCTCAAACCTCTTAGGGAAATTCCCCAACTCTTAGCTTGCTCTCTCATTTGCTTTATGGTAGGCATTATACTGAGTATAACCAATAGATTTTTTATCTTCAATAGGGTGTAAGTTTATATTTATTCGTAATAAATATATGACAGATTGTTGTAATATACTTAGTATAACTTATGGATAACTTGTCTTTAATAGGGTGTCAGTTTATATTTGTGACAGATTGCTGTAAATACTGAGTATAACCAATAGATTTTTATCTTCAATAGGGTGTCAGTATATATTTTATCCGTAATAAAAGTATGACAGATTATTGTAATATACTTAGTATAACTTATGGATAACTTGTCTTTAATAGGGTGTCAGTTTATATTTGTGACAGATTGCTGTAAAATACTGAGTATAACTTATGGATTTCTTATCTTTAATAGGGTGTCAGTTGTTATTTTATTCGTAATAAAAGTATGACAGATTTGTTGTATATATATCTGAGTATAAACATAGGGATTTTTATCTCTAATTGGGTGTATCTTCCCATGTCATAAATATATGGTCTCGCGGTAGTAGTATATAAGAGTCACAAATGATACCATCATGCTGTGGAAGGTGCCGCGCGTAGCCGGTATCTTCCAGAGGTGATGGTATCATTGTGACTCTTATATACTACTGAGGGCGACCCATTTCGTTTGCTAGCGCAGATCCTTGAGGACGGCGTTGTACTTCTCAGTGGAGATCCATACGCTTTGCCCAGCATGGCGGCCCGAAAATGCGAGCTCGGAGAGCATGTCCTTCTTTTTGGTCATCGCCGCCTTGGCCGAGCAGTCGTCAATCACGTATAGGGTGGGCTCGCCCTGGTATCTTTGGTAGAAGCCACGCAGCCAATCGTGAAGCCTATCACCGGGGTCAATAACGTATACCTCAGGGTCAGTCCATATCTACGGGCGCCGCTGATAAGTATCGTTGTGCCACACAGTGGGACACAGGATCACAATGTGTCGAAAGACATCGCGGTAGGACCCCTCGAGCAAGTCGTGGATGAAAACCGTTTTTCCGCATCCTGTCTGCCCACATATTATGGCAGAGTGGGCATCACAAACTTTATTTTTATTTAAATCTTTAGATTTAGTAGAGTGCTGAGACGTATCGACCATCTTCGATGTTGAGTTGTGCGTCTGTGATTATATATAAGTACACGTTCAATGGCCCAGCTCCATCCGCCTCTTTGATTATATGTATCGTCACACCCTCGCTAGCGTTCTCAACTTGGCTTCCACTACCATGCATTTGGTCGTCGTCGCTGACTCGCATGTCTAGCCATAACGCATATTTGGTAGTCAGGAACTACGCGAGGGAGACGTCCGAGAGCTGCAGGTCTTTGGCAACCGCGGCAATCTCTGGGGAGCGTTTAGAGCAGGCAATAAACTGCTTTCTGACTTCGTCCCACTGCTGATGCGCGCGAAGGCCCTGGCTGTATAGTTGATTGGGGACTCCCTCGATCGTCACATCTACCTTTGTGATTTTGGGGTTATAGAATTGGTCGGATTTTCTAGCCCCGAGCGCGAATCGACCCTCCTCGAACAGCATCAGTATACCTTTCATCGAGCGGGCGGGTACGTTGACATTAATATTCCACAATGTGTCGCTTTTGTCTTTCGTCATCTTGCGGTGGCGAAGAACTCGGTCGTAAAGTATGGCAACGCGCCCGGCGTACTGGGATCTGATCAATCGCGCGAGTTCGAGCATCGTGACCATGTCGTACTCCAACGAAATATTGTCGATCGTATACGTCGATGCCATGTCGGTGGCTATGAGAACTCGGCCGTAGTCGTTGAACGTTAGTTCGTATTCGAGGCGGTCAGCCGAAGCGCTCTGATAGTAGGGCAAGTGACTCTCCAGCAACTAAAAGTCGCGCGGGATGTAGAAGCGGTTGCCGTAAGCGGCTGCGATCGCGGTGTCGCTCGCGACGTTATCTGCCTTGTCACCAGCCCCGATTCTAAGTCTGGTTACGTTCTTATTTCGGTTGGTGTCAATACCCTGATAGACCGCATTTTCGCGCTCTTGCGCTGTCTTCCACAGATCCTGATAGCAATGGTAGACGTCGCTGTCGTCGTTCGGTTAGCTCCGAGAATGGGGAAGCGGGCCAAGAGCTGCTGGTTCTGGTCGATCGTCGATGGGTTGTTCGTAATAACGACACTCTGTCTCACACCTTTCGCCCCGAGGGGTTCCCGCATTCTGCGATATGGATTAAGTTTGCGGCCGTATTGACTCGAAGACATATTTTCGGTGAAACTAAATACCCGTATGGTTTTTTATTTAATACATCGTTATAAATGGCTGATTACGATATTGGTATGGACAAAGTCGGCCGAGACGATTACCTCGATGATGATGACATCGATGATGACATCGATGATGTTAACTAAACTACATTCATAGAGACTCCAGCCGGCGAGGAAATAGGTGGCGCTACCAACACCATTAGTCTAAGCCAGGAATTAGTCAAATCAACTGTAGACGACTATTACAACAGTTTGGCAAAAGAAGGTACGGTCCCATCTGTCGGCCGCGACTACTCCAAGTTCGAATTGGATCGGTATGGTAGGTTGCGACTAAAAGCATTAAATATGCCGATCGTCAACATTAGGACCGGAAAACCCCTATCACTGAGCACCATTGCCGGAAATCGGGGCGGTGGCCAAATGGTAAGGGACGAACTAGGATTCGTAGATTGGAAGCGTGGTAAAACAATTATGCCGGCCAGCGCTGTAGCGACCCTACAGTCTACCAACGAAACGATGGCGAAGACGGCCGCCGTGATATAAACTGTCGAGCTTAGCGAGGTCCCTCGAGCAGCCACCGACGCTATTCGCACAATGGAGCTCAGCGAAAGCGAGATAGATGGAATACTCGGCACGATGTATGACCCGCCCCCCCCCCCCCCCCCCCCCCCCCGTCCCCCCCCCCCCCCCCCCCCGTTACCTCTCGTTCGCGAACTCCGGGACTCGATAAGGCTCTACAAAACGGTCCGGGCGAACTGGTCCTTAACCTCTCCAAACTTACGGCGCCAGATGAACATATCGCGCTAGAAGAAAGAAAACTTGGGGAAGCCCGTAGCGATAGAGCTACCGAGCGGTCACCGAACGACTGCGGTCGTTACGGGATGAAAGAGTCGCTCACTTGGAGGCTGCATCGGCTTGCCGTGAGGCTCTATGCACCCAAATCCGTCGGATCCGCGAAACAATCTCGAGGGTTCTGCACGAGGAGACGACACTCGATGAGCGTATTCGCACTCTGTTCAGAGAGCAGGGCGTCACAATAGTAAGCATCCTCGCAGCTGTCGGCATGACTATATCAACCATAGTTCTAGCTATCATTGGCGGTGCGGCGGCTGCACCCGCGTCAGCACCCGCGCCATCCGGCGGAGCTAAGGAGTGGGCAAAAAACCATATAAAAGCCCTCGCCAGTCTCCTGGCTAAATATGCCGGAAAGGCGGCTGCCACGCTGTCTGGGCTGATCGGGAGTGTCGTCTCCTACTTGTTATCTATATTATCAAAAACGGCCGGATGGCTCGCCGAGAATGCTTGGGCTTTAATCGTGGCGATCGCCGGTCTCCTACTGTTCTCCGCCGAGAGTTCCTAAAACCAAAGCGCGAATAGTCCGATCGCCACGAGGGCGACGACGAGCGCTAATTTCTCCTCCTCGTGGGTTGTGGCACTAGTTCCCGCTCCTGTTCCAATTCGTGAATTGGGGGAACTTCCTGGTGCATCAAGTCCCCGCTCCTGAGCTGGACCCTGCCGCTCCTGTTCCAATTCGTGAATTGGGGGTGCGGAGGTGGAACTTGATGACACAATAGTTCCCGCTCCTGTTTCTATTCGTGAATTGGGGGAACTGGTGGAACTTGATGGTGTGCTTTGTACTGGAGTGGGTGTTTGCGGTTTTATGTAATAGGTTCCACTTACAACTTATCTCCCGATCATCTTGGGGGGAACTTGATGATACCCATGTTCACTTTTCCGTTGTGGCCGATTTTTTGATTGACGGTGGCGATTACGATCTGATTATTGGAACCGTCAACCTGGTCGTTTCGTAGTATCATATTGCTCGGCGCCATATAAAGACCTATTCCAAATACATAGTCTAATGGGGTGCGGGCATTCTGCAAAACGTCTTGCTACCGCTTGATCGCCGCCGGGAGGTCCACCAGAGATGAGATGGCGTCCTCGACATTTGCCAAGAACTGTTTTTGCGCGGCAAACGCCGTCCCGTCTCCTATTATAGAAATGCGCGCTTGTGCCTGTGCGCCGAGGTTGGCCCAGACGTATGTGCGAATGGAGTCGTTGAGGCGGGTAACTCCAGCCCTGGTGAACCCCTTCCCACTATCCAAAATGAAAGTCCCCCAGCCGATCTCGACGTGTTCGCTTTGTTCTATGTTGTCGATTCTAGTATTCAAGACGTCTTTACACCTGGCAAAATTACAGGATGTTGGAGGCTTATTTAGTGTATATGTCATGCTGGTAGGATTAAAAACTCGAAGTTACCATTTCTAAATATATCACCTAACCCACCATTTTTAGTAACTGTTTACTGTTTCCAGTCGGTATTTTTAGAAATCTGAAATTCGGCACATATTCTTTCGTAGGCTTTGTGGTCGTACGCGTTGCATAGAGGGTTCCATTCATCCTCTTGGGGGGGGGGGGGGTTCACGCTCATCTCTTGTATGATTCTCCGGATCGTGTAGTAGACGTGAAAAGTATAAACACTTTCGCAGAACGCACTCTCATTATGCTCCATGTGGTTTATGTAAGAGACCCCACACCCGGTTGTGGCACACCACGCAGCAAAATTTAACTGGTTCTGCCAAAACTGCATCGGTGTTGCTTTCCACGCGTGTCTGATTTCTTGGGTAGTGATTTTGGGCAGCCTATAATTATCAAATATGTTTGGAAAAGTTGTATCAAATCCGGTGTCTTCGTTTACTCTTATTGTTGCGTTTATTAGCTTTCTAATTATGTAGTGGATTCCTACCGTTAAGTAGTACACACCTCCCCCATCGTACTTTGCCTTTGAATTGAAGCTAAATGCCTTGGTATCCAACGACATTTTAATCGGAGTTTATTATGTTTCCTACTATCACTAATGTTCAAAAAGAGAGTTGTGAACTTCAGAAGTCAATCGACAACTGCTGCTGAAAACGCCGGGTAGGCCTCAGATCAATCACCTTCACGGTTGGTTGGCGAAACTTGGGGGAGCGCGAAGGGTTTTACTATGTGAAGGATGGACAACAAGTAAGTGTAAAGCTGCCTCCCGGACTGTGGGGAGCAAGACAGCTCATATACTTTGTTTCCACAGAGCTTGGCGACGAAGCCAACTTCACAGTATCGAAGGCTACCGGACTTGCAACATTAACTGCCCCCGAAGGCGCTGTGATAACTATATCAGACCCATTAGGCATTCGCCTCGGTTTCAGTCACCCACTTAAAAATATTGTTTCCCCTCGGGGCCAAAATTGGGGGAACAAAATTTGAGATGTGCCTGTGGATCTAGCCTTTACCAAAACCCTCAAAATACATTTGAACCAGTTGAACACGTCGTACAACCTGGTAAATGTGGTCCCCAGCACACTACTTAAAACAGTCCCCCCAGTGATTGTTGTTTTGGGGAGACTGTGACATTAGACTTCCCATCCCCCAAGATGAAAGCTTTGGAATCTGGACACATCCACGAATTTAAGGTCTCTATTCTCGACGACCAGGCTAAAGAGTTGAATAACGATTATCCAATTTCGGTCGTTCTAGAAATTTCAAATTAATTCAAAGAATTAAACTTATGTTCGTAATAGAATTTATAACAACCAACATATGAGTATATACGGGCCAGATAGTTCTTCCAATCCCAATCGCGAGTGGTTGTCCCCACCGAAATACAAATATGATTCAGGTGGTGGATTCACCACCACAGAGAGTGATTTTTTAACTACCGGGAAAACCGTAGCACTGGTTGATGACACTGTGACTTCAGCTACAAAGTACATTCGCAGAAGTATAACACAACTGAGAACGGACGTCCTAACATCTATAGCACAAGTTCACCAAGAGGCCCGGAAGGGGTTTGAGGAAGTCCGGACGGGTATTGAGAAAGTCCTATCAGATACACAGACGAACCTTACGGAAGCCTATGGGATGTTGCGCTCTGAGGACCAGACAGCACTTACCGAACTAGGCGGAAAAATAACCGAATTTCGGGAAGAGGCCCATACAGAGTTTATGGAAGTTTCCGATAAACTAAACCGAGTTCGTAGAGACGCTCATAAAGCCCTTGAGGATACCTCTGATAAGGTTCGTGTTGAGGCCCATACCGCTATCAAGGAGCTTGACACATCTGTAGAGCAGATTAAGTTATTACACCGCAGAAAACCCATCATCACAGTTTGGGCTGAGAAGCGGGGCCCATTGAATGAGAGGATCTATGAATATTAATTTGGCTCCAAAGCGAGCAATATATATGGGGGATACGTCATGACAGCCCCAGGTACGCTTCTCCGAATGGCGGTCTGCGTGGTTAATGCTAAGGTTAATTCTCTGGGCGCGGTCGCCGTACATCTCGTACTGGATGGGGAAGAACGGGCGATTGGAGTCACTAAACTCGCTGGACAGAGGTCAGGGATGATTTTGTTCGCCGGTGACAATCCAATTAGAGTTTTCGAAGGTAGCATTATTAACTTTGTTCGAAAATCGCTGACCCAACGAGTTCTTCCACTGTTGTGGCATTGTTAATTGAACTCGATATATGAACGAATCACCGCTTCCGAGCACGCTAAAAGTTTTTGGCGAAAGAAGTTCAGATTTTAGACATTCGTGCAACATTCGTGCGAGATACGCGAACGTGTCGTAAGTACCAATTCAGTGTGATTCCAAGTGAAACTTGTCGCTAATTCGCGTATTTTCTCGCAATGTTGTGTCTCCAACTAGTCACGAGCTTTCGCAGCCCAGTGAGATACTACCTTTACACAAACAAAGGAATCACCTATAAAGGGATCGTCCCCACCCTGTATCAATACACTACTGTCTGTTCCACGTTTTTCTGCTGACGAACATTTGGCTATTAAGCACATTAAATCTCAGAAATATTTAAATGTAATTACTTTTTTATCAATAACAAAAAAGTATTTGATGAAATTACATCAAATATTGATTTTATTGCAAAAATAAATATTTTACAAAGGGTGAATAGTGACGGTGAGAGTCGAACAACGAAAACTTTTGGGAATTGACTCCGAAATCTGGCGAGATAGCTTGGAAATTATGTAACTAAGAAAACAAAAATTAGATTTTGAAAATCGGTCAAAAATTATTTAAAAAATCTCTTTTTAGCCTCCATGCTAAATTTAGTTTGCAAATAAAATCAATATTTGATGGTATTTCATCAAAACATGTTTTTGGGGAGCGTGACCTTTTATTATTGATGAAAAACTACTTACATTTAAATATTTTTTAGATTGAATGTGTTTAATAGGCAAATGTTGGTCGGCAAAAAAACGTGGAACAATACAATAGTAAACTGCCAATTTTTGTCTCCGGAGCATAACTCGAACACCCTTTGGAATATTTTCCTGAAACTTCACACTTGCATACCACGACCCAAATTTGTGTCGTGCGCAGAATGACATCTCTTGTATGCGCTAATTTTCTGGTTATATCCCTTTGTTTGTGCACTGATTTTTTGTTCGAACACCCTTTGGAATATGTTCATGAAACTTCACATATGCATAGGCCATGACACATGCATATTAATTTTCGAGTTATCCCCCTTATCTATTAGCTCGCCTGCACGAAGTGCATCAAGAGCTTATGGCTTATTTACGTTGGGTAAATGTCTTATAACTTCTGTTATGAATCTCTAAAGATCATTATTGTTTGCCCTACATTATCAACCAATCAAAACACTGAATTTATATATTTTTCCGTCAGATTGAATCGCGTATTGCAATTGTTTTCCCCAATATATATTACATTTAATTATTAATTTTCGCAATAACTGAGTCCCCATATTTTGAACTAGAGGCTCCGTCCACTGTCGCTTCGGACGGTCTGCGCAAGCACTCAAGCAAGGAATTTTTGAATGGGCCCGGGTTTGAGAAAAACCTTCCTTATCGCATCGCTGTAATTTGCCGATTTTGATACACGAAATTTATGATACATGTACCTTCCTTGAAAGACGTTTAAAGTTGACGAATATTTCAGGGCATCAACTTTTGACGTAATTTAGGCAAAATGTGACAGATTTAAATAAAAATGTGTTGACTACGGCGTTGGCGTTCAGTTTTAAACATGTCCGTCATCTCAAGTTTCCAGATTGCCAATCAAATGGTACTAAAGAAGCATGTGTTTACAAACGCGTGAATGAACCGGCAAAGCAATAAGTATGTTATACTTCACATATTGAATTGTGAGTAAACTAGTAGGTTAATGCCGTGAATGGGAAAAAATATCTGGCAAGGCTGAAGAATTTCTTTATTTCTCATCCGAGACGGTTCAAATGACTGGTCACAACATATCCTTTTGTTCAGAAATAAGGAAAATAGATAGAGAATAGTAGGTCAGTGCCGTGAATGGGAAAAATATCTGGCAAGGCTCTTGAAACGGGATGGGCGATCCCGTTTCCGTGCCGCGCCAGATATGTTTCCCATTAACGGCACTAGCCTACTATTCTATTTATCCCGTCAACACCTACAAACGGCTATAAAATGCAAAAATAGTATTGACTGGATATCAAAAATGTTTCACGGCACCGTGTTTCACGGCACATACTCGCTGTGTTGACGGGATAAATGAACGATAACTATTACTAGCCCAGGAGTATAAGGTGTAAAAAACACCAAACCCCAAAATAATTGTTAACAAGCTGAATTTTTCAGGAAAGTTGTATAAATGTATGTAGAATAACATACTAAAAGTCCCCGCAAATCCAGCTGGTGCTAACTAGGGAATTCAAGATGGCGTCCAAGATGGCCGCCATTTTTTCATTATCTTTTAATGTTCAGCTATATGGGCAAATAGGCATAAAAAAGTGTTTAATTTTTATACCCTTACCTGGATTATCTCAGATATACATTTTTAAAGCAGTTTTGTTATTTCTGAAATTATAAAATTCAAGATGGCCGTCAATATGGTCGCCAAAACTTCCAAATTGATGATATTTTAGGATATTTTTGTAAGAAAAAAAAACGCGAGGTAGATAGCAATATTTTCAATTTAATGTATATATTATACAATATATGGCAAGCAGTACTTAATACATTGGACATTGGAAATGCATTCATTATCACTATTCATGGTATATACAGATTGATATGCACTCGTGTCTCGTATAATTATGAATAGTGACAGTCCTGTAAGTAAACATGCATGTAAATCCATTCCACTTTACCACTACACCATCATCAATATAGCAATAACATTGTATGATCATACATAAAATGTGACTTGTGGATTAAGAATTATGGCATTTGATACCATGGTAGACACTTCTATGTACTTTTTTATGAATGTTACGTCATTCACTCAAACTAGATAATTGTATTAGACTCGCCACAACTTAAATAAGTCATGTTTATATTTCAAATCACTTTCTTGTATTTACATGCATCATTGGTGATACACATTTTAATATTTGACAGTGGTCACACAGCTATGTCATTTGTATTTAAGGAATAAAACCCCGGGCTATTGTTAGGAATCCTCACTAACTTTAAACAGACAAAATGTAATTCATACCGCAGTAAACGCAATAAAGGACTCCACACACTTTAAACAAACCAAATGTAATTCATGCCGCAGTAAACGTAACATCCCAGGGTTTTATTACTTATATTTACACTTCATTTGTCGATAGTTTCAAAATGTTAGTAACCAAATATGGCATTATATTCAAGTTTCGTATTGCTTTACGTCATTTTCTCGTACTTCTTGGAGCAGCGACGTTGCCGGTCAAACGCGTGACGTTAATGACGTCGTGCAGATTAATGACGTCAAACAAACTTTAACCAAACAACAACGTCACGCGACGTCATGTGAGGCTAATGCATTTATTTGAGTATGAACGCAATAGGTTGGATGGGCATTTACATTTTGAAATTATTGGAAGTGTAAATATATTGATGTAAACGGTTGGATAATTCTGTAAAGAAAGCCATGGTTTGGTAACAAATGTCTTCACATTTAGTTACTCATCAGACAATTTATATAAATGTAGAAATTTAATATAGATGTGCCTTGCAAATAACAATACTGCTTCAAGAATACCCAAGCGATACCACTGTCTAATCTTAAGTGCAACCTAAGTGTAAATTATGAGGTTATTCAGAATCATGGTCAACTGGTACGGGCGTAGTATTATTTAATGTTTGTCCCATACATTGGCTGCACATCTCAGTGCAAAATAACCCAAGCTTCCTGCACCCACATGACTTTCCACATCCAGTCTTACAGCCTCATGAAACCATTTTCATTAGCTTATCTGGTGCAACTGGGAGGTCAGACTCCATGGGTAACAGAACATCATCTTGCAATCTCCATCTCCATTCTATTGGAGGCATTGAGTTACCCATCCATCGCTGAACAGCCAACTATGTACGATGTGAATGTTATTTGGCCGCAGCACTTGGCCGCCGCAGCTGAAATGATGATCTACGGGAGGACCTACCAATTGCCTTTCTGTATGCAATGTGTCTGTATTTAAGTGTCTTTACTTGACCAGCTCCATACAATTTTACTAAAAAGAACTGTTCACCGGCATGTTCTATATCGCTATGTGTGCTTTAACTATTTCTGAACGTTTCTAGCATGTGCTTGTCCTGATGATGGTGTACAGTATTGAAAGCCTTGCGTTTTCCCTGTCTATAAGGTGCAGATACTGTATCATAACCACTTACAGCATGCATAAACAACAAGTGTTTTTTGGTGTCTCCTATAGCATGCTGAAGATCCTGGATGTTGTAAAGGGTCACTGGGTTACTACGGCAAAGCATATATATTGCCACCGAAGTAATCGCTAGTGCAACAAGCATCACCAGTAAGTCAGTGTCAGTTCCAACAACCACCACTGGCTTCTCGGCATCATCAGCCAGTGTTAAGGCTGTTGAAACTATCAGGAAATCTGCATCTGCCTCTGACTGTTTCACTATTATGCCTGCGGCTTGCGTCTCTTGACTCAGCAAGTCAATAAATCGACGTTTATTGCTGCTGTTAGACAATAATGCTGATTGTGCAGTCGTGATTTTCTTATTTACATCAAATATGATGGAACGTGATGTTACCTCGCTAGCCCTTCTGTTCTGCTCCATGGCTTTGGTTGAGGTGACATTATAGCCATCAAATACAACAACTGTCTCAACAGCAAAATGTTTTAGTGTGTATGCGATATATGACTGGAACACGTCATGATATGTAGATGCCTTTGGCCATACAACTGTGTGTAGTAGGTGCCGTCCGTCCACAACAAATAGTGCATTGTCTGGGACAGTTGGTTGTTGTGTAATGAATGACTTCAACAATATACCCAGTGTACTTTTCATGGGATTCCGCATTAGACCATCAATGAATAGTGCTGGGGGTTGCGGTGACAGTTTGTGTGTCATGAATGTTTCAATTTCAGTACTATCATTGAGAACACACGTGATCCTATTAAACAACAGAGTGGGGTTAACTGCCGTATCATGTCCTCGGACTTTGACAGTTTTGTGCATACTACTGATTGTCTTAACGTTATCTTTTCTGTGAAGAGTGATCTCTGTGAAACACTTACCTGTCATTTTAACAGCTGCGGCGGTACCAATGTCGACTGCTTGGTCACAATTCACTGACGACTCGGCCACTAGTCCAATGGATATAGATACAACTCGAGATGGTTCATATTCACAGAATGGTGAATATGTGTGCAGCCTCTCCACAAAGAGACCAATGTCTTTGGTATCTCGTGATTGGGTGCTTACCCTCAGATGTGTGTACTGTTGCGAATTTCTCCTTCTCCTGTTGGCTACACATATGCAAATAAGCGGACATTTCACACACCCACTTTTCCAATGTACTGTTTGTGATGCCCCTACCATGTGCCGTGCCGCCGGATGTTTTTAAAATTCGCATTAAGACCTGTTCTATCGTTTGGTCAGAACAGTTGCTACTCCAGTACTCGTCAGTACGACGGATAGTGAAATATCCCTGTTCTGTGAATTTGGCATATTCAGCTGCTGGCATCACTTTTTCCAAGAACCCCATCTGCTGAAGAAACAATCGGACAGACTTGGCATAGTGGAGATGCCCAGCAGCATGAAAGTATGGAATCAATTGCCCATTCTCTCAGCACATATGAACAGACGAAGGAGGGCGACCTGGTCAAGGTAAAATACCCACAACTTGTCAGTTCTGCTTTTGTTTGCCACAGCTATAAGGAGTTGTGATATTATGCCATTTAATAGCTGTACATCATCGGCAACATCAGCAGGATGAACACCTTGCAAGCTCGTCTGATGGAGGGTTTTCAAATGATCCTTGTCAATGTCATCCAGACAGTTTGGATTATCATGTAATAGCACACAGATAAGGGACGCTGACGTCAGCATGTGGGCTCGGTGTGCACGTGAGTATACATGACTTGCCAGCATATTCACAACATATCCTTTGGCATACACCGTTTCCCACAGATCTGCCAGTCCGATATCAGTCATGATGTACCCAATGCTGCCTATGTGAGACATGAGTAGATGGAAGCCACCAAGTCGAACAATGACTTTGTTTAGATCATTTGTTGCAGTCACTATTTATACCGCCTTTGTGTGCAACGGTTGGTCAAACGCAACAAACGCAACTGGACATATGCCAAGACCATGTTTCTGACACTGGTCTTGGGCAAACGATAATGCTGTATAGATTGTGCTCAGATTTCCCCGGCCCAAGTTGATGAAGGGAAGTACTTAAATTCTAGTTTTGTTAACATTTTCATTTTGATGCGATACTTTCATGAAGCCACTCCATGATGGACAGGGGGGGGGGAGTTCAAGCACATATCCTGCAATCCAGAGTGTGTCTAAAGCCTTGGCAGAAATGACATATGTAGGTTCCATTTCAGGTGTTTTCATTGGTCCGATAATAACAGACTTTAGACCAGGAACAGCAGGTTTGCTATATGCCTTTATGGGAACGTTTCCAAAGGCACCAACCATTTCCACCGGTGGTACACTGACTGTGCGCTTTACAGGCACTTCATTAACAGTACCCTGTGGTGTAACACAAGCTATACCTCCCATACTGTGGAAAGTATTGTCACAAGTCACTGTAGCTACATTAAAGTCTACATTATCATACGCAAATTGGGTGAAACCACTGAAGATATCGAGTGGTATATTGTGTGATACAAGTGCAGCCTCCAACCTGTGCACTTCGCTGTAATCATCTGATAAATGGAATCTGCTCAGAAGATCTACCAGTTCACGGGAACCATATTTTATATGTATATACACAGCAATTGCAAGCAACAGTGGTGACATGAATGACCTTGGACGACATGTAGAAATTATGGCATGAGCTATAGCGGTAGTTCTCCTATTTATTGTAGGAGAACTTTTACCTTTATGATCTAAAAGACGGTTTAGCGAATCTGGAACTAGTGTTGTAACATTCAATAACTCTCAGGATTTCTAGACTTAAGAATTAAATTCTTAATTAAATGTTTAATTGTTATCTAATATGGCTAACTAACCTGAATTTGAGAGAAACTGCTGAAAGAAAATCAAATCCTCCAACGGGCCATCTTATCAATATTCATGAGACCTCATTAATATTAATGAGTCAGTTGACTGAATTTAATCAATGACATGGTCAAAAACTTTGTTAGGCGGGACGTTTTACGCGACGTCGTTAAGCGCAACAACCAAAACATCAATGTTAGACGTCATCCGTGACGTCATATGTTCAAAAGATCACGTCTCTACGCAAATTCACGAACTTTTCACATGATTTTTAGGATTTAAAACACCATTCTGGTTTTAGACATTTAATTTTTATATTCTATTGTACCAATCCAAATGCATGTAGTTCATTCTGACTGACTTTCGACATGGCACGCGACTTTCCTCTGAACATTTTATACAGATTTCAATACAATGAGGGCGTGGCTAGTTAATATTGCGTTGTCACGGAAGGGTTTTGAAGCCATATTAGATTTAGATTTATCATATTTAGCATGTCACAACTAATCCGTTTCTAGTATACATTCAAAAATCATACTCAACATCTGGAAAGCCATTTAGGCGTGTCAAAAAATAATTTTGACCGTCAACATTTTAATACTAGACACTTTGGTGCCATTTGGGGATATATTTTGGCGGCCATTTTGAATGGTGATTATGAATATTATCTCTATATACTGCGTTTTGGTATATTTATATACTTATGTATATTCTAATGGTTTTTATGTATATTTACCATAGCTGAATACGACGATATAAACAAAAAACAAAAATGGCGGCCATCTTGGACGCCATCTTGAATTTCCAAGTTGGCACAAGGTTGATTTACGGGGACTTTTTTTCTGATAATGTAGACAAGATTCTGAACATATCCTGAAATTTTCAGCTTGTTATCAATTGTTTTGACCTTAAACCCTATTGCTCCTGGGCTATACGTGTTGACTCAGCCTGTGAACTGACCAATCCTGACCAGTTCCTGCACTGTTTGTCATTCAGACAGGTTCCAATAGTCATATACTACATATAGCTGTTAGAATGTTTATGCTTGACCAGATAAGTTACCGGAATGATAGAAATGGAGAAGCAGAATGAATATGTCCGTATCTTCAGCTACAATGAGCAAGGATCTGGCACCGATGTAAGAAGCTTGTTGTACAATCAGTGTATATGCCACTCTCATGCGTTGATAATGTGTCGTGTGTGGATTTGGGTGGGCAATATTCCATTAAGCCCTATAGACGAATAGTGGAAATAATCACATTTTCGGAATTATTAAAATGTTGCATGCCACATAAAATAATTGTCTTTCCATATATGTCTTGTTTGAACAAAATATAATTGTTAAGCACTAACATTCATATTGGAGTATTCATGTTTAATCAATATCAAAATTCTCCTATTTGTTACGTTTAGTTGTTCCCATAAATATGGCGGACAAGTGAGACTACTCCATGTTACATTAGCTCATTTGGGAACCATGCATAAACAAATAAATTTTCCCGCGGACCGTACACCGTTAGTTGTAGAGGAAGTTTTGGAACGCAGGGCCTGCGTGACGACCGGACAATTCGCGTGGACATAATGGGAGTTACTGTAGTTACTGTAGCTTTTCGGCAAGATGTTTTCAGTGAAGTATTGGCCGACAGCATATGCCCTGATTAGACTTCGTGGATGTGCAGGCTGATCTGGGACTACACTGCTCACAAAAACGATAATGTATTTTGAACTGAGTCCAGATTTGAATAATTACACCATGCAACTGATTTTAATATTTTATAGCAAAGCCGTATATACAGTTGAACCTCTCTAAGCCGAACACCAATATAACGTCTGTGATCTCATTTTTGATGGGTTTCTTTGTCACTTTTTCTCAGATGATAATGTATATTCATGATCGAAAAGCATCCAAATATTATCAGAATGGTAAACCGCCTGATTACAGTGGAACATCTCTAAACCAGATACCCTGGGGACCTCCCAGGGTGTCCGGTTTGTAGAGGTTCCACTGTATGAAATAAGTGGCAAACGTTGTAAGCCAATATGCCAGAAAATGTCTCAGATGATGTCTCTAATATAAAGAACATTTTGTTCCTACTGAGTGGGCAAGTACCTTTAATAGAAAGTATGTAAAACCATGGACACTACATACGGGGCGCCAAGTGGGACATGGCTCAATTTTGTCAACAAAATTCATTTTTGTGCCACAAAATTCAATTCTGTGTCACAAAATTCACTTTTGTGCCACAGAATTCAATTCTGTGTCACAAAATTCAATTCTGTGCCACAGAATTCACAAAATTCACTTTTGTGCCACAGAATTCAATTCTGTGTCACAAAATTCAATTCTGTGTCACAAAATTCACTTTTGTGTCACAAAATTCACTTTTGTGCCACAAAATTCAATTCTGTGTCACAAAATTCAATTCTGTGCCACAAAATTAAATTCTGTCAATTCTGCACACGCATGTAAGAAGGACTACCATTGGTCAGAAACTGCACTGGAGAAATGGGTCACGGTCGCCGATCTACACATTCAATGTCGATGATTTATTTCTCATTCTGCCGATGATTCATTTCTCATTCTGTCATTTTGCTTCAACTATCTCCAAACAGTCAAACGTTGACAAACCCATTCGTATTTAAACTCATTTGCGTTATAATTGTACACATAATTCATGTACATGTAGATCTCCCACGAGTACTGACGTCATTTAGTGTGTATCGCAAGGTACATTTGCCCCAGTTAAATCAATAATACACGCGCTGTGGCCTGTGTTCTGACTGCTGTCTGTGTTTATAAACAGAATGTGTGTATTGAGCCATTTGAGGAAACCATTTGTAGTATTTGTGTAGATATCATGGATACATGTACTAAGATGGTGTATACTGTAAATAATGCATGTAGACACATAGTTGCGAACACGTAACTTCGCAACTAGTAGACACAGATCCAATACCATTTGCTTCACAAGGTTAGATCTACTGTTAGAATACGACGTCATCTAATGTCATTTTCGAGCATAAAACGTTACCTGATAAATAGAATACCAGGCTAGTGTATTTTAATATCAAGTTTATCAGGCTCGGCTCGGAAACGGTAGAAATTCCTACGCGTTTCCTAGCCTTGCCTGATAAACTTGATATCAAAATACACTAGCCTGGTATTCTCTATATATGGGCATGCTCTCAGGTCTAGCTATGTCCCGGCTACTTTATGTTTGACCCTGTTTACATAATTGAGGGAAAATTCTGAATATTTTTCTTATTTCTCCTTCAAAGTATATATGCTTATATGGTGTGACCACTCATTTTTAATCATAATATAACCAAAATAACTGTCCGTAAAGAAGTATAATATTGATATATTGGGTTATATTTTCGCATTGAAATATTTAAACCTGCAAGTGTACTCCACCATCTAGTAAAATGGACTAAGACCGATCTCAACCAATCAACGTAGAGATGACATAGACTATCCTACGCAAACTAATTATTGTGGACAAAAATAAATAATTCTGTCCTACAAAACTGAATTTTCTTCACAAAACTCAATTCTGTCTTACAAAATTGAATCCTTTATAACAAAAATGAATTTTGTATACGAAACGTATGCAGAATTGAATTTTGTGACACAGAATTGAATTTTGTGACACAGAATTGACAGAATTGAATTTTGTGACACAGAATTGAATTTTGTGATTTTTAGTGTTACAAAACTCAATTTTGTACACATAATTAACCTGTCCTGCATGGCGCCCCGTACTACACGGATGACAACTATTGGCAAGCTTTGTTTTCACGAACCAGAAGTGGCGGGCGCACCTTTGTCGCTATAATCGCGCACCGCATCTGAAAACAATGTTGAACCATTAAGGCTGTTATCTTACACAAACAACGGTATCGCTTATAAAGGGATCGTCCCCACCCTGTATCAATCCTCTAGTAAACTGCCAATGAGGGATCGTAGCTGGTTATTTCCCTTTGTAAATTTATTTATAGAGATCCGGTCATATGTTGTATTTTAGCGTTTATTTGTTACTTAACACTGCGTACAAACTAGGATTTGACTGTATAGTATTTACGCCTAAAATAAATATGTATGTTTCCGGTTATTCAACCCTACCTAGATTTTCTCGCCGACCCTAAACTATTTAGTAAATAATAATAATAATAATAATATAAATCAAATCACTGAAATTGTCCCATAATAAGTGTTCGTGTCAACATGGTTAAACTTAAATAATTGAGCGGGGATCTGTAGCCGATTTCACCAACATTGCAAAGTATACTTTTCTAGCAAAGTATACTTTGAGGGAGCAATCATTTATTTTTCCTGAAATGCATTATTTCATATAGAACTAACATCTGCATATATTTGATGATTAAAAGTATGCAGAATTATTATACTGAATGTATTACATTATCACAGCCAAAATGGTTGTGATAATGTAATAAATTCAGTATAATAAAAATTAATAAATTTATCCTAATATTGAAAATTTCTCCCTCAAAGTATACTTTGCTAGAAAAGTATACTTTGCAATGCTGATGAAATAGGCTACAGATGTCGATACTTTTTTTCTGCCTTATGTCTTATGGTGTATGTATTCCTTGTCAAAGATGAAAGTGAATTGCACATAGTTTTTGAACGGGCTATATTTCAGGCTGTCCAAATGTGTTTGCTTTATTTGCGTCGAGTTATTTGTATGTATGCTTCATCATAGATATGGCAAAATGAATTTGTGACTTGTGTGTTTACATTGTCTGAATCTCCGTTCTTTCCTGATTTCGAAAATATATACCCAGGCATAATAAATAATTAAAACAATGCAAATAATACTTTCTCAAAATATCACTTCATTTTGCGCTAAAGTAGAACACTATGATCGTAAATGAAGTTTATCACCACGGGGTTGAATAAGGGTACCGAGTTGAAAGGTTTAGATGTATAAGTTATTGTTCACATACTGGATTTTTAAGGAATTAAATGCGAGTGATCGCTAGCGACCACAGTATTTAGTTTTTTAAAAAATCAATATATGAAGAATAACATACTTATACTTAGCCAGATTTATAATGCAGTCTCTCAGCCGAGTAGTCATTTTCCCTTTCCTCTCGAACAGGTAGGGTAATATGAAACTTATTGGGGTTAAATCGTGCAAAAAGTGGAGCGCGATACTGTCCAGCGATTGGCTAAGAAGGTATGGCAAATTATACTCGACAGATACAATTCCAAGAAGTGATATTATGGGAACTTGTTTTCTGAATTACTAAACATGGATTGTTAGAGATGGCAACTGGAAAATTGAGGTCGTCTTGTTTTGTCCACCAGATATAGAGAAATTTATTTCGTCTGTGTTTTAGGCTTGCTCTTTTCTTTCATGTATACTTCTCTCTATTTTAGTTTCATAGTGAGCTTGTATAAATAAACTAATGTCTGTTACACGTTTTTCTGCCGACGAACTTTTGGCTATTAAACACATTAAATCTAAAAAAGGTTTAAAAGTAATTACTTTTTCATCAATAACAAAAAAGTCACCCTCCCTAAAAAAAAATGATTTGATGAAATGCCATCAAATATTGATTTTATTGCGAAAAAAAGACAAAAAATTTTGGGGAGGGTGATTTTTTTGTTATTGATAAAAAAGTACTTTTAAATATTTTTTAGATTTAATGTGTTTAATAGCCAAAATTTCGTCGGCAGCAAAACGTGGAACAGACAGTAGTTTTGTTTATGTCTATATGTGGATGTGACTGGAGAAATGGGACATATGGGTTTTGCGACCAGTGTAGATCCAACCTGTGCATCCGCACACTCTGATCAGGATCTGCACTATCCGTAATTACATTAATGAAACACCCGTCATGCTCCTAATAAACTAACTACTGTCTGTTCCACGTTTTTTTTGCCGACGAACACATTAAATCTAAAAACTATGTCAAAAGTACTTTTGCATCAATAACAAAAAAGTCACCCTCCCCTAACTGAACAAAAATTAAATTAAATTTCCATCAAATATTGATTTTATTGCGAAAAAAACTATTTTTTCTATGGGAATTTAAAATTGGGGCTAAAATAGATGTTTAGCAATACTATTTGGAATTTATTGACCGAATTTCAAAATCTAAAGTTTGTTTTATTAGTTACATCATTTCCATATATATAGCCAGGTATCGTTTTTTCCGTGTTCAACCCTCACCGTTACTATTCACCTCCATATTGCGCCACGTTAAATTCAATAGGCAACTTGTTTATTCGTAGTAAAATCAATATTTAATGGAATTCCATCAATTAAAAAATATTGGGGGAGGGTGACATTTTTGGTATTAATGAAAAATTACTTACTATTAAATATTTATTAGATTTAATGTGATTAATAGCCAAATGTTCGGCGGTAGGAAAACATGGAACAGACAGTTATTACTGTAGATCGTTTCAGGCTACAGGGGTTTGTTATTTGATCAATAACTGCATTGGTCACAACTCCCATAAGCCCCATTTCCCCAGTCGCGGCAACAAATGCAAATGTCCTTATGTTTTGTTGATATTTCATTGGTCATGGTGTGCTGCGATGCACTTCTTGGATGAATTAATTGACTTATTAATTTTAAGATTTTCGCTTTGTGACGGTCACATAACAACTTTCCCTCTATTCTGGCTAGATTGAGCAATTGCGCTCAAGCTGCGTTTTTTTTTCTGAGTTTATTGTAGCATTTCAAGTATTTTATAATAATGTCAAGTGTATTTACGATAGCTTACACTATATATTGATGGATTGCATTTTGCAAATTCTCGAGCTGTAATATATCACAACGAGGACAAAGATAACACACTGCTGTCTGTTTCACGAAACTTGAACCTGTCCAAACGACTATATAAATAATGCAAAATCAGTATGTTTTGCGAAAACATAAAATTTTATTAAAATTTATGAATGAGCCTTCTTTTTATTTTGTGAAATTTGGTATAATATTGATGTTATTGCAAAAATAATATAAATCCCCATATAGGCGGAGTAGTAGAGCAACAATGAGCTCAAAAGTGGCTTATTTAAGGAGTAGGTGGGCTGTATCTTAGAACATAGGGTGGGATATGATATACCAAAACATTCGTGAATGTCTCTAGTTTATGAAACCACTTTATGCCTTTCTAGGTTCCGTGGGCAAAGGCCTCAACTTCAAGATGGCGTCCAAGATGGTAGCGAAAATATTGATATTCCATTTTTAGCCCGCCTGCACGAAGCACAGATTGAAGTAACCGACCGAAGTCTAGCAATGCATTAAATATGCCTACAAACATCAATAAACGAAAAAAGAATAAGCTAAAAATATGTGTTTACTCCCTCGGAATATTGGCCTCGGAAATGTGTCCGATCTTTTACGACCCAGCAATGATGCTAATTTTTTTTAAATAAAACAATCGATAGCTCGAAAACACGTTGACATAGCGCATCGGGGAATATATCGTTGCGGAATACTAGCATTGTCCCAACTTCTGCAATAGGCGACAATGATATAACTCGTTTGACGTTTCGTGAGAGTCCGCTGTCTCGAGGCCGTCCGGGTTCGGCCTATTAAAAAATTGGCAACCTTGTGGAGGGAGTAAAACTGTTTAGCTTATTTTCATTCCGTTTATTGATGTTTTTAGGCATATTTAATGTATTTATAGACCTCGGTCATATGATGATACTCTATCGTGCTACAGAAAATCCATGACCCACCGCCCACCTCTTACCCCAAGGTCAAGGTCACAAACTTAGCAGATTCATAATCTTAATGATGGGGCAAATGTCTTATAACATCTGTTTCCTTTCATGGAACGCCTTGATATTTCATACATGCATTCGTCAGATAACCCTCTATCATGCTGTAGCAGGACCCACCACCCAACCCTTGCCGCAAGGTCAAGGTCACAAACTTAGCAGGTTCATAAACTTAACGTTGGGGTAAATCTTGTGTAACTTCTGTTTATTTACAGGGAACACCTTCATATTTCATACATGCATTCATCCGATGATGCTCTATCGTGCTATACCAAATCCATGACCCTCCCCCCCCCCCACACACCCCATTCCCCAAGGTCAAGGTCACAATCTTAGCACATTCATAAACTTAACGTTGGGGTAAATGTCTTATAACATCTGTTTCCATTCATGGAACGCCTTGATATTTCATGCATGCATTCCTTAGATGACCCTCTATCATGCTGTAGCAATTCCACGACCCACCCTCCACCCTTTTCCCCAAGGTCAAGATCACAAACTTAGCACAGTCATAAACTTAACGTTGGGGTAAATGTCTTATAACATCTGTTTCCTTTCATTGAACGCCTTGATATTTCATACATGCATTCCTCAGATGACCCTCTATCATGATGTAGCAAATACACGACCAACCACCCAACCCTTACCCTAAGGTCAAGGTCACAAAATTAGCATGTTCATAAACTTAACGTTGGTGTAAATGTTGTGTAACTTCTGTTTCTTTACAGGGAACGCTTTGATATTTCATACATGCATTCATCTGATGATCCTCTATTGTGCTAAAGCAAATCCATGACCCCCACCCCTTTCCCCAAGGTCAATCTCACAAACTTAGCACATTCATACATTCATTCCTTATGTGAATAGCTATCATACTGTAGAAAATCACCAACTTAGTGGGTTAAATGTTGTATAGCTTCTGTTTTCAGGGAGCGCATTGATAGTTCATACATGCATTCATCTTAATATGCTATAGCAAATCCACGACCCACCTTTCACCGCTGACAGCAATGTCAAGGTCCACCGCACACCCCTTAACCTCAAGTCAAGTTATATAATATTCATGTTTTTTATACAACTGTGCCAAGTTTGAGTGAAGTCTGCCAACAGGCGAGCTTCGTTGTCTTCTGACAATTCTTGTTGTCATATATAGTAAGTGAAAACAAATGGTAGATAAGTACAAAAGAACCACTCCAGGTGAAGACTATATCATTATGTGATTATGTAATTTTCATGTAGCAAAAATAGAATAAAATTATATTTTCTTAACAATTTGAAATGTGGGTGAAGAAATAATGGTGGTATTTTAAGTCGCAGTCATGTATACAGCATGTAATACTTTTATAAATTGTTAGTGAAACACACACACACTAATCTGTAATATGTGAAACATGTATTTCTAATAAGAAGGAACATACATATATATAAATGTTGCACTTATTAACCTGCAATACGCCATCCACTAATATATGCAATCATTGGTGGTGCAAGGTAATTCCGTCAATGACCATGATATGCCAGACTGTTCTGCATGGTATGTACGTAGTTTATAAAACATTTCATAACGAGCCGTCTCATCAGGATCTGCACTTTTTGAAATAATGTTCATATTTATGAGAACAAAGAATACCCTCTGTTCGTAAATTGACTAGTCTGAAAATCATTTTGTGACGATTGGATTGGCTGCAAAATTATCATATCAAAATCCATTCCAGTTACTTAGGGGTGAAAGTGTTAACTACAATGGGTAGCACATCAAACTGTATCCAAAATATTTTAATGCATGAGTTATCTCGGTATGATAGTTTGTGCTAATTGACGACTAAGGGCTTGTTCATAAAAATAATAATGGATGGGCTGGGCTTTGTGTCTTTACATCCCCACCTTCAGAATTGAAAGTATTGTGTTTCACATACGGTAGTTGTGTGCTATGCGATCACGAACAGACATTATCACCTGAGATAAATTTACCAAGAAAATCATCAAAAATAAGATTACATGTGTTTGCTGGGTGTCAGGTTTAGAGAGGTTCCACTGTATTACTAAATGATTATATCTGTATCAAAGGAAATGATTCTAAAATGCTGACAAACCATGTTTTTACTGAGAGAAGGGACAACATATGACACAGCAGCAGACGACTATTTTCGGCTCCCGCACTCTAAGGGTTAAAATAAATATTACTAAATGATTATATCTGCATAGTGGCCACTCGTAATATTTAGAACTGGTGGAATAGTGACACAATTATACACTTATTTAATTCCTATAAAGAACATGTTGTGCCTCTTGAGTGAGCATGTACCTTTAAATGTAAATACATTGGTATCATACCCGATCTTTTAATGAGCATGTATAATATATAATCATTTCTCTATACCGCATGAAATGCGCTTTCACAATTTAAACGCAGTGTAATAAAGATCATAATAGACTAGCGTATATGAAAGAGAGATCGTTGCAGAAAACTATCTGCGTGATAACTACAGGATGAATGTGTGCTTCTTTGCTTATGCAATAAATATAATCTATAACATTTGTGATGATTTTATATGAGACACCACGTGTGATTTTGTACCTCAGAAGATGTTCGATATCTAATGAAAAATATTTATAAAATGTACGATTTTTCCGTAAATGGCGTCGAAAGTTAACGAAATGTTCAGAGCAAATGCGGATTGGAATTTGCTATGCCATTGTCGTCAACTGTTGAGGTCATTTACAGAAAATATCATAGTTTATGTAAATATTGTTCATGAAAAATCGTACATCTTCTTAGGTACAAAATAACATGGTGCGTGTCATATAATCTTTATTAAACTCGTCGACTGATTTCATATGCAGTTCGTTTAATAAATATCACATTCATTCAATTTTATTTATTTTATGTGGTGGCCATTTTGGATTTTATAATATGTCCTTCTATAGTATAGGCATACAGTATGCGTTAACGATGCAACTGATAACAACAATAAAAGCATATGTTAATGCCCAATAATTTATAGACCTTTGTTGAAAGTTGTGGATACATATTGGATTTTAAAAAATATGCACATATATTGTCATTATATTGTCCCATGAAAATACCATAGTATATCAATTCATGTAAAAGTTATTTACATTATATGTGTACTATAATATGCTTCTTCAATATTATTGATATATGGGGGCCATATTGGACTTGCTCGAGGGTGACAACTCCACATCACTGAATGTTGGGTCACACACAACAAATCCTCTTAATCACCTTTTCTCCAGTCACAGCCACATATTTTATATTTTTCTTGACATTGGTTTCAATACGTTGCCTACATTTAGTCAACAACCGTACTACGCAACGGGCGTTTTTGTCGTTTGAAGCAGTCGTCACTTGAGCTTTGTTTGCTATGTAAATAACAAATTACATTCATCGAACAATGAATATGCATTTTGGATTGGAATTTATATAGGAACATAAACTTAAACGTGTATGTGATATGTTTTGTTATTATTTTTGTAAACTGGAAGATTACCACTCAGTTTAGGCCAGAGTGCGCAATTAGGTTAAAGCTGCGTTCTTTTTCAACGAACTTTATCATATTATTTCAAGTATTCTATTAATAAGGACAAGTGTACCTACATGTACGAAATCCTACACTATTTATTGATGGCTTGTATTTTGCAAATAAATTCACGAGTTGTGACATTTCACAGTGAGGACAAAGATAACAAACTACTACTATCTGTTCCACATTTCTCTACCGAAGAACAGTTGGCTATTATATACGGAGCCCCGCAGGGGACATTTTTTTATTAATTCGTTCCCGCGAAATAACAATTTGTTCCCTCAATATAATGCTCGAATTAACAATTCGTTTCCGCGATATAACAATTCGTTCCCTCCAATTAGCAATTCGTTCCCACGAAATGACAATTCGTTCCCTCAATTTAATAATTCGTTCCCTCAATTTAATAATTCGTTCCCTCGAATTAACAATTCGTTCTCACGATATAACAATTTGTTCCACCGAATTAACAATTCGTTCCCGTGGGAACGAATTGTTATTCGTGGGAACGAATTGTTAAATTGAGGGAACGAATTCTTATTTCGTGGGAACGAATTAATAAAATAAAAGAATACTACGTCCTCTACGGGGCTCCGTAATTCTACACATACTATATAAATATATTTATATAGATCTGTAAGTATGTTTTCATCAATAAATAAAACATCACCCTCCTGAACTTTTTTAGTTGATGAAATTCTATAAAATATAAGATTAGAGAATGTCCACCCGTGGGTAAACGTTTGCCGCGGCACGAGGGAACTGTTTGAACTCAAAGGCCGTAGTCCGCTGGTTCAAACAGTTCCGAGTGCCACGGAATACGTTTACCCACGGCTGGACATGGTCGAACGTTATTGTTACATTTCTGTCGGAAATATCATGCAAGTTGAGCAATGAGCAATATCCGAAAATGCAATGTAAATAACTAATAAAAGCATGGGCAGTTGCGTTTACTGTGATAGAAAAACATACTCCACGCACTTTAAACAGACAATTCGTTATTCGTACTATTGTAAACGCAACAGCCCATAGTTTTATTCCTTAAATATGTTTCCTATGCTGGTTTCGATCTATCAGCTGGTTCGGTCATGTGTCACCGGACGTTAGTACTTAAGGTTTTTGCTATCAGAAATTGTCACTTAATGGGTTATGTTACGCGATTTGACGGGTGCTCTGGAAATCATTTAACTCCAATCGTAAGTATTATTTGTGTACGTTTCTGCGATTTGCAAAATAAATAAAACATGTCGTGTTTAAGCAGCGTCACATGTACATGCTATATTGAACTGTTAAAATAAACCATTTAATGACAAAAATAGATAGTTGTTTATGGGACGAAATATGGGACGAAAACATGTAAGTTTGTGACTTATTACTTTATGACTCACTGTACGAGGGGTGATCCAAAAAAATACGTGGACTTTTGCTATAGTTTGTTTATTACAAGGTGCAGAATCCTGAAAATGTACACCAAATACATTATACATCTAGCAATTGTGCACAAGCTGACATATTCATATTTAAAAATACTTGATCGGTGCAAATAGTATGCGTATGTCTGTATCCATAGTAACGAGGTATGGGCGCAACCGAAATATTCAAATGTTTACGTTTACTATTTTTGCACTTTGACATTGATTTTGACACTGACCTTGCATTACAAAATGTATATTACATGTATTTCAATCCCCTATAGGATATCGCAAGTACCTATGGTTTTATGGTAACCACAGGCATGGAAAGACATCGAATGTGATGAATCTTTGTATTTATTTACCGTTACAGTGTACTTTTATGCTAAATATATAGTTGTTTATGCCCCCGCCACCGAATGATCAGGGAGGCACTACGTCCCTTCCGTACTTCCAGTAGGTACATGTACGTCCCACTCGTGTAAATTTCCTATAACGTATGTTTGCTTTCACGTAACTGCTTCATCTTTCACATATGCATTGCTCTAATAATGGTCCTCTATCGTGCTGCGATGCATCCGCGATCATCGGGCCCGTGCAAAATCCAAGGTCAAGGTCACATACATAGTGCGTTAAAAACCTTAACGCTCAGGTTTATTTATTATAATTTCTGTTTACTTTCACGTAAATGCTTCATCTTTCACACATGCAATCCTCTGATGGTCCTCTATCAGCTATGATACATCCACGATCATCGGGTCCCCGCTAAGCCCAGAGTTACGGTCAATTGCTTGGTGCATTCAAACACTAAACGCTCGGGTATTTTTTATAATTTCTGTTCACATTCATTTCATTTAGAAGTATTTCCAAAAGTATTGACCTGTTTCCAAGAGGATGCTAAGTGAAGCACTGTAACACCGCATGTAGCGCGCGCTGCTTATACTACCACTGTGAGCCTTATACTTACGCATATAGCACATACCAAGATATATCTGTATGCGGCGAAACGGCATGGTCATACCACATAAAGAGTAAATAGGCCACAGCATCTACCTCATGCAAAATATTCCAGGGTGTTTAAATTCCGCTTACGAATCGAATTAAGCTACTATTGTAGTCATTCGTTTAATGTCACGCCAAAGAGTGTTATTTCATGAACAATTTAACTTTGACTCTCACTGATGTGCCATGAACACGTAGACCTGTATATCATGAAGTAAACGCAGGCTGCAACCGAGTATGGCGATAGTCATGGTAGGTTAATAAGGCTATGTATCACAGACGGTATAACGCGTTACTGCAAGGGGCACACGGACGTGCATATATTTTCAATGGGCCACCGGCAGGCAAAAATGACCTTCTGATGGTTGGCTACGAACGTAGTCCCAGATCAGCATGCGCACCTGCGCAGTCTGGCCAAGGCCTACTAACAATGACTCCAGACAAATTCCATTAGTAAACGTTCGTATCATAATTATACCGACCGAATGTGCAATAGGGCCAATAACTGCAACTGCCGTATGACCTTTTCTCAGCCGGCAGCCAAAACATGGTAGAGTCAACAGAAAGCATTGTCATAGCATCCGATGTGACAGTCATCCTGCCATATACGGACTGCTGGCCGATAATTGTTATAATTTTTATCCCGTCAACACAGTGCCTATGTGCCGTGAAACACGGTGCCGTGAAACATTTTTGATATCCAGTCAATACGACCCAATCACTGCGTATGAATATGTGTTTCAATAATGCTTTAGAACTACTTTGACACAGTAACCTTTGACATTTAGGTGAAGTCTTGTAAACAAAATGATACGCTTGAGAAAAGCGCTGACATTTGAGATTTGGCACTTACTTATGAAATAATGTAAAATGATAATAAAAGAGTACCAGAAAGAAAGAAAACAAAAGCAAATTAAAATGCATCTAATTAAGAGTATGTGTTTACATTTTTGCTGCATTTACTGGCAGCCTTCCAAGTCCGACAATCCATTGTATTTTGCCGTATTCTGCAAGCAAGAATAAAATTGGAAAAAGCAAAAACAATGATAAATTATAAATTCTACTTGAGTTCGGAAAAGTATTCCAAAAAAAAAGATGTCTGATTATTTAGATCCAGGAATATTTGAAATTTTCTGGGACGACATTAGTGGTAGTGGCAGTGCTGAAAATGTTGGTGTTGAAGTAGTAGAGATCAGTGCTGACGTGTGTGCTGCAATGGGAATTCTGCTATGGCTATGACAAGTGTAAACACGTGTGAAAATGAAACTGTACATACCCAAACTGGCCAGAGGCAGAGTGGTTGGTGTCGCACTTCAATCGCTGACAATATCCAGTAATACGAATCAGCAATATGTCCGGTCACTATTTTCCGGAGCCACACTGAACATCAACAAGTTCCATGTGTACAAACAATAACTGTACATGCTGTTAATTGTAAAATATCTGCACAGTGACAGTGTGTTTGAAACGCAACGAGTAAGTTGCCGCTCCAAAATCTCATGAACACACGTGTTTACACAGCTGTGTAATTATTAAATATACTTTAATATTCATGATTCTCGACATTATTAAAAGTAGTTATCTTTTGCATTTTAAAGCTATTTGTAGGTGTTGACGGGATAAATAGAAAAGTAGGTAAGTGCCGTGAATGGGAAAACATATCTGGCGCGGCACGGAAACGGGATGGGCTCGGCAGAGCCTCGCCCATCCCGTTTCCTAAGCCTTGCCAGATATTTTTTTCCCATTCACGGCACTAACCTACTATTCTCTATAACTAGGCGGCTATCCGCAGTGGCGTGTGGGGTATGATGCGGGGCGGTTTGTGATTACGATTGGGAGACAACTGATTTCATGCATTGTCTCCCTTCTGATGATTATTATCGTTGCCGTATCTTGCCTCTGTCTACGGCGCCCGGTTTGGCTGCGTATTTGTCGATGGTGTCTCAACTGACAGCTGTACAAGATAATTGGCAAATATACCAACAACCTATAAAACTAAATTGTACAAACTGTCTTATATGTTCACGTCATGCATACACGATTGTGCATGTTCATACTGCACTGTTGCTATACTTATATATATGGTGTTACACATGTTGTCTGTACTCTCCTACTGGAGGAAATAAAGATATACTACTACTTAATTCTATAATTATTGTATATGATAATTGTGAGCCACCACTGTGACACGATACAATGTATCTTCAATTCTCTGTGACCAGTATAGGCACAGACTAGCCACCACGCAAACATGCAGGTCTATGGTGGTCGCAGACGATTGCAGACACGTTTCGTATTCCACGGCTCCATTATATAATTACAGTAACACTATAATTATTATTGTGCAAAATACTATGTTATACTCCGCCGAACAGATTAGTGTGCGCCATTCCGTCAGTTCCTCCGTGTGGCACACGCTCATGTACAGTAGTTTGACCAAACTTGGTCAGATGAATTGTAATATGACGTGGCATAGCCTATAATAGTAGGATGCTGCGGTTTTATCAAATGTCACAGGCTTCTGACTATTTCTATATTTACCATAAAGTAGGTTTGTACATGTCTGCTCGTCGACACCGAGATAAGTTTATTGCTAGCTTGGAAAACAAAGCCCGTTGCAGAAAGAGACAACAAGGTATACAGTACTAGTTACAATGAATATATTTGCAAGTGAGCTTTTGCACAAAATGAATGCTCAAGTCAGTATGGACTACGTCCTCTTGAGGGTTGACGGCTACATAGGAACAATCACGATTCTGGAACTAGTACACAGCGTAAAGTACATATAATGGTTCCAGATATGAACTAAGATTATCCACTAATTAGTTCAGGATTCCGTCATGTTGACGTTCTATGACGTCGTTCAGTTACTTGTTGAACTGTCACAAGTTGTGCGTGTGGGGTAGTTACGTAATCATCATTCTATGAGTGGTAGTCCTTAAAACACTAATACTTCTCGTCCTTTGACGGGACGACAACACCGGATTATTAGACCCGCTCAGTCACTCCCTGGTCCACACGGAGTAGAGTCCTCGCTGGTACACGGAATTGTGTCGTGGATCCCAGAATCGGATCGGCTCTACCATCACAGGCTATGTCGCCAAATTGAATTGATGTGCCGTCACTGGCTGGGAAATAATTTCCAGTGGAAACTTGCGTCCTGATAGGATCACAAGTGTGGCTGAATGTCCGACTGACAGAATATAGATACGACAGTTTGTATATACAATAGAGCGCATCAGTCGCCTATGATGGTTCGCGTGTCAATTTTAGGACTCCGTGCCAACATTTGGCTTACAATTCTTGGCTAGCTCTTGCGATATCTGGCGAATGAATCTGAAATACCACGGGAGCAATATTTCACACACGAATACCTATTCGATTGTCGTTACATGGGTATTCGAGTATCGTGTAACCTCAGTTACGAATAATGGATGATAAAGAAAGCAGTCGGCTACAATTCGTGACAGCCATTAAACATCCGGAATTTTGTTTGTGCTTATATCCGGTATGAAGAGTTATGTTCCTTGGCAAAATAAGTGCAAAAATCCATGAATTATATAGTATAACATTATAAAATGTTGGTTGGTCATTCATTTCCTAAAAACGTGCAAGGTATGGGTAAAAAACAGGGTAGTGGTAAGAAACAGGGTATGTAGGGATATCATCGGAAACAAAAAATCATTACATACGGCAATATGTCCTGTTTCAAGCTATCTGATCATTAAACAAGTGACGAAATCGCACATATTTAGTGCTACTACTACCAGCAATGCTGTTGATACTACCGCTGCTGCTACCGTTGTTGATACTACTACTGCTACCTTAATGCTGCTGCTGTTATTTATCATGTGTTTGATACTGCTGCAGTTGGTGCTGCTGCTACTATTACTTCTGTTGCAACCGGTACTTCCATCGCTACTACTACTGCTGCAGCTGAGCACTGATGTTACTACTACTACTACTACTACTACTACTACCACTACTACTACTACTACAACAGTAGTAGTAGTATGAGCAGCGGCAGTAGCAGCAGTAGTAGCCGTAGTAGTAGCAGTGGCACCAGTAACAGCAGACGTATAAGTGAACGACGATATTAAGTTGCTGGAGGTCAATCGACGAGTCCAAAAATAGTAAACCAGATGAATCATCACATAATAGCTGCCTCGTGTTCGTGTAAAATAAAAATTATGATACGTATAAGGGCCGTGCATGCATATGAATATCAATATTAAACTATAATTATAAAACTGAATAATACAGATATCGATATATTTTGTAATAGCAGAAAATACAATATAAATACAATTAAAAATATATGGATGAAAAGATGAGAATCCAAATCATGACCATCGCCATTGATGTGTTCTTTCCGTTGCCAATAGCAATATGTTGTAGCAACACTAGACCTGTTGCAACACATAGGAGGGGACAATTTACTTATTCACATGCGAGTATATTTTGCTTAGAAGAGGTTACGTATTTTATCTATCTCAGAGGGGGCATTTTGTTTTTGAACATTTTAAACTCGGCTTGCACACTGTTCGAGTTTATAGGTGTTTGCTGTGACTATAGTTATGTAAATATTGATTGTGAATTGTCATTAATACCTGTCAAAGGAATATCAGTTTGCCACTACCTATCAACACGAATTAGGTTAACTATGTGGATTTAGATAACACTCAACTAGCATGTTAGTATTGGCAAATGCCTTAAAGTTCGTCGTTCTCTAGAACTGAACATTATATCCTCTATATCTCATTTTAATCCTTTCAAATATACACACATTAAATATGTATCGATTTATTTCAGATCGCTTCCATACAAGATGCGATGGGTTTTGGTTCTCACGGTGATATGGTCACTGTGTGGCCTGATCGGTAAGGATATACGATGGATTTATAATCTAGCCCAGTGCACGTGCAACAGGTCTAGCGATAAATAGAGGATCTTACATGGGTAGTGATTTAATATGATATTTATTAAACGAGTTTACTGATTTCATAAGAAACGAAGCTATGCTGCGTTCCTTATGAAATCAGTAAGCTCGTTGAATAGATATAATATTAAATCAACACGCATGTTACATTATATGCATCACATAAGTACAACATCATACATTGAGGCGTTATCCATCACGTAACGTATGTTATGCAGCGGTCTCATTTGTGTATGTATTTCACCGTTAGTCCAGTGTATTATGATTTGAATACACTATGTTAATGAACTGTGAACACCAACGTTATGCAATAAAGTGGTATTTGAATAATGTAAGTCCAGACATGTACAAAATGTGCGAACAAACTTTCAATCAATTATCGTTTATAACAGTATACAGACTGAAGGATCTAGATTATACTTCACCTAATTCGTGAAGAAATAGAGAATAGTAGGTTAGTGCCATGAATGTAGATTAATGGGGATGAGGCTTAATGAAAAGGGATGGGCCAGATAGTTTTCAAATTTACTGTTCTATTTATCCCGTCAGAACTTTAAAACAGCATATAAATCAACTTAATTTAGTTAATTTAGCCTTCAACTGCGACATAACTTTGAAGTGAAATGCATCAACCTTTGCGCTCAGAACATATTTCTATAAATTATTGTTATAAAATCCCTTAATCAACAGCCATGACATTAAATTTATCAATAATTGTATTTAGCATTTATGTACTTTACTGATCGAAATGTTTAAAAAATAATCGTATAACGTTAGAAAGATTTATTTCTATTTCTACCATTTTCATCAGCCAAGAACTGAAGAAGTATGGTGTCAACAGTTGTTACCAACACGATTTGCGCGTATGAATTGTGATGCGGTTGTACTATACATGAATCAATATCGATTCATGTATACCCCTTTACATGCATATTAGCCGCTTCATTGACGGGATAAAATGACATATATGTGTGTGCTTTCCGAGGACTAAGGTATCCATGCAGCTAATACACCATAAATGTGGCTGAGACTGAAGAAATGGGGCTCATGGATTTTGCGACCATGGTAGACTAAGATCAGTCCATCCACACAGTCTGATCAGGATCTGCACTGTTCACCAATCCATCTAACAAACAATATAGATCGCTACCGGATTGTACTGTTTGATCAGGAGCTACAATGGTCACACATACCATAAGCCACATTCCTGCAGTCACTTGGCCACAGATATATTTAACATGTTGCCAGTTTCGAGAATCATTCATTCGTATGTACCGATATTGGACAAGTATATATGTCATCATAAACACTGGTATTGATATGTTCCACCCATCATTTCTGATATAATATTCTGACCACGCATATGAATCATATGCGTGGTCAGAATATTTTATCAGAAATGAGGGGTGTAACATATCAATACCAGTGTTTATGATGACAAACATGTGTGCTCCCATTTACCGACCATGTATGTGCTAACCGTATGTTTGACTGCCGGTGTGCAGCTGGTTTGGGAGCTTGCGAAAGGTAATCCCGATGTCCCTGGTTTGCCCATCGGGTACATGATTTGCTTTCTTCCTAGTTGAGAGTTGAATCCGGTTATACCCATTGTAAAAGTTATAAGATTAGTACTAATCGTATTACTATTAGTGAGTGAGGCTGAGTGACTCTAGTATTGTGAGTACCAGGCGCCAGGTCGGACTATTTTAATTCTAGGGCCGAATATATAATTTGTCTTCTGCAATTATTCAGTTCCGATTTTGGGATTTGCCTCCCATCACAATAAGTGAAGTATGGGAGTCGACCCCGTTAACCTGACATAAAACGACATGGAATGTTTGCAGACCGTTAAACACCATTACATATATCAAACAATCAATCAATTGACTCTGCCGAGTGTCTGCTAATTTGTCGTCCTCGGAAGCGACCTCGACCACATATGTACCTAAAAGCTATTTGTTTCGTGTAAATATGCGCATTTATAATCATTTTGTTTATATAATCATTGCGAAAAAAACATGTATGCTGTTGAACGGAGGTGGAAATCAAATTAATCAATTAATCAATCAATCAATTGATACAATTGTTTCCAGTATTTAAAACAAAATGCAGGTCGCATGTCTCGCGCGTAACTGCGGCTGGAAGGAGGTCTTTCATTTTTCGATCGACAATCCCGTTCTGCGAGTAAATTGGCCATCAACCAATCATAGAATACGTTACAAGCATTAAATATTCGAGTTATATCATTCTACCGTCGCATGTTCACCAGCGCGTCAAATATAGTAACCATAATAAATACACCCAGTTTTCTTTCAAAAATGCATAAAATACAAATATTTTCTGACTAACAATAGTTGACACGTGCCGACGAACCTATTTGTTTTAAAGTCCTTAACCATTAACAATGTACATGTTGTAGATCAATGTTTGGTCGGTAACTGGAAAGACTGGGGATCGTGGGGCCCGTGTAGCGAGAACTGCGGAGGGGGCCAGATGTCAAGGTCACGGGAGAAATGTACATGGTACATTGCCAGTGACGCTACCGACTGGGATTATAAGTCTTGTAACACGTTTTGCCACAACGGCGGATCATACTACCGAAATTGCCACTGTCCGCCATGGCGATATGGATCCTGCTGTGATGGTAACTACCGCCTCTTCCACATCTGGCCATTAAAACATGCATATAAGACGTGGCTATGGATGGAGAACTAGGGCTTATTGGTTGTGTGACCAGTGACCAGTGTAACTCCTGATGAAATAGTACACTCTTGTAGCCTGGTACGGATATATATTGCTTGTATTCCGGAAGCACGATGGGTGTTTCATTGATGGAAATGTGAAAAGTGCAGATGCTGATCAGACGACTGTGCGGATACACAGGCTGATCTGGTTGTACGCTGGTCGCCAATACCATAAGCCCCATTTATCCAGTAACAGCCATAAATGTGCAAACTTCAATTACAGTGAAATCTCTCTAAACCGGATCCCCTGGGATGTCGTCAGGGTGTCCGGCTTAGAGAGGTTTCTCTTTAAATCAATTTGATCATTCTGGGCCATAGTTTTGTGACATGCGATCACGAACAGACATTATCACCTGAGATAAATGACCAAGAAAATCATCAGAAATAAGATTACATGTGTTTTTTTGGTGTCCAGTTTAGAGAGGTTCCACTGTATATGTTTCTAAATAATAGAACAGTTTCCCTGCTCAAAGCATTTTTCTCCCGCCAACAGTGGCTGTATCTCAGATGGTACCTCCAAATAATCATTTCACAAAATCACTGGAATGTGTATGAATACCGTCGCAACTTGTTCTTGATCATAAGCATGCGTTTGTCGGTTAATTATTCCATTTGCATATTAAGTCGAGGAAAATCAATGCTCAGTATTTGAAAACAAAACACTGACTAGTAGTGACGCAATTCTTTCTCCGACCTATCGAAAAAAAACCCGCGAACAGTGACGTAATTCCTCATGTTACCATTGACTACAGCTTCGCTGAAGATAAGACAAACAAATCAACTTTTTTTAAATGCTTCCGAAGCTTATTATCTTACAATATATGATCAGCATTGCACACTTCTATATAATCGCCATATTAACACTGTACCACACGATGTACGCGCATGGTCATACAAATGGGAGAACTGAATGTTATCGGTGACGTAGTTGGTGACATAGTGTCTAGTCAAAGCAAGCTACGTGGCTACTAAGTGTGAGCAAATCAGTGGGAAATATCAATTATAATGTTTTCTTCATATTTTATTTGCTCAGCACTCACAGCGGCAAATATATTCAGGAAACCAAACACATTTTCAGTTAAATACTTTTTTCCTAACTCTATACCCCAATTTCCAACCTCATCGGAGATACAGTACCTTTATATTAAGATGGTATTAGTTATCTGATATTGACACCTATGTCTTCAGATTTTGCTAGGTGGAACTTTGAAAACATAGGCACGAACGTAGGGCGGTTATTACATGGGCACCAAATGCTAAGCAAATAAGAGGAATGTCCATAATTATGATTTCAATATAACAGATAAAATAATTATTGTAATGTTTATAATGCAGCCGTTGTGTATTTTACATGTACATGTATATCCGTATGAACATGATGAACAATCATTTTGATTTCGCTAGTTACTAAACTTCCAGATATTCGCCCTCCGCACCAATGTTGAATTTTCGCACGGCGGTAGTTCAAAACTTAATAGTCCAGTAATCAGTGGCACAAATACACCAGAGTAGTGCACTTCCGGCGGGAAGCACCAAATTTGGCATATGGGGGTTTTCGGGTATGCTGAACAAAATGAGTCGAGGAGACAATCGATAAAATTACTACTTCCGGTTCAAAATGGCGGATTTCAAAATGGCCGTCAATCAAATTTTCTTTGCCTGTAGCTTGACCTGTGATGCACGTAGAAGCTTGATTTTGGTGGCTACGCTCATGTTTTCGGGGTCAGGGAATACGATATTAGCAATATTAAACTCATCGGCGCTTTAACATTTGGTGGAGGCAGGCGACATCTTGGATTTAAAAAATTTTGTTGTCCAAATATCGATAATTCTGACTCAGCGTGGCTATTATTTCCGTATATTATATAACTGGGTATGCAAAGTTATTACAACTATAATAATGTGTATAATGCATTCAAGTTGGAACGTTGTGCTGAAGCAGTGATCGTTTTTTTTTTTACATATTGCACCATGTCAATTTCGCATCACAAATTCCGTCTGAATCGCATGGATGAAAACGTGTAAAGTAGCAAAATATAGCATGTACTCGTATATGTTTACGTTTATCTTATAACGAACAAATAAACATTCTACCGAGAAGGCATGTTATATTATTGCGGAATTATTACCGATATAAGCCACCATACTTTTTTTACTGCATGTATCATTCTCCAACTACAACAACAACAACAAAACAACGGCAATAATATCGCTTTCCGTAGAAGAAGCAGGCATCTAGCATGAAGAAATCTGGACCAGAAGCAGGTGAGATGACTTTTATTGATCACATTTTCACCAAATATAGGCGACAGTTATGTGTGGATGTACATACGGTTTTATTGCAGACGACGTGTCACCTGTGTCATGTGTTTTCGTGTTTATAAAATAGCAATTGAAAACGGTTTAAAATGTGTCTAAACCTGATAAACTGGTGAATAATTATTGTACAGTCCAATTATTGATACGTAGATGAAAAAATAAATAAAAATAACATACATAGCAAAGTTCTGCCCAAATTATAAATGTATGGAAGCCCATGTCGGCCATAAGAAATTAAAAAAAAAAAAAAACCTTTCCA
Organism: Conchocele bisecta; assembly: GCA_029237695.1. NCBI lineage: Eukaryota > Metazoa > Mollusca > Bivalvia > Lucinida > Thyasiridae > Conchocele > Conchocele bisecta. Next base: position 55,324,764 of record CM055280.1, on the reverse strand, counting down.
TTTATTGTTTCAGCTCTGGACACGGCTGCAGGTGACCATCATCGCCAACAGACCGACGACACACCGGAAGACGTCTTACTCGCAAGATATTAACCAGGACTGTAATGCGGTGCAATGACGTCACTAACACTTACTCCATCCGATACAAAGACTACTGTGACTGACTGGTCGTTATGTGTCATCTGTCAAGCATCGAGTGATGACGAGTTGTTAGATCCAACGAAGAATCCAATTGCTGCCAACAGATACACTGGATATCGGACTTTGGCGACAAATATACAGATATTGAATGACTTAGACTCTCTACCCCTTCTCATAAATATTGCCAGACTCGACGATGGATCGGGTATTGCTAATACACTCACTAGAAACATTGCTAAATGGCATAAATCGTGTTATTCATCTTGTAATAAAACACATATTGACAGAGTCCGGAAGCGGAAAGCTGAACATTTTACCGAAATCCATTCAAAACACCACACTCCTGTTAAAAATAAACTCCGTAGAAGTTCTTCTTTCGATAACTCCGATCAGACGTTGTGTTTCATATGTGACAAGCCTATATCAAAGGGCCAGAACTATCAGTACCATAGAGCACAAACACTAAATGTTGGTAGCAATGTGTCATATATGGCTACATGTGTTAGTGATACTAAGCTGGAATCTAAACTTACCTCTGGAGACTTGCCCGCTAAAGACGCACACTATCACAAATCTTGCTTGACAAATCTACATACAAGATACAGATCGTATTTACGACAGCGAGTGACCACTCAACAATCGGATGACGTAACGCCAGAAGCAGTGGCATTGGCTGAATTGGTAGCTTATATTGAAGACGTACACCAGTGTGATGACAATCCTCATACAATTTTCAAACTTCACGACCTTGTTGATTTGTACAAACAGCGCATTCGACAACTCACTGGTGATGAACCACGGTATATCCACGCGACTAGAATAAAAGACAAACTCATCGCTTTAGTGCGAGGTTTAGAGGTCAACAAATCAAAATCCAATGATGTGATCATTTCATTCAAGGACGATATCGCGGATGCATTGCTATCAAATAGCCAGTTCAACAAGGACAGTGATGCTGTCACCCTCATGAGGGCCGCACAGATTGTACGCGGCAAGCTGTTCCAGGCGAAGAACTCATTCTCAGGATCGTTAATTGACTCCGACTATAGTCCCTTCCTCCACATCTTTAGTAGCGTTGGTACAGTTGCTATTATGTGGAACAAATATCAAAAGCCTGTCGTCTTCCAACACAAACATGAAGAACGCAATATCGTCGATCTCACAACTGATTAGTTTTAATGCCGTGAAACGAGTTCACAAAGACAGTGTCACTGTAAGGCACGACCCAGATTGTGAGACGCCTCTTCCACTGTATATGGGTCTACTCATCCATGCCAAAACTAGAAAGCGCGATCTCATCGACATCATGTTTGAACGAGGTATATCTGTTTCATACAGAAGAGTCATGCAAGTATCGACAGTAGAAGCCAACAAAGTGATAGATCAATACAACCGTGATGGTGTTGTTTGTCCTACTGCTCTCAAGCATGGACTGTTTACAACCGGGAATCTGGACAACATTGACCACAATCCTTCATCAACGTCTGCACAAGATGCATTTCACGGCACTGCATTATCGCTATCACAACACACAACTCATGACAATTCTGGTATTACACGTGTACATAATGAAACAGTTATTGAACAGTCCGAATCTAGAACAGTGAAACAATTACCAGATGAGTATACATATGTACCGCCAGCACAATTCCCAACAGAGAAACCGACGCCATGTGAAACATATCGAACTGTTCCTTCAGATAACACACCGCTTGGTGTCGATGAGACCCAACATCAATGGCTAACGACAGTACTTGAACTCACGAACAAACACGAGCTGGACAAGAATGCGAACATATCATGGTCAGCATACTTTGCCAATACACAGCAGTCGGTACCACGCCCACCAGCAATCACAATAAGTATGATGCCCATGTTTCGAGACTCCGCTCACACGTTAGGCATGGTAAAACATGGAATGGACCTTATTAGAAAATCAACAGAACACGTTAATCCCGGTCAGACTCCTGTCATAACCCTAGACCAACCGTTATTCGCCCTTGCTAAGAAGGTGCAGTGGTCATGGTCATCTATATATGGAGCAGACAAATACATTGTACTACTCGGTGGACTCCATATAGAGATGGCCACACTCAGCGTGATGGGCGACTGGCTGGAAGGGAGCGGGTGGACAGCTATGTTGGCAAACGCAAACGTAACCACCGAAGGCCGTGCTGAAAGTTTGCAGCGGGGTTCCGATATAGCTCGAGCTCAATGGGCACACCAAATAACGGCAGCGGCTCTGTTCATACTACAGATGCAGTCGTACACCACTGCTAAGGATGCGGCATCAGCTACTCGTTTGCCATTTCCAGATTGGTGTAAGGAGATGGAACGGAAATTCCCACAGTTCTGCTACTGGAGCAAAACACTACAACTGGAGCTTCTTTTCCTACAGTTCCTCCGCTCACAACGAGAAGGGAACTTCCAGTTGTATGTTGACTCTCTACAACAACTACTGCCATGGGTTTTCGCGCTAGACCACTACCACTACGCCAGGTGGCTCTCGGTTCATGTCGCCGACCTACTCCAGCTGGAAGTGACTAGTCCAAGTACATTCGTTGAGTTTCGGAAAGGGCATTTCGTAACACAGAAATCGAACCGCAAATTCTCTTTGATTGCCCATGATCAGATCCACGAACAACTAAATGCGGTAATCAAAGGGGACGGCGGTGATATTGGCATCACAGAACACGAAGACGCATTGCGACGTTGGATGGTAGCAGGCCCAGAGATAACTGCAATACTGCACGAGTATCAAGAGTCTAACAAATCACAGACTGTAGACCATCGTCACCACGAACAGACACCAAGCAGACAAACGGCATTCGCCACGGGTGTAACATCAATGGCACGTGTTATCGACGAAATGGGAAATCCATTCGCAGACGAAAGCGGTGAATTATACTCGTTAGACAGAAAGGTAATCATGCAAGATGATGTAGTTAAAAGTGTCCGAACAATAGAAGAAGTGGGTAAAGCTCAGTACCAACACTTTAAAGACAACAGACTCACCGGCAATGAAACGGCATTCTATGATACAATCAGTAAGAATAATTTACCGTTATTCAAATCCACTCAGAAGAAAATGTCAAAAACAAAGACAAAATTATCAAACATGAAAACCGATGTTGAACTATTTTCTCGTATGTACATTTCTTGCCAAACGAGAGATGGAAACCTGTCCACATTCTTTGAACACGAGAATCACTCATGGCCCCCATCATTAGCCACTGACAACATGCTGAAGCAGGGAAACAAATCTGACCTGGTGGAGTGCTTAGAAAGTCTTGCTCCTCGCCCTATAGAAACACCCGTTGTTGACGTAAAGATCATTGACGGCGCAGCCCTGGTTCATGCATTAGATCCCAAGAAATCAACAGCCAGTGTCAAATCATTTAGTGGCTATGCAGAACGGGTATTCATGCCGTATATTCAAAGAGAACTTAGAAACTGCAAGCGGTTGGATGTAGTTTGGGACGTTTACGAGAAAAACAGTTTGAAAGCACATATTAGACAGAGTCGCGGTGAAGGCCTCGCGCTCAGAATAGCTGGTAACACATCCATGCCACGGAACTGGGCAAACTTCTTGCGTGTTGACTCGAATAAAACCGGACTCTTCGCATATTTGGCAAGTGAAATCAAATGCAGTTCTGTTCCAGAAGGCAAGCTGTTGCTTTCAACAGACGGTGAAAATGTATTGTCATCTTCTGAAATGGATGTATCGGGGATTGATCGTTGCACACACGAAGAGGCTGATTACAGGATGCTGCTGCATGCCTCACATGCTTACCAGCAGGGCTACTCTCGTATCCTCATCCGCGCTACTGATACCGACGTACTGGTACTGGCAGTTGAAGCAGCCAGTGTTTTGGATGGATGTGAACTATGGCTGGCCTTCGGTCATGGCACTAGATTTCGATATATTCCTGCACATGCCATTGCCGCGGCTTTGGGACCTGAGCGGTCATCTGGTCTGCTTTTCCTACACGCAGTATCCGGTTGCGATACAGTCTCCTTCATCCATGGCGTAGGAAAGAAGACTGCCTGGCAAGTATGGCGCTCTCTACCGCAGCTTGGAACTTTATTCCACAAACTGTCTCATACTCCCGCATCTGTATCTGCTAGCGATATGGCCGAATTGGAACGATACTTCGTATTGCTGTACAGCAGGACGGCGACTTGGAACACAGTCAACGATGCTCGTCAGCACATGTTCGCACAGGGCAATCGGAAGCTAGATAACATACCTCCCACCGCCGGAGCACTGGAACAACATGTAAAGCGAGCAGCCTACCAAGCGGGTCATGTTTGGGGACAGGCATTTATCCCGACACCCATCCTACCGTCACCAGAGAACTGGGGTTGGACGAATGAAGCCGATGGCAGCTGGTCGCCTATGTGGACATCTCTCCCAGAAGCATCAGAAGCGTGCCGCGAGCTGATAAAGTGCCGCTGTAAAAAGGGATGCTCTGGAAGATGCAAATGTGCCAAAGCAAGTCTTCCATGTACACAGCTGTGTCTGTGTCTTGGTTGGAATGTGCTCACACGATTGAATATCACATGGTAGATATTTGGAGATGCGCCGTATTCTGTAATGTTCTTACAAGTTGATCACGTGTGTTGGATAACATCCAATACGAACAATTAGCTGATCATCACTCTTGTAAGGTATACGAAACACTTCATTACGTTTGTCCTTTTCATTTCATATTTCATATTATTGATCATAAACATTCATGAAGAGATTCTTGAGAGAGAACAAAATCATTAATACAGATTATTATATAACCTGAAATTATATCGTCATAAACAGGCATATTATATCTAGTTTTCCCCGAGTATTATTGAACCGTGAACCTCATCAGTTGTGAGTTGTAATATAATAGCAATTTCAGATGTTGCTAAATAAGACGGGAATCTACCTGCACATTCAGACAATACATGAATGCACTACTTACTACACATTCACCACTGTCAGCACCAACTTCAGGTTTCAAGTTCCCAGATTTGGGTAAAAACACGTTTTGGCGGCCATTTTGTAATAAATTAAAGATGTCTGCCTCCAACGAATTATCCAGTGTTTTTATTATTGCTCTCATCGTATTCGGTGACCCAGAAAACATGGATAGAGCCACCAGAATGAAGCTTATAAGTGCCTCACATGTCGAGAAATGGTCAAATCAATGCTAGGTGGCGGCCATTTTGAAATCCACCATTTTGAACCGGAAGTAGTTGTTTTATCGATTGTCTCCTCGACTCATTTTTTTCAGCGTACTCGAAAACCCCTGTATACCAACTTTGGTGCTTCCCGCCGGAAGTGCACTACTTTTACCACTGATTACTGGACTATAACATTGTCCATTTATAAATCTGAATGCATTTCACATAGAGCAATAACCAATATGTATTTTATGTTTGTCTCCGTTTGAAGTATACTGAAACGATTTAAACAAACGAAGCAAGGAGGTAGACATGCTATTGGACACGCATATGCGATTAACCATGTGACTGCAGTGTATCACTTGACTTTGCCGTATCGATTCTGGGTTATTTGGATACATACTTAATTTCCATTGATCCTCATAATACTACAGTGGCACAGATGGCACATTGAAATCTTTTTTACTTTCGCGTGCGCACGCGATAGCTCTTGCGTGCGCACGTGATAGCTATTGCGTGCGCACGTGATATGTTCCAATACAAATGGAGATTATATTCTGACAAGGGAGACAACCTGCTAAACTGACGAGTACGTCGTTTCATTGGCTAAGCTATCGCGTACAATAGCTATCGCGTGCGCACGCAATACGCAATAGATATTGCGTGCGCACGCGAAAGTAAAAAATATGCCCATGTCCCGTCTGTGCCACCGTACGTTTCAGTTACCCAGCTATGTCAATTATTTGGTTAATTTTCTCTACATAATTGCGTCTGTAATTGATTTCCATTGAGTTGTATATGTTGCCTTCTTTCAGTTGTTAAGGAATATGAGGTAACTTAAAAGTAGTGGAATTATAATAAAGTATTACATACGTGACTATGTATTAAGCTTATTTAGAAAAAAGTAATTTAAAATATTTACTATTGTGGTACATTAATGGAAAATTTAGAACTTTGGGGGAAATAGTCACAGAAAAAAATAGCCCTTTTTCACAAAATATTTCAATTATTTTTCAAATATGCATTGCTTTATATTAAAAACTGTAGTAAAATGTTCACTATACTGATTGTGTTCCAATTAAAATAATTTGTAATATACTAAGTGTGATAGTGTTGCCATGGTAACAAGTAATTACGTTCTGAACGCACATTCCTCGGTGATGTTACCATGGTTACTAGGTAACAAAACACATTATGTGATATACACTTTGAAACGGATTAATCGAATCACCAATAAGTTTTAGCAAATTATGAATATTTTAAAAATAATGGTACCACTTTCTACACGAATCGAAACGCCCGTTTTGAAAGCATGCCTGATGTATGACATAATTAGTAAGCTGGTTCATTTTATTATGTTACAGATTGCGTGCCTATAAGACATTGCCGTAGTGGTCAAGAACAGTGTTATTCAGACGGAGCCGCCTGCAACAACTGTGTCGATCCATACTATTCTGGCGGCAAGAACAAAGGATGTCTTGGTAAAAACAAAACGTACAGTGTACCAGCGTGTATATTGAGGACATCAGGCTTAGCCTAATGCAATTTGACGTTACGCTGATTAGGTAGGCCACCGCCATCGATTTTACCTATATCACCTAGCAACCATTTACCACATACTTGGCTATTCTCTGCTACTTTCATTTTATCAATACCAGCACCCATCCTGCTCTGTATATTTACCAATTAATTTATATATTTAACAAGTGCGAGGAACGGTAAATTCAATATCCAGTGCCTCTGTAATTGAAACTACGTCACGTGACAAATATGTTCAGAATAAAACTTCTGCTTAAAAGTGATGCAAATGACACGCTTGTGATGTAGATTAATACATCAATGCATTATTGACCAGATTATGTAAGCAAACAATGTATATGACATTAAAGGTACATTCCCACATAGTAGGCACAAACTGTTCGTTATATGAAATAAGTGTATAATTGTGTCACTATTCCACCAGTTCTAAAAATTACAAATGCCCGCTATACAGATATAAACATTTAGTGTTAGTTATTTTACTAATAGTGACGCGCGGTGGTATCAGGCTATTTTCATATGCAAATGAGGCATGCTATTTTTTAATTATTTATACTAGTTAAATGAGTCACCTGAAAAAATAATATTTTCGGTGTCTCTGAATATCTGATACCATTACAAGTGGCTGCTAAATTTTTATCTATGAATCAATTTTGATGTTTTATATATCAAACTGAAGATGATATAATAAAGTTTTGTTTTCTTAGAAATTACGGGAAAATATTGACGTCATGACGTCATGATGACGTCATGACGTAGCTGATTGTTTATCCAAGATGTCGTCGCCACAAACAATGACCGCCGAAGTTGTTAAGCTGTATTATTCCAGTTCTTCACCGATAACAGTAATAAGAGAGATGCAGAGAAGACATCCTGACCAGGATAGGCTTACAAAGTTGCAAGTACATAGAACAGTGAAGCGGTTTGAGCAAACTGGATCAGTTCTCGATGGACGACACGGCAATAGTGGAAGGCCAAAATATGTTAGAAGTTCAGAGAGTATCGAAGAAGTCAGGCATGTGATTGAAGAAACACCACAGAGATCTGTTAGAAAAATAATGGGTGACATTACCAACAATCCTAGTGTGCAAGTGTTCACAGAATGCTAAGGTATGATTTGAAGTTGACTCCATACACCATATCAATTATGCAGCACCTTAAAGACTCGGATATTTCAAGTAGACTACGGTTTGCTAATTGGATGAAGGAACATCTCGAAATCACAGATGTGCTATGGTTCTCGGATGAAGCTCATTTTATTTGAATGCGCAGGTAAACAAGAAAAACTGTCGTTATTGGGGCAGTGAAAAACCAAACATTTATATTGAGAAACCCTTACATGGCGAGAAACTTACCGTATGGGCAGCAATAAGTGCTAAGGGAATAATCGGACCATTCATCTTCGAGGATGAGTTTGGGGATGTTGAAACAATCAACAGCGAACGTTATTTGAATATCCTAAGGAGTAAATTTATGCCGGCCTTACGCAGGAAAGGAATAGACATCAGTAGCATGTGGTTTCAGCATGACGGTGCAACCCTGCACACAGCACTACGCGTCATTGCGTGGCTTGAACAGAACTTCGGAGATAACTTTGTTTCATTCAATACGAAAAATGAGTGGCCGCCCCATTCTCCGGACCTGAGCCCTCTTGACTTCTATCTCTGGGTATATTTAAAAGACAGAGTTTACAACCCCTTACCAAACAACCTAGATGAACAGAAAACGGCCATTCGCAGGGAAATGAGGAAAATCATTACAGGAACGTGTGAATCTGTCATCAGAAATTTTAGGGAACGTTTAGACGTTGTCATGTCACAAAAAGGACGTCATCTTGAACATATACTATAGATATGAACTAGAAAATATGTTCATGTAAGGTGGAAAATGTGTATGTATTATATGTCAGAAAAAACTTTATTATGTGTACAATAACATGTTGTGTTCATTATTACTGCATTGTTCTCGATGAAATAAATAATGCGCCTGCAAATGGTATCAGATATTCTGAGACACCCATGATCATTTCACATAAAAAAAATAAAATTAATACAGATAATATAAATAGTAATGTCCGTTAACAGTTTAAAGAAACACGGTTATCGCCCCTGATATCAGAGTGTAAATTTACTTCTGATATGAATTTAATAATAATGCCACTCAATACGTGGGGTAATGGTGAATGAATGTTTATTTTGCCAGAACATGTCTCAGATGATGTCTCTGATATAAAGAACATTTGTGCCTACTGAGTGGGGATGTACCTTCAAACTTCTGGAATGTGTTTTACCGTACTACTTTTACCGTACTGCACCGCGTATGCATATCTGTTGATTCGGTGTGGTTAAGCCTATCAGACAAAGCTATGAAATGCGTAACTATGAGTTCCGTGGCTCGGCGAGGATCTACCATGTACGCATGTAACTATTTAGTTTGTGAATAACGAGATGGAGTAAAATTCAGTGAGCCCTGACTATACGTAGGCTATGCCGGTTACATCTCAGTGCATCCTCGTACATGTAGCTTGGTAAGCGGCATGTTTGCATTGCTGTGCTAATCAGACTAATCAGAGGTTATGAACAATTCAGACTGGATCTCCTTTGCCTTCTAGCGTTATGAAACTTCTCATAAGAATTGTTCAGTAATCAGAAGTTCAACCACCATTTTTGATCGCATAATGAAGTCACTATGAAATGTTCATAACATTCCGTTCTCAGACAAACAATAATTATGAAAATGTTGATAAACCGTACTATCCATCTCACTATGAACATTGTCACAGCATGTAATTGTGTTACTGTTTTCAGACACACATTAGTCGCTATGAAATTTTTCATGAAAGGTACTATCGCTCCCACATAATTATTGTAGTCGCTATGACAATTTTCTCTACATTTTCGTTCTTAGACAAACATTGGTCGCTATGAAAATGTTCATAACATTCCCGTTCTCAGACAAACATTATCGCTATGAAAAGGTTCATAATATTTCCGTTCTCTGACAAACATTAGTAACTATGAAAATCTTTATAAACGTACCATCCCTCCCACATGTTGTAGTCGCTACGAAAATTTTTTTAACATTCCCGTTCTCAGACAAACATTGGCCACAATGAAAGCATAAAATGCACCTACGAAACGTGTCCTATTATCAGACCAACCGCATAATCACTATGCGAAATTGCATAAAATGAAATGAGTTGTTTCGCCTCTAAACGTTATAAAAATTTGCATAAAAAACAAATTAACAACATTCACCGGTGCAACTACCATTGTAACGTTGTTCATCACATACATGTAGTGCAGTCAATATGAAAGGTTCATAATATTTTCTGAATCGTTCTGAAACAAACATTAGTCACTATGAACTTGTTCATAAAATGATATAACACTGGTGGTTGAACTGGTCGTTACTGAGCAATTCACAATTTTAATAAGGCTTGAATGCAAAGGAGATCATAGAAAGATGAAATCTATGAAATCGTTCATGGTGACATCCATCAGTTTCGGCTACTACAATTTGGTGACATATTATGATAATTTTCATAGGCAAGTCTGATTTTTTCATAACCTCCTTATGCATATGGGGTCGTTATTTTGAGAAACTGGAAATGTTCAGACACAACTGCGACCTGTTATTCATGTTAAAATTATCACGTGGAATATAAATTTAACTTTAAAAGGCATATTAATGAGACCAACAATTACATATCAGATGTAAAAGAAAATAAATAACAGTATTTCAATATTTAAAACATTGTAATTTTCATTCTGACAACACAATCTGATCACGAGGGTGGAATATCCTTTTCTCGCATACCCAGAGTCCATTTCAATGTTTTTCCGAAGCCACGCCCATGTGTGATTTTTCTGTCTCACACGGCTATCTCACACGGCTAACCTGTCACTCACTGCCGGAACTACTTTTTGTGTATTGGCTTCCAAACGTCGTCTGTATTACAAACACACGGTCTCTACATAGTACTGTCAGTAGACAACAATGTCAACAACGTCGCTCTGGATTTGTTATGTAGACTATTATTTATTTCATGTTTTATCCAGTTTTATCAAATTTGCGTAAATTTGTGGACGAGTTGTGTAAGGGGCGTCTGTAAATCAGTTGGCCGAATACTGAATACATGATTATTATTAAAAAAACACATTTAATTGATAGCAAAATATTTACCTGGTATGTTCTTGATTATTATACAAACATATGTATAGTGACAGTTGATAGTGATTGGAATAATTTGTTTAATAATCCAGTGAGCAAGAATTTCTTGAAAACGGTAACGTGTTGAAATGACAAATGTCCGTCGGAGTGAAACTTTCGGCGGACTGATATTTGCGTAATTGAAGACAGCGTCTCGGAATTGCAATAAATACTCAAAATAAAAACATCAAATGATTCTGTAAACATTATTGTACAAATTTGAATCGAGGATATATGGTCTATTTTCAATATTTATATGAGTTTGTCTCGTACTACGTCCTATTTATTTTGTGTATGTAGTAATTGGGTTTACACATGCTGTCATGGGCGTCTTCAGACCGTATTTTTATTGGGCCGTTATGTGTTAAATGTTTCGATCCAATGTAGGAGACTCTAATTTGTTGGTGTAAACTTTGTTTACACCCATTTGTTGATACGGGTAATGCGATTGAGTGTTTGTATTGGAGATAGCACATAAATAAAAAAAGTTAGTATTATAATATGGTGGTTCGTTGATGGCGTACTATGGCTAAACATGATTCTGGACTTAGTAGGTATGCGAGAAAAAGTATTCCAGATATACTCCGGTGTGTGACTAAGGATATTCCACCCTCGTGGTCAGAATATGTCGTCAGAAACTCGGCAAAGCCTCGTTTCTGACAGCATATTCTGAGCAATCGGGTGGAATGTCCTTGTCACACAACGGAGTATATATGGAATACTCTTAGTCCCACACCAGTGCATATGATGTATACTTTGTCTGGCACCTTTATATTTGTGAATCTCAAATAGTTATCTCACCAAGAATATGACCCAACCTTTTGATACGTCCAACGTGTTCTCCATGTCAACAAATGGGTTAAAACCCATAAATTGGACATTAATTCAATTTCATAAAATAAAACAACACCATGACGGCATGACGCGATAATCAACATAATGAACATGTTAGCAACCAATAAAACAATAAACACCAAATTATTTACAGTGTTATGGGGTAATCTCAACACACACCAGCTGTCATATTAGCCTATTAGAAAATGTACGTGTCGTTGCTAGATGTGAGATAAGCGCGTGCAGGGTTGTATAAGGATAGCTCACATGTATTTGGTATTCGAATAGATACGGCGCGGCCAGTTAGTGGGTGGTAAATAACCGTCAGAATGCTCATTTATCCCGTCAACACAGCACGTATGTGCCGCGAAACACGGTGCCGTGAAACATTTTTGATATCCTGTCAATACGACCTAATCACTGCGTATGAATATATGCGGTGACTGAGGTTACTTTTTTGCATTTTAAAGCCATTTCTATGTGTGGATGGGATAAATAGAATAGTAGGTTAGTGCCGATAATGGGAAACAATATCTGGCGCGGCACGGAAACGGGATGTGCTCGGCAGAGCCTCGCCCATCCCGTTTCCTGAGCCTTGCCAGATATTTGTTCCCATTCACGGCACTAACCTACTGTTCTATATATGACATGCTCTATATTACACGTACCTTTTTGATTTACAGACTGTGGGAAAATTGACCACTGTGTAGACCGTCACTGCACAACTGCGACCAACGTCAAATGCAGGAAATGTGAAGATGACAAATATATATTCAAACTGAGTCCCGATCATACAACATGTGACAGTAAGTAATTGCAGGGGTCACTGACCCATACAATCTTATAAATTTGCCCATATACATGTAACATGTAGACGAAATGATACTCCCAAGTTCATAAACCATTGCTGCATGTGTGTCAGACATAAATAAAACGCGAGAACTATTTCTTGGCGAAATATTTGTTTAAAACATTTTATATTTCATTCGTTAAATACTGATTATTTTCCGAAAGGAAGTTTGTTTGTTTCATTTGCAGATATATTCACATAACAAGCCTATTACCAAGTGTATGACGAATTCGCATCAGATCTTCTTGTATTGTATTATTTATACCCCCGCAACGACTTGTGGGGGGTATACTGGAGTCAGCTTGTCCGTCCGTCCATCCGTCCGTCCGTGCGTCTGTCCGTCACTAAACTTAACATCAACGAAATATTGTAAGGCTCTACTACCACGCTGTGCCAAATCCACGACCGTCCAACCCCCGCTGATCCCAAGGTCAAGGTCAAATACTTAGTCTCTTTACAAAACTTAACATCAGAGAAATATTGTTATGACTTCTATTTCCTTCATCTAAAATGCTTAATATTTCACACATGCATTCCTGTAATGCTCTACTACCATGATGTGCCAAATCCACGAACGTCCAACCCCCGCTGATCCCAAGGTCAAGGTCAAATAGTTAGTCTCTTTACAAAACCTAACATCAGAGAAATATTTAATAACTTCTATTTCCTTCATTGCAAATTCTTAATATTCATGCATGCATTCCTCTAAGCTTTACTATCATGCTGTGACATATCCCCGCTGATCTCAAGGTCCATGTCACATAGTTAGTTTCTTTACAAAACTTAACATCAGAGAAATATTGTTATGACTTCTATTTCCTTCATCTAAAATGCTTAATATTTCACACATGCATTCCTGTAAGGCTCTACTACCATGATGTGCCAAATCCACGAACGTCCAACCCCCGCTGATCCCAAGGTCAAGGTCAAATACTTGGTCTCTTTACAAAACTTAACATCAGAGATATATGTTATAACTTCTATTTCCTTCATTGCAAATTCTTAATATTCATGCATGCATTCCTCTAAGCTTTACTATCATGCTGTGACATATCACCGCTGATATCAGGGTCAAGGTCACATACTTAGTCTCTTTACAAAACTTAACATCAGATAAATCGGTTATAACTTATGTTTCCTTGCTCGGATCTGCTTCAAATTTCACACACGCATTGCTCCAATAGACCTCTACCACCCTGTGACAAATTCACATTCATGCCGCCCCCGCTAGGCCCAGAGTCAAGGTCACAAGCCCTCACACACACAAATTTTACATATTTAGGGGCACCTGGGCCCACGCGGGGGGTATTCCGTAAGCCTCGCTTACTGACCAATCTAGTTATTGTTATATTTAACGAATGAAACATTTACAATGGGACAATCCTTCGGCCGGTTATGCAATTTATAACATTTACGAGTATATTAGTATTCACCATTCAACGTTGTTCAATCCATATCTCCCAACACCACCAATACCCACCACGCCAAAAGTGACATGTTTTGCAGAAAACACGGATGCATTCAAGTATGTCATTATTATTTTGCAATACGTACATTGCGACGTAAAGTCAATGTTGGTTTGTGAATCCATGGAGACCGTTCCATTACATTTCATACAACTAAAATGTTCGTAAGTGCAACATTATGATAGTTTGTAAATTTCGCATTAATAATGTTTTCTTGTGAACAATTCCTAGATATACATTTATTGGGCATAGGCTGCATATGTAAATACATCAATTGAAATTTCCAGACGATCCTAAATGTGCACTAACGAACATTTTAGTCGTACGAAGTTTAGTGAAACGGCCCCCAGATTCGTAGTAGCGACAACTAAAAGGTTCGTAAGTGCAAAATTATGATAGTCTGTAAATTTAGGGGATAACCATGCTTTGTTTTTCGATTTGGAGCGGTATGTGGGAGGTTTTATGGTCTGTGAATCAGTTTTACGGCGACGCGTCAGCGGAGCCGTAAAACTGATTCACAGACCATAAAACCTCACACATACCGCTCCAAATCGAAAAACAAAGCAAGACTATCCCCATTCTAATGCACCTAGTGTGCTCCCCGCTTTCTATAAACGTCGTAGCATATCACGAACAGTGATATTTTTCATTACGTCAGCAGGTTGTTGTCGTCATATCGATAACCGCCTCACACCAAATGAATTTGAAGAAATTTAGCTCCGCCGAAGAATATTCCCATTTCAAATAGAGATTAACGGGACTTTTTCTAAGACATCTATACATTTAGTCAACTGTAATGTTTATATTAACTATTGTATTGCTTTTGTATGTTTAGTTGCAACAGTTATTTGCTTTTATTCATTTAAAGAAATGCCAACAATTCTGCATTGGGTTCGTGTGATTTTACAAAGGAAATGTCAGCAACAACTTGTGTCAACAGGCCTAGGATTTCCCTGGATTTACGCCTAATTCAGGTGAATACCCATCTGCAATACAGTTTATTATGTATAGTCATGTATGTGCACACTGGAATTCGTAAAGTTATAGGCTGGTACTGGCATATTGAGTTTGCATTTGAGCACTTTATTAAATTCTTCTGTATTTTGGGCGGGTGGGGTAATATTTTTAGGAATTTGTTGAAGGGCCACCACACTGAAGCCACGTTTGTCAGCCGTTGGTAGATTCTATTTTCTGCTTTGGGTTGTACATGTCAATATGGCCGAATGGATAACCGAAAATGTACCGAAATTAATTTGGAAATATTTGCATTCCCCGCCGCGCTGGCCATTGTTTAAAAATCGCGTAGGGTTACATAAATATGTCAAGTTGTAAAACACAGGCTGGTAAAACGGAGATTTTATATGCTGTGATTTTTCATATTTTATAGGCTCTGATTTCAATTGACCAATCAGATGCGTGCTTTCTAGTTTCGGTGCATTAGAATTCACATTAATAATGTTTTCTTGTAAACAATTACTAGATATACATTTATTGGGCATAGGCTGCATATGTAAATACATCAATTGAAATTTCCAGACGATCCTAAATGTGCACTTACGAACATTTTAGTGGTACGAAGTTTAGTGAAACGGCCCCCAGATTCGTAGCAGCGACAACATTGTGTCATTTTCCAACTGCAAATGTTACATGTAACTATAGTCTGTTTCACGAAAGCTACCCAAATTTTACGGCTATATAGACAATTCAAAAACAATATTATTTTCGATAATATTAAATTAAAGGAAAATTTAAAAATGAGCCTTCTTTTTATTTCGTGAAATTTGGCCAAATATTGATTTGATTACGAAAAATTGATTTGTCTATGGGAATTTAACATGGGGGAAAAAATGGTAAGGAAGTGTGGGAGGAGTCAAAAAACGAAAAATTTTGGAAATTGACTCCGAAACCTGGCTAGATAGCTTGGAAATGATCTAACTAAGAAAACAAAAGTTAAATTTTAAAAATCTGTGCAGTATTTCTGAAATTCAAAAGAATTTCCCCATGTTAAATCCCCATAGACATCTTCACTCCGCCTTACTCCGTGAAGATGTCTATGGGGATTTAACATGGGGAAATTTTGTTTTCGCAATGAAATCAATATTTGACCAAATTTCATGAAATAAAAAGAAGGCTAATTCTTAAATTTTCCTTTAATTTAATATTATCGAAAAACATATGGTTTTTGAATTGTTTATATGGCCGTAAAATTTGGGCAGCTTTCGTGAAACAGAGAGTAGGCAGACATTGTGTTCATTGTACACATGGTAGTACTACATGTATTTGTATTGTTACTTTATTTCAATAATACACGTCGTATGTTACAGGGCGATGCGCATGGAACGGACATTACTGCTGGCCGGGCACATGTGCGGGAACTCTTGGAAATCTAACCAAAAACTGTCAGTGCGCACTTGGATTCCACAATGTTTCAAAGAGCACAGAAACTACGTGCCAGTGTAAGATGTAGGAGAACAAATAATACAGAAGCCGATTACACCAAAATTGCAAAGAATACTTATCTTGCTAAGTACACTTTCAGGGATAAATTTAAGGATAAATGTTTATTATACTGAATTTATTGCACCATCACCTCCATAACTCCTTCAAGGTATACTTGGCTAGATAAGTATGCTTAGCAATTTTGGTGAAATCGTCTACTGAGATCTTCATTGTATTTAAATCCGATGAGTTTCTCTTACATTTATATTATCGTATAACGTGTGTGTATGATTGTAAGGCACACACACACTCATATATGCCTTACGGTGTCTATACGTATTATTACAATATACTTTGGTGACATTATACAACGGACATGCTAAACCTATAAGAAATGGAGAACCATGTACCCTAGGGAAACAACACTTATAGAGAACGACAGGTTAGTGTATTTTGATATCAAATGTATCAGGTAAAGTTAGGTAGCGTGTAGGAATTCCGCGGCTCACCGAATAATTCCGACTTAGCTTCCGACCCGAGCTATTGACAGATTGCTGACAATCCACCTCTGTGAACGATCAGTACGAACCCGTTATCTGGGATGCACACATATCATTGCACGTGACAATGACAATATCTCAGCACCAGTACTCGTGTATTTCTATTGCGATATTGCTATTGTGTCATTATTCCCTGTTGCGAATTGAAAGATAATTTGATAACTGACTATTGTTCGTATACGGTGTAACTATATTTTGCAGTAAATACAGTCAACGCGCCGTCTATCGATAAATGTGAGGTGATCGCTATAGGGCCCAACGGTGAGAAGAGGCAAGCACCGAAAACGGCTAACTCTTCAGATTGTCAATACAAAGTCGATTTCTTCGGAAACTACCAAGTGCAGGCCGTCCAGTATGACTACTCTGCAAGCTTTGACGTGAATACTACATATGGGCAGCCAGCTTTCATATCAGAAAGTAAATTTGGCATTACCGATTCAAGAATATTTCTACAAAAGAGAAATGTACATGGTATGTTTTCATTCACCGCTTCATTACTATGCCGATATCTACACCATAATGGAGGTTATGGAGTAACCAGGATTATATAATGCCATTGGACTACGTGTTCCTCTAGTTGTTTTATTATTTGTCTGATCATTTATAGTCGTTATGCACGACTTGTATTTCGACATTATGCCTCATTTAGATGTTAATTGTGACCCATTTAATAGCGGGGTTTGCTTCAGGCGGTGCTGGGATGAGTGTGCCATAGTATGTGCTATTACTGGCTATATATCCAATGGATAAGCTCTCATGAGAACACAGCTCATGAGTTGCACTATATTTGGATACCCGACGGCGTTATGACATCCGACGAGGAGTTTATTGTATGTTACCAATGCTCCGAATTTTGGAATAACGCAATTGATAATGAATCAATGTGCAACAATTAGTAGTTCGTATACAGTAAATAAATGCAACATGATATTAACAATACGTGGTGATCGAGGAGCTTTCAACACTGCGAAACTATGTCATCCATGACTGTCACAGCTGTGTGCGATTCCAAAACACGGCAGTACATGCAAAGTATGAAGAAACGAAGCATTAGCAGTATGCACATATTTCGGTATCTACGCCTTTATATATCATTGAAATGTAATTTTGTCTAACAACATTTTCAGGAAGAGATGTCGGCGCCAAACAAATACAACAAGGGATACAGGGAAATGACACTACGGCAATGACTAATGATTATAAACACGACAGCATCAATGTAAATGCAGCACTTTCTAATGGCGAAAGGTATATTATATACAACTAAATGGTGGTGTTTGTTTGTTTTTGTTTTGTTTTGGTTTCTGCTACAACATGTAAATATACTAGTTGGTGCAATAAAATAACAACAACAACAACAAAAATATACACAACTATCCAAGTATTCGCAACAACCGCAGCTGGGGTTGAATTACGAACTTATTATAGACGTATATGATGGTCAATCGGACATACACTATATTTTAGAACTGACCACACACCCCCCCCCCCCCCCCCATCTACTATCAGAGTGCTATGATACTAAATAACTGTATATATGTAGGTGCACATTTGTATATTTGTATTTCAGATGGTGTATTGGATTCGAAGCCAAAGGTGGGGGTTATCTCATAAACAAAGACCTTACAACCCAAACAAACTCAACGGCTCAACCATATCAGAAAACTACTACCACAAGACAGTTATGTTACATATTCGATGACGCTGAACCGACACATTGCAAGGAAACTGTTGGATGCACATATGAACCTATGCTTCTGTCTGAACGCATAACACGGTCCTCTGTGATTTCCTTAACGTTAGCTGGTTGGTTTGACCCTTTCCCGGTCGGAGGTAATTCCTCTCAGGCGTCCGGT
Source organism: Conchocele bisecta (assembly GCA_029237695.1). Taxonomy (NCBI): domain Eukaryota; kingdom Metazoa; phylum Mollusca; class Bivalvia; order Lucinida; family Thyasiridae; genus Conchocele; species Conchocele bisecta. The sequence goes on along the minus strand of CM055280.1, from coordinate 55,305,704 downwards.
ATAGAGCATTATGAGGTGTCAGTACATGAGGTGACAGATTCAGGGGGCCCCACTGCGCCTCTGAAAGTTTCACTTAAGTCGATTTTAAATGTAAATGTGCCATCGGCTGTAAATCCTGTTACACTCAATTTAACATTGCCACATCCAGTGTTGTATTGTGTTTCCCTGGCTGTTAAAGACGTAGCAGACAATATCCGACACGCGAGAAGGTTCGTACTGTATGACAATACGTCTCGTCTCACCTTTAGAGATGACAACCCATTCCTTGTCACATCAGCGTCAAAGGACACAAATTACACATGGCAGGTTCACCACAATGACATATGTCTCAAATGGAAAGATCATTTTTTTAACGAGTTCTATTTCGATAACCAATTACTTAAGCCTATCGGACCAGCACCACATGGCGAAATTCCAGTCAATTCTATTTATGAACAAACGTCTGGAAAACTTCCTGTCACTGGAACACCCAATATTGACGGTATCGTAGGCTATACGCTATCATGGGCCGTAAACGAAGGTAATATGACTATGGGAGAACATGTCCCGAACTTTCAGAACCAGTCGATGTGTAAACGATTATCTCTCAAGGATGGACAAATGTATACGATAAATGTACGAGCAACTGACATTGTTAATAACACGTACTCTGAGAACCGCACTGTTTACATTGACCGGACCGTTCCCCAGATAAATCGCGTTGGGCTATCGAAGGACGGATATAAACGTCTGTATGTACATGACAGCAAGGACCTCGCTCAAATGACATTGGAGTTTGATGCTCTAGATCCACACAGCGGTGTCAGCGAAATATATTGGACATTCGGCACAGGGGATGGGAATGCGATTCTAGGCAACGGCACGTTCGATGTAGTACGCCAGGTATGTGTTGAATATTTAAATAGACATGTCACATACATGTATGCATATAATAGTTGAGCCATGTGACAGTAGTAGACCTATAGTTAGTACATGTGCGTCTGTGCGTGTCGTCACAGTGTGCGATTGCTTCTAAGATGGTTATACTGAATGAATGGTACATCTACACTTCCCGATTATACATACATGTATTTAAAGCACTTAACATTTGCTTAGGCTCAGTATTTTCGAATTTACAAAGATATGGCTATGGAATACCATGTCCATTTCAGACGTGTGCCAATACGAGTAACAATTGTTACTGTCCAGACATCGGTCTGTGTGAGATGTACAACCACAGCATTAGCCTCAACAGTCTAGTTAAGCACGACAAAGACCGCGGAGACCACAACAGAAACTATTACTTCACGATCACGGTGACCAATTACGCCCGGCTGTCCAACACGGAACACGTGGACATATTGGTGGATGAGTCACCTCCCGAGACAGGTGTTGTTTATGAAGGTAAGAGTCGCGTTTTGTTCCAAGCCAATACCGAGTATTGCACCTACGTGCAATACAAGACTAGCTGTATGTGCTTACCCACTCAATAAAATAAACACAGTTATTAAATTACGTATTCTCGTTTCCCATTGAAACATAATGTAACGTAAGACGTCAATAATTTTCCATATTAACGTCACGTGAATTCATATTGGTCAGTGCCGGAACTACGTTTCACATCGCAAAATAGTTCCTTGTAAATCACCTCTAATTTGTTTATTTTATTTATATTTTGTATATTTTTTGAAGCGCATATAAATTGCGAATGAAGTACATGTACGTATATAATAAAACGGTTATTTGATTTGGATATGTGGATATATGCCACTTTTTCCGCTGCGCAACGATATTGCGCGCTGCGGAACTCGTGCATATATCGGCATACAAATCAAATAACATATAAATATTGCATGTGTCATACACAGTGGATGTAATGAATGTGCCACAGAACAGAAAGGAAAGAACAAATAATTAAATCCACACAGCATGCATGTCCAGTTATGTTTAAAATAAATATCCACGGTAACATACACCTTACTATTTTAATAACGCTTTCTTCAACTCAGATAAAGCCTCAACATACATAAATGTAACAGAAGACATGCCTCATAGAAAAAGTGCGACATTGAAATTGTCAATGAGGCTGTTGAATATATCGCACTAGTTATAAATATCAAACGTGAAAGGAGTGGAAAATTTCCTTTGTAAGACATATGTTTAGTACCGAACGTCTTATGGTGACATTTGTTCTCATCTCAAATTAGTACGTTCTTCTTGCCGGAACAACTATTTAATGATTGTACTAGTAAAATCATAGCTCAGTCACGAATATATTCATTCTCGCGAACGTTATCTACTGAACATTTGGTATTTATATTATTGTTAGATTTCGTTATAATTTCGTCATAAGTACCTCGGTATCAGTGCCGGCAACGGTCTTGACTAGTACACTATTCTATGTTATAAATAACAGGTGCTGAAGATAGCGCAGACATCGACTACACAAGTGACTCCAGTTTCCTCATTCACTGGCATGGCTTTATCGACCACGAGAGTGGCATTAGGGGGTACAGGATCGCTCTGGCAGACAGATGTCTGAGCAAACAAGAATTTAACTACATGAATAATGCCACTGGTAACGACACCAATGTCGTACACGAGGTCGCTGGGTCAGAGAAAACGTTACGGCTGTCCGCCAACTTCACTGGAAAGAGATACGTGACGGTACTTGCTATCAATAATGCGATGGCTGCGTCAATTGCTGTATGTTCTGACGGTATTACTCGGGATGTCTCGGCACCAGAGATTATAAATATCACTATCAAGCACGGTCGTTGGTCAGAATCAATTGCATGTTATAACAACCGAGCATGGATGCTTACTACCAAACTGGAGAAAGTTCTACTCCACGACATTGTGTCTTGCCAAAAGGTATGTCGGGGAGAAACAGATGCTATGTCTGACAGGATACCTACAATCATCCTCCCTAATAGCGACCAGGACATCTCCGAGTTCATGTGTAAGAACTTGCCGCGATATACAGCTGACAGTATCATTTATATTCCGAATGACAATATTAACATACAATGGAACACTGAAACTGGTCTAAGCCAGGTTCATGAATTCTACATTGGTTTCGGATCAGACTCGACGGAGACCGCTTCCCCAGATTTGGTGGACTACATGTCAACGGGGAATAAGCGATTCTTCATGAAACGACACGAAGGCATTGGTATTGATGAACTATTCTACATCTTCATCAAGGCAGTAAGCAAAGCTGGGGTAAACACTGTAGTGACAGTTGGACCAGTGCTTATAGATGAGACTCCACCAGTTGTCAGAGAATTACCAGTTATCAACATAACCGGCCACGATATCATACTGGGGTGGGATAACGATACCTTCTATGATTTGGAACAGACGGAAGAAATCAACCAGGTTATGATGCAAGTTGGTAAGCTATACATGTATATGTATCCTACATTAGTACTTTCTTACTGTTATGCTTCGCAGAAGTATTATACATTCTCCATTCACCCGTCAATTCGATGAAATCAGTTTTGTTTTCATAGTTACGTTTTGAAACTTTATTGACGCTCAAAATAATATACTGTTCATATTAGTGACGCATGTTCACTGGTTAAAAAAGAACAATGAGCATAACAAAATGTTTATACACATGGACAACTGAAACAAGTCTGCCTACTGACATTGCTATGTATGGTTGTATATCCTACTTTTGACTTCAAATTGGAATTTTATGGTCGAAAGTCCTACGTATACCATGAATCTTTTTACTTCGAATTGTACTTTTATGGTAGACAACGTCTAATTCATTCTCCTCAACGTTATTGATTATGGAACTACATGCACTACTAGTCTTAATTATTGCAGATCACGGCTCGAACCACGCATCCCCAGTAATGGAGTGGCGCCTTGATCACTCAAAGTCCTGTTCCGGATATACAGGAGGGTGTTTTACATTTCCCGTCCAGCGTCTACAGCGACAGGATACAGACCTCGGGCTGGAGTTCCACGCCGTGCTGTATGTATACAACAACGCCGGGCATTATACACACGTCACCACCCCGACATTCCGGGTTCCGTCCCGCTACCCGCCCGGCAACGCCCTCTTACTGGACATTGATCCCGACGATGCGGATATATCACGTGATGTTAACGTACATTTCACACCAAATGTATTGTGCGCTAGATGGACCGGATTCAAACACCATGAACGCGTCATGATTTATGCTGGTATCGGTTCGGTAATGTATGCGGATGACTCAGTCCCTTTTCATAAGATAAACAACACACACAGTTACTGTATCAGGAATGTGTCTACAACATCTGGAGGCAAATACTTCTTCAGCATCCGTGCATCATGTTCGGGCGGACAAACAATTTCAAGTTCAAATGGAGTTACGATTTTCAATGAAACGGCACTGATGGAATCTGTCACGGTCCATGTCGGTGTGGACACCTTCAAACAGTCCGTTCGTACCAATCTATCATTATCTAACACGACCTCATCAATCCTTTTCGAATTTCCTCATCGTTTGATGGTTGGAAGATGTTATCGGATCACTTTAACCGGTGAAAACGACTCTATCGCGTTAAATGACACACATTTCAAGTCTACCGATGTAATTATGAGTAGGCTGACACTTAACACGGACAGCCATACGTTTTATATTCGACCTTTGGTACAAAATCCAAAACTCAAACTTTGTAAAAATGGTAGTAACGTTACAGAAGCATACACCATAACATTAGATGCTTGTCAGAGTGGTATCATTTACCAACCAAATACAAATAGCGTAGCGTCACACTGGTCAACCAAAGCAGTTAACGCCTCGATATTAACGTTCGAAGCTTCCATTGTAGCAAGTGGGTGTGCCAATATGAGTACAACATGTACTGGCCATATTTCACCTTTCACGAAGACCGACACCAATCATTCGACACGTATCACTGGACTGTCGTTGCACTCTGGTGTTGTATATAAAACTGCAATAAGGCCCTGTAAAAGGTGTGAAAACTATGCTCTGTCTGGAGGTATCATGATTGACAATGAATTTCCATCGGGAGATGTCGCCCAGGCTGATATGATTGCAAGCACCACACACACAAGTTGCCATGCAGTGAAAATTAGCTGGAACCCGTTCAGTAGTATATCTGGTATTGTTCTGTACAAGTGGACGATAGCAGCCGATGACAAAGCCGTCCGTCAGCTGACATCATGGCGGAGCCTCATACCGCCTGGCAACCAAAACAAGACAGTTCAGGTTAGGTCATTAACCCTTCCTACGCTGTTGACGGAAATTGCCGTCAGCTGTTTTTCATTTTTTCTTTAATTCTAACAAAAAACTGGTTTTGACAGCACATGAGACGATTCTCATGTGCTGTCAAAACCATGTTTTCGTCGAGAAATATTGAAAATAAAACATTTCCAGCAGACGACAACATTTAATTCAGCGTAGTAAGGGTTAATACGTTACGTCTGTTTACGTCTAATGATTCTTAGATCTATTAACAAGAATGCAAATGAGACTCATATAAAACACATGTACCGAACGCAATTTACCAGTCCGTTCTGTTTGGTCTGTTTTATTCGATTTCAAGGACATCGTGAAATGAATTCTAATTTTGTTTTCAATGCGTCATTTGTCTTTTGGGTACAAGTATCATATTCTCTTCTCTATTTTACACTGTATTAATAAATCAAATGTTAAACAATTGCGCCATAATGTAATATCGAAGAGGTGTGTACTTTCCTAATATGTGAATAAACGAATATCTAAAGGAATTGTAAAATAACTTCGGATTATTGGCACCAGTAAAGTCTTTTCATTAGTTTCTTTATTTGGTATGTATTGTATCATTTCCCGGCTATTGCAGGTGTCGACATGTGTAGAGATTCCGGTGCATCCACATAGTCACATGTTCGCATGTGTGCGAGCCTACAACGCTGCTGGTTTGGACACATCAGCATGCAAGAGGCTTAACGTCTCCGATGCCAACGAATATGACTCACACACCGTGTACGACTTCGATACATCGGATAAAAATTGGAAGAAAATTAAGCAGGTAGGGCAATTACATTATATATGATAGTATAGTATTAAAACTGATACTCTTGTAACTAAATTCGATTCAACTACTAGTATTCATGAAATGAATTCAAATTCACGGAACTCGTGTCATGTCATTCATCACTAGCTAAGAAACAACATTGTTGCCTTTACCAAACTACACTTTTAACAATAAACAAAGCACGCCACACTTATGGATACTTTTTCGTATTATAAACGAGGTGGCTGGCGGCTTATTTCCGATAATGAAATGTGGTGCAATTTACTAAATGTTTTCGAAATTGCGCCGTAATGTAATTGTAGCAGTGCATTAAACAATTCTTCGACTTAAACAATTCTTCATGTTTGTATCCAACAGGTATTGCACAGTGCCGTGTTGGGAGATACATTGTCTTTACTTCACGATAACGAGATGGACTTTGGGAAGGAGGCCACGGATGTGGCTGGAGCTGTTATATACGCAAATGAGAGAGATGTCACATGGTATCTAATGGCGACTACACACATTCCAGTGTCGTGTAATGATGAACGAACTTGTGTCATGTCGGCTACCACCACTACCGGCTACGTGGAGTTTGATAGGTCGCAAATCCCGCACAATACATTATGGTACATCTGCGCATACTCCAACGTAACACAAGTGGAACGGGAATTCTTTACCGAACGGCTGGAGGAAATACGCGCGTGCAGTAATGGATTTATCATCGACACCGTACCACCGGGTGGTGGGGCAGTTCACGTCACTAATACAGGCGGGTACATAGTTGACACGACCGCGATTGAAATCACATGGAATGGATTTAGTTTCAACGCAGACAATACTTACCTGGCATATGAATCAGAAATTCAACGTTATGAGTTATATATTGGTACGTATATCGGTGCGTAAACTGCAGTCTATGGTGAGAGGTATTTCGTTGTGAAATAAAATAGCTTACTAATACTCTACAATTAACCCATGTGTAACAACATATTATTGATGTGCAGATAATATTGAAATGAACTCATGTATGTCATATAATTTAGGACGCTATTACATGTACTAGTGTAATTATCCGCAAAATTAATGTTGCATACGTACATACTGGAATTCAAATGCTTAAACTGATAAAACATATTAATAGCATACGCATCATTAAACTGGACGTCGTACTCTGTGCTATACTCATAGTTATTACCATATATAAACGTATTATATTACACACCTGTAGCTAGTTGTGACACTATACGTGCATTTTTTTTCAGGATCCAGGTCCGGTAGAGATGATTTAATGCACAGGACGACTTACGACGGGACATCATCCTCAATGATTTTGCGCAACGCGTCGTTCAAGGACGGGACAAACGTGTACGTCACCGTTACTGGTAAGGATGTGAATGGATGATCTTTCAAACTTAGAATACTATTTTAGAAATCGGATATATATATATATTTATATATACATTATCATAGCGGCAAGGTCTGTTTACACAGACTCAGTGCGTTCTCAAAAGTTAACATAGATATTATTTGCCTTATACCGTATGTTTACTTTCACAGAACTTCTTGATTTATTTCACACATGCATTCAGATGGAGATTCTGCATCTTTCTTTGACAAATATACGAGCTTATGTCTATAAAGTCGCATCACGGCCAATGCAGTGGTTATTCCGTTAGACCGCGCTTACTGACACATCTAGTTTGCAATCGTTGCAGCATTTGACCACGCCGGTAATAATGTCACGGTTGTCTCACAAGAGTTAACGGTGGATACAACCGTCCCATCTGTCGGCGGTATACAGCTGCAATCAGATATGGGCACGGGGCGATATGTGGGCTCTGATACCGTCAGTGTGTACCTCATGGGCTTCCACGACACCGAGAGCGGCATCAGGGACTTTAGCATAGGCGTTGGGTCTCAGACTGACACGATGGATATAATACCGGAATCTGTGTACACTACAGACCATGTAGAGCTGCGGATGGATAATCCAGGGCTTCACGATGGACACACTTATTTTATTAACGTTATGGTATGGCACATATTATTTTATATTTTACTATAATTATATTGTCTAACTGAGCGATTTGTTTTAATTAGTTTCTGACAATTTAGTCATTACGATGCGTTGGTTCTTTGTTGAGCCTATCATTGTTACATGTGAATCTCTCTAAATATAATAAAAAATACTGATTGTTTCTTTCTCTTCAAAATCTTCATCATTACATCCTACCTTCGTGATAAGAGGAATGATATTCAAACACATCCCGTTTACAGTTGCCGACGTATACACTTTGCAGTCATTGTAATACGGTTCGACCCCATTTACCCGGCTTAAAATGACCTTAGCTGTTGACAAGCCTTTACAGCCCATCGAACTAAATCGCTTATGACGTTGCGAGGGGGCATTTGTTTCATGGACAGTGGGAATACAGCATTTGACCCAAATTAACAAACACAATAATGCATTTTGGCAGTTATGTCCGATGATCATCATGCATGTCTTTTTGTTTAATTTATTTTGCTATTCATCGAGCATGTAATTATTTTATCTATATGACGAATATAGCAGATATGCTACAATGCTTGCAATGTATATTGTCTCTGGTAGTCATGTCAGGCGATTATCATGGATCTGTTGTCAATGTCGTAAATTTCTATTAAATACCATTCATGGATTTGATTTAGGTGACGAATCGCGCAGGCCTGTCTTCCGGTTACATTTCTACTTCATTGATATTGGACAGATCTGCGCCAATTGGTGGTCATGTAATAGATGGACGAGCTGCCGTAAGTAATATAATGATACAATCCGTGTTCGTTTGTTCATGCTCTTGCGATATCAATGCACCGGTCGTAAAGTACACATACGTATTTGGTAATTCATATTTAGCATGCTTATACACGTACTAGTATGTCTAGAAACCACAATAGTGTACAGTTTGCAGGTAGCTGTTATTCCTGTCACTCAGTTTCGCTTACTTATTGTCTTATTATTATTTGTATTATTATTATAAATGATTGTATTGGCCACGTATTATCCGGTTCGATTACCACTTAATATACTCTTTTACATATTACCTGTATTACTTATACAATACTACATGTCGACAATGACGTAAGTAACTACCATTCCAAATTATGCTCGTGATAACTATTATCCAGAAAGACGTTGATTACCAGACGGACACGAGTCATATCCACAGTAGCTGGCGCGGGTTTTCTGACCCACACAGCCGCATATACTACTACAGAGTCGCCCTAGGAACTGAGCCGTACATAGATGACGTGCGGGCTATGGTGGATGTTGGTCTATCAACAGGTAGCACACACAGTTAAGCACTTAATATATATGTACTAGAGATAAATATACAGTCTTACTTTCAAGCCAGTATTGTAATGGCTGACACATTTGTTTCTGTCTACTAATATTTATATAATTATGAATAAGTACATGTAAGTATATGTATTGCAATAATACAATTGAATACCTAGCCTATGGACAAATTTGTAAAATATCACTGTACATGAAGTGAGTATATATTATTTTCCAATACAGAGCAACTTACACTATGTTTTAATGTTTAGTGAGAAACAAATAATATTTTCTACATTTATTAACGTATATTTCCAATGTATATTACGGTATGGAAATACTTTATTAGCCTAACACAAATAAAAAATAAAGGGAACATATAACACTTATTTAGTTTTAATATGTAGATACGGACTGGAATGCCACGTTTGTCCCGGGGACGCGATACTACACGACGGTGGAGGCGTGTAACTGGGCGGAACGTTGTCGCACTGTGACGTCAGACGGCGTTGTCCTGGACAACTCCCCACCCATACCGGGTATCATCACGGTCACCAGTAGGAACCACCAGAAATATGTACCACACAGGTAAACGTAGTAGGTAGTAATCCGACCGCATCCAACTCATGTACCAGACCGTATAAATATGGCGATAATCGGCGGGAACCACCAGTCTGGGAACTATGTACCACACAGGTATACGTAGTAGTAGACCCGCATCCGCACTCGCTTAGCTCATGTACCAGACCGTACAAGGATGGCGATAATTAACGTTGGATTCACACAGCATCCTTCAATTTTCAATATGACTCATTATAACGCATTAAAACACAACATAACTAATCCAAGTAACCGGAAACAACGCCGGTGTCACGTTAACCTTTTCCACCGTGCATGTACATAACATAAAGCCAACATTTATTTTTTGAAAACATTGTATCAAGATGAGCAAGCTCGTAGCGAGCAGTCTCTACAAGAGCTGCAATGTTTGTTAGTAAACTTCAAATATTTAAAACATATTCCTCGAATGAGTAATAATTAATCAAACCTGGGTATGAGTTCCAACCTTCTGTTTGTACTTTGCGGACCATGCGCAGTAATTTATTGCATATACATTGTATGCGAATGTCACACAACCCTATAACCTACCGTTATTAAAGGACAACTGACTGTGTTTGTAAATTCTACTGAAATGTATATATTCTTTTTCTATTGTAGCAAGTCCGTCCACGTGGAATGGGTCGGGTTTGAAGATTCTCAATCCGGTTTGGACCACTTCGACGTTTGCATCGGAACGGCCCCGCTGTCATGTGATCTACACCCATGGTTTAACTGCTTACTGTCCTCCAGTACAATCAAGACTGGGTTAAATCTCCCCAACAACATGGAACTTTACGCCACTGTTAAAGCCACAAACAAGGCGGGTCTTTATGTACGGCAGGCATCGGATACATTCAGGGTCGATAACACCCCGCCTGTACTGGTCGCAAAGCCCTCGTTTCTCACTGATTACACTTCTCTAAGCGGGTTTCCGGCGCAATGGGAAAGGTCTGTTCTGAGGGTGTTCTGGAAATTCGAAGACGCAGAGAGTCCAGTAGTAAGACACATCATTACATTGTTGACACATCACGATGGTCATACACCTGTTGAAAACATCGATATAGGAGCCGAGAATACGCTAACCATAAGCCTAGAGAATACAACATTGCTTCACAACGGCGACAAATATAGAGTTTCTGTCACATCGTGTAACGGGGCGGGACTGTGCACCACGGCTGTAAGCGACGACCTTCTCATTGACTCCACTCCGCCACATCTGGGAGGTCTGAAGCCGCCCATGACTTGGTACAACTGGGAATGGGCGAAAGGAGACGTGAGATCTACTGTCTCCTTATCCTGGTATGGGTTTTTGGATCAGGAATCAGGAATTGGTCGCTACTACATAACCATCGGTCGGACATACAGTGGTCAGGAATTGTCAAATGGAACATTGTCTGTACTTGCGAATAACACGATTGACGTAAGCGCTGATAGTTTCAACCTCACTGACGCCATCTTACCCGACGACAAACTAGTCATCTCAATATGGGCGGAAAACACAGCAGGGTTACAAAGCTCAATATCCCGGATAACCGTAAATGCACTCGCCACTACCACTTCATCTGTTGATGTCTCCAAGCGTAAGGGGATTTTGGAAATACAGAAACATTCGTGCGATGCCCATTACTGCAACAAGGATTGCACATGCGCAGTTGTCGGCCAGCCATGTGTCGATGTCAAAGTTAATACCAGCTGTACTGAGCTTAGTGCATCCGATGTCGTCAGGTTGAGACTAGCAACGGTTGCCGTGTTTGGAGGAATGTCTGGTCAACAAACTATAACTACGTCCTCCTCCTGTTTGACTGGCCACTGGCGAATGAACACAAACTCAATATCGGTAATGGTTAAGAGATTTGAATGGAGCATGGGTATACTTCACGAACCGATAGGAGACGGGATATTTGGACGAACTGAAAGACCATGGCAGGACGTGGGACTGAGAACTGACGCTATTCACTGCTTACCGCTTGATGGAAGTTTAATCCACAACCGGCAGTACGTCATGTACGTTCGTGCCTGGTATACACGTGACCAGTATGCCGTGTTCCACTCGACTCCAATAACTGTGGACCAAACGGCACCGGATACCAGGAAAGGCGGGTTTGTCAAGGACTCCGATGGTTCCTGCGTTTGTGACTATGACTACATCGATTGGACAAGTAGTATCACCGGGTGCTGGAATAACGTATTCCTGGAATCCCAAGGCAGTATCCTCTACTACACTGTGGCACTGGGCACCGCTGTGAACTGTAAGTTTCTCTGATTCATTGCATTATTGTGTGCTTTTGGCTATGTGATCTTATTCTTCAGTTAGCCTCACGAAGTTTGCTTTCGGTTTATTTTTAATATGACTATGTTAAATTGATGGCTGTCTCTTATGACTTACTTGTACATACGATGAAAACATAGCCGTACCAAAATATTATCGTTTTTGCGCTAATAAATGGAGTCATTTTAATATATCACGGGAATCTATAACCTGGACAGTGGTCGTCATTAAAGCTTATTGGCAGTTCGATAGTGTTGCTTCTCTAGAGGGCAATATGCTGCTCGTCGTGTATCATGCGAAAGACTGTGAGACACCCCCGCTAAATGTTATAGTATAGAAAATAACGGGAATATGGTCACCTGAGAGTTGTCAATCACAGCCCCGAGTTGAGTGTCAATCGTCATCAGGCGATCAAATTGTGCATCCTGACCTGGGACCCGATCCCGTGACCTCCCGTCTGCATGGACACTGCTATACCGATCTAGCTCTCCAGACAACAAGGATAAATAGCGAGTGTCCATAATAATTTACATACTGTAACATATGCATCGTTAGTTGATTGTAATGTCTTAATGTAATGTCACCGGGTCTAAATTAATAACATTATCAGTGTATCGCATACTCGTACCCGAGTTTCTATATCAGGTATTTTATTATTTCAGCGGACGACGTGTATTCGCTCACCAACGTGGGCCTACAGACGAACCACACGGTAACCAACGTCTCCCTGGCTCACGGCACTCGCTATTACTTCACCATCACCGCCTATAACACCGTCGGCCTTCATACGTCCGTCGGCTCCGATGGGTTTGTCGTGGACACAGATAGTCCCCTACCCGGGGTCGTGTTTACCACAACCAGACATAGTGACGTCTCGGTACAGTCGTCCAACACCACGTTTAGTCTCTCCTGGCACGGATTTACCGATCATCATTCTGGTATTCGATCATACCACGTGGCTGTAGTGGAGGCACGTGATATACAGACTGTTACCCAATTACAGAAATACAAGTTCCAGAAAGTTGGTTTACAGAATAAAGTCGCGTTCACCAGTCTCCGCCTGACACAAGGAGTCACATACTACGGGGTTGTTTACGCCGTCGACGCTGCTGGTCACGTGAGTAACACGTCGGCGTCACGAGGTGTGATGATTGACGCTACTCCTCCTGTCGGGTATACCTGTCAAAGTTTCAACACAATCGCCAATCACGATACCCACAACAGTATGTACAACGGCTACAACGTTACAATGACACATTCCTTCGTCAGCAACCAACTGTATAAGGTTTCAGGGGTAATATATACAGCGGGTGCAGAAGTGTGGGTTCTGTTTGAACTCGCGCGGCTCTCTATGATGTTACCAACCGCCGCCAACCATGACGGCACGCGTGTGTTTGAATATAACTTCCTGCCTCCAGTTACCGGGAAGCATGACGTCATACTTGACATCCAGACATCGGACAATGTGACAATGACAGCTATGCTACAGGAATGCGTGGCAGTGGAATTTGCCGATTCGGAAGCTGTTCAGATCCAACAGATCAGCGATTCACGAGTGGCGGTAAACGTGCAGGTGTCAGACAAGGAAAGCTCCTTATACAACGTATGTTATCTTATAAAATATATGTATACTGCATACCACATGCCTACACTGATTTACACATACACATGCCTACACATCAAAGTATTCATAAGCATTAAACAATTTCTACAATACAGATCATAACGCTAACATGTGCAAACACTGTATCCTGGTGTCCTGTCATCACATCTTACAGTATCATTGGTAACGCATGTAGTAGTGGCTACATTGTAACTATAATAGTGAGTGATATTGATTGAAGTACTATCTATTAATTTAACATATCAAAGACTGCAGGAACCTACAGCAGTATGGCCCTGTACAATAATAACCATACAATATGTGTAAATTAAATTCTAACAAAAACAATTATTTTCTCAATACTGAAAGTGTCCGTAACTTAGCATGGACAAACCAATGCGGGATGTTTATGGGTGCCGTGATTAATACCATGTCTGTTGAAGGTTCTGGTAGGAGCAGGTACATCTCCCGGCGGGTTTCAAGTTCGAGTTATGTCCCCGGTCCGTGGCGGGAACAATGGTGTCATATCGGCGGATCTACCCCACGGCAGTCCGGTCTACGTCACAGTTATAGCGGAGAACCTCGCGGGACTTCGGGCCACCTTCCACGGCGGACCGATCACCATGGACCACACACCGCCGGATATAACGGACGTCGATGCACACGTGACGTATAATGTTGATATGACGTTAAATGTTACGTCACAGTTGGTGATTGTGGCCGAATGGCAAGTTGCAGAGCCAGAGAGTAGCATCAACAAGTGCTTCTGTAATCTAGGTAACTAGCGCTATTGTTAATAAGTATGTTCTGGCCATACAATCTTCAACAATATGCGTACAAATGTGTACACCCCGTCTACTAATGGACTGAAATCGCAAGCAGACATATACCTCACAACTACATTGTACCAGTAATGTGTACATAACTGATCAAGTGCAAGCCCAACTAACAGCCGCATATGACGTAATTTGACACAGTAATCAAGTTGCCACCTAATGACGCCATAAATATAGTCATATTATTTACAGAATATTTCGAACACTAGTGATTCATATCGACATTTCCTCCGATAGTTCATATTTTTAATGATATGTTTGCATAGCTTAATACATGGGTGTACCACAAATCATTGACATATCACGGCCATGTATATTGCAGCGGGACTGGTTTCTGGTGGTATTGATGGCGCCATGACAACGGTGTCTAACGGCACCACGTGTACCATTCCCATTCCCGACTATCAGCACGGTCAGCGGTTCTCTGTCACCGTAACCTGTGTCAACACGGTGCAGCTAGCCACCAAAGCCACGTCACGTCAGGTTGTCATTTCATCACGGAAACCGAGATCGGACAACGCGCATATGGAATTCATTTCCACTGACGTATCAAGTTTTGTGACCGCCGGTAAATTTGGCAATGAGCCAACAACAACAGCATTCCAGGCCAATGACACGTGTGTACATCTCGCATGGACGGGATTCTCAGACCGATCTGGTCTCCATCACTATGAGTATCGTCTGCTGACGGACAACCGCACACTGGTAGACTGGACCAGTAGCGGTCTTCGCACACACATCCTCTTACCCGGCCTCATAATCAATGATGGCGCCCAGATATCCGGGAACGTGCGGGCAGTCAACCGTGGTAGTTACCATAGCGACACAATGGCCGCTGACATTATAGTGGATGGCAGGGAACCGAAACTATCAGGTAATTTCAGAGCACACTATGTACATGTGTCATGGGTAATATTTCAATTTTGACCAAACTATATTGTTTTGTTTTTATTTACTTTCTTCATGAAATATATGAACATGTACATATATCTATGTCGTATAATGCAATTGCATATACTATGTAATTGCATTATGAGACATATATCTAGGGGCATATATTATTTTATCCCGTCAATACAGTGCGTATGTGCATTGAAACAATTTTGATATTCTGTCAATACGACCTAATCACTGCGTATGAATATGTGCAGGTGTCATACTAGTCGATTCTCCGAATTTGAGGATGCGGCTGGGGTTATTATATTTGCATTTTAAAGCTATTTGTAGTGTTGACGGAATAAATAGAATAGTAGATTAGTGCCGTGAATGGGAAAACTATCTGGCGCGGCACGGAAACGGGATGGGCTCGGCAGAGCTTCGCCCACCCCGCTTCATAAGCCTTGCTAGATATTTTGTCCCATTCACTGCAATAACCTACTATTATCTATAAATGTACAATGTGGATGTGCGAATGACAACGTTGACGGTTCGGGATTCCTTGGCATTTATGTTCTGTGACCTATCAGATGCATTCAATATGCACGTTTAATAGCGATTTCTGGTGTACTTATTGTGTTGAAGGAACATGCACTGATAGTCCTGGGATGAATCGCTCTGTAAATAAATGTGATAACCTGTGTGTATTGTCTTATAATATACATGTTGTCTTCCTGTAGGGTATCTCTTGACATTGTCGAGTATTCTTTTAATGTAGGTGTATTATACTTTGCGTGGGAATTTTGTCCTTCTTTCTTTTTCCGCTTATGTCAGTTATAACGAAATCATATATTTATATTTGCAGGACATTCTATGAAGATAGATATTCGCGATTACGAGGTACGCCTCGACTGGCGTGGGATGTTTATCCGGCACAGCAACATTCCCGTCACCTACTCGCTGGCCGTCGGGTCGAAGTCGGGTTATTCCGATCTCGCCGATGTTTTATTCACAGATAAGGAAACATACGATGTCGCGCTGCCGGAATACAGTATCCTCACTCCCGTACTTAATGAGGTGCATGTGGTTGTTACGTGTACCTATGCTACCGGCATGTACGTCACGTACAGAACACGTGCAGCTGTGTAAGACTCGCGATATATTGTGTAAACAGTGCTTTGTGTGTATATATATACGATATACCTTTACTCATTCTACATATAGTAGGACGCTATAATTATGTTAAATTTTATCCCGTCAACACAGTGCGTATATGCCGTGAAACACGGTGCAGTATAACATTTTTGATATCCTGTAAATTCGACCTAATCACTGCGTATCAATATATGCGGTGGCTGTGGTTATTTTCTTGCATGTTAAAGCAATGTGTATAGTCTTTGGGCCACCAATAACCCCCCCCCCCCCTGTGGTACATAACGCCACTATGATTTTCA
Organism: Conchocele bisecta; assembly: GCA_029237695.1. Taxonomy (NCBI): domain Eukaryota; kingdom Metazoa; phylum Mollusca; class Bivalvia; order Lucinida; family Thyasiridae; genus Conchocele; species Conchocele bisecta. Next base: position 55,288,750 of record CM055280.1, on the reverse strand, counting down.
AATTCAGTAGTCAATTGTCTGTCATTTCAGAAGGTCTGCCATTAAAAAGCCGCTGGATGAAAAAATGGCGGCCATTTTCCAAGATGGCCGTCAAAAACAATTGTTTTGGTTTACAGGACTAGCTTTATCGCCTGTTAACCGGTATTAGGACCGATTTAAATTTTCTAAATCGTTCTTATCTACTCCCTAATTGAATATAAAACAGTGTGTGATACATTCAAAATCAATTTATTTTATCAAATGGCCGCCATTTTCAAAATGGCCGCCATTTTCAAAATGGCCGCTAAAAAGTGTGTTTTTGCGAAAAGTTTGCACTGTAACTGCTGTTAAGTGTTATTGGAACCGCTATTAACATTGTAACTTATACCTTGTAATGCATATCAATATTCATATTAATTATGTAATACATGTTGACTTAACAGCATGATATAAAGGTGGAAAGTTTCAAAATGGCCGCCAAAAAGGGCGTTTTTTCAACAATTGTCTATGTTAACAATTTTCCATGTTAACTGATGATAAGTGGCATTTGAACCACTTTTTACACCGCAAATTAATGCCATGTGATGGATATCAATATACATGACAATTGGGTAATATAATGTGTGTTTTACGCAGGGGTAAGTTTTCCATATTTGGCCCATGGCCTAATCTTATGACATATGCGACCTATGTGCCATTATCATACTGTCACATCTGGCGTTACGCTGGTCTCAGATGTATTTCGGTACATTTTGTCAGTCAACGTCATAAATTAGCTGCCAGGTGCAGACTGAAGTCTGTTTGTAGAAAGATCTGCCAGCTTCCATGCGCCAATAAAGCAACAAAAAATCAAAACATTTGCAACGCTGACAAAATCGGTGACACTTACGAGTCCACAGCGAATGTCAAAGGAACTAGTAGCAGGACGGAATGTATTTGGACAGCTCGTTTCCATTGCACTCAGGAACAACATTGACATGGCTAAGGTCTTCAGTTACCCGTTAGGTCCAGTTCCATGGTCGCTTGCAACAGCTGATGGATCACCGGCAAGGACTGACAAAGCGAAATTGATGCACCAACTGGAAGGGCAGACGCATATGGTTTACAGGCCTCCGCTAGAACAGGTGAGCTACATCATTGACGGAAATGCAATTCTACATATGCAAACTGCTTTGCCCAACACATTTGCAGATCTGGCAGAGAGTCTATATCACCAAATGCCGAAAGCAGAACGCGTGGATTTTGTAACAAACACGTACCATCCTCTGTCAATTAAAACCAATGAACGACAACGAAGAGGTACCACAAATACCTACTTGATCAAGGGACCGCTGACAAATGTTCCACGTGACTGGAAGCAGTTCCTCTCGAACGATGTCAACAAGACACAATTGTGAAAACTCCTACTTAATGAATGGATGCAAGATAAATACACACACAAGGTGAAGGGAAGAACAATTGTGTTTGTGTGTGAAACCAAATGCGTCAAATTACTAGTATGTATGGCATATCAACACACACTGACGAAATAGAAGAACTGAATTCGTCACAAGGAGGAAGCAGACACACGACTGGTATTGCATTGTTTGCACCATGCATCGCATTTATCGGAGAACAATACAAGTGTTGTCAGATCTCCAGATACCGACGTGTTTGTACTGTTACTCAGGTTTACACAGCTGGTGAAACAGCGTGTGCTGTTTGACACCGGTGTCGGCAACAAACGACGACTGCTTGACATACACGGTATCATTGCTGAGGTTGGTACGCAGCTGTGTTTGGCATTGCCAGCACTTCATGCATTCATCGGCTGTGACAGCACGAGTGCTTTCGTTCGTCGTGGAAAGGTGACACCGCTAAATCTACTTCAGAAGCACCCAGAATTCACTGATACATTCATGCAGTTGGGTTTGTCCCCTTCTGTAGAACCACAACTCTTCAAAGACCTTGAACACTTTGTGTGTCTGATGTACAGGAGTACTAGTACTAGTATTACAGACATAAACAAACTGCTATTCCTGCAAAAGTTCAGTCCCAAGTCAGGAGAGCTGCTGTCAAGTTACAATGGCGCTGATCTTAGCATTCTGCCACCATGCAGGTCATCGTTGAGAATGTATATAATGAGAGCTAATCACCAAACCCTCATTTGGTGCAGCACTGACCAATCAAATGCATGCATACCGCCACCAAATGGCCGTGGGTGGGAGGTCATAAACGGAACACTAGAGTGCAAATGGACAGAGGGGGATTACCTGCCAACTGAAATGATAGATCTACTGGTAGAAGAAGAGGAAGAAGTGGATACGGTGGATGTTGATGAAACAAATGCCCATGAGCCCGACAGCTTACTAGATAGCATGTTTGATGCGGATGAAACATATGACTAGGTTGCTTCTCTTAAGCCGGATTCACTAGATATGTATCTACGATTTGTACAGCATGTTAGGATAATACCTGAGCGCTGTTGATGTCAGAAAATATCGAAGAGTTTCGTACCTGATGCCATGGGTATTGACTCCGCCACAGGTGCGATGCTTCCGAACCTGATTGAAAATTAATTACTTTGTTGTAACCAACCATACGTGAATCAAGAACAACGAATGCACTGGACACATTATGTAACTGTATGTATGTCTATATATGCTGATATGAATATGCTGATATGAATGATATTGTGTACCATAGTTGCGTGCGTGTGTGCGTGCGTGCGTGCGTGCGTGCATGTGGTGCGTGCATGTGGTGCGTGCGTGTGTGCATGTGGTGCGTGTATGTGGTGCGTGTATGTGTCTGATGCTATGTATATGTTAATGATTTCATGAACCATATTTGATGTGACGATGCAAATAATGATTAGTTTCTTCAAACTTTGATTCAAAATTAATTACCTTGTATAATCAGGCACAAATCAAGAACAATGAAAGCCCTGGACACATTATGTAACTGTATGTATGTATGTATGTCTATATATATGTGATGCTATGTATATGTTAATGATTTCATGAACCATATTTGATGTGATGATGCAAATAATGAATAGTTTCTTACCTGATGTTGTGGGGATTGTCCCCGCCACAGGCGCGATGCTTCAAACCTTGATTGAAAATTAATTACCTTGTTGTATAAGCATACGCAAATCTGTATACGCATCTCTATAACTGTTGTTGTGCATTATATCGATGCTCACATTTAACATGTTCTATTTCACAATATAGCATTGATCTTGTTGTAAATATCGAATCATTTCTTGCCCGATAATGTGGGGAAATTCCCTTTTTTCTTCACACTTGCTGCTATACATACTTCACTCCATGCACTTTCATCATGACAACTCACCATATTTGTGTGTATGCAATGACGCCAGTGTCATGTTGAAGTAGTTGACTATTCATATGTACCAGTTAAAAGTAAATGTAAGTGGTCTAGCTAATGAAACTCAATATGTGTAAAATGTACATTGTAGATTTAGTGGGTGGGGTAACGGTTTCAAATTCAGTTGTGGTTAACTTAGTATCATGTGCAGTAAGCATAAGAAAAACAGGAACTATAGTTTGCACATGTTTTATGAGCACATGCATGTATATTTTCCATAGTTACAATTTATAAATACAGTATGGGAAGAGATGTGTGGCAATACATGTGTTACCATTGAAATGGAGTGGGTGGGGTAATTAAATATGCAAAATATTTGCTTAAAAGGACCGGACGGTCCTAAATTCTACTTAAATGCAAAGTATTTCTATAAACATCTCTCAAAACCTGCAAAACAACAGCAGTTTCCGTGTTTAACAATATAATTTTGTCACATTTTTACAAAAAGTGTGAATTTTTAATATGGCAAAAAGTTGCTGGGTGGTATACTTCAAAATGGTGCCATACATTCATCCAGCGGGTTACAGAGCGCAGACAAGTTGCATTACACTCATAATTGATTATAGTTATCAGAAAAATATGTCTGCTTATGTACCACAGGGGGGGAAGGGTTCCCATATTTGGCCCATGGCCTAGTAGTGTTGACGGGATACATGTACATAGAATAGTAGATTAGTGCCGTGAATGGGAAAAAATATCCGGCAAGGCTCAAGAATTTCTTTATTTCTCATCAGAAGTATATGTTGTGACCACTCATTTGAACCGTCTCGCCGAGACGGTTCAAATGAGTGGTCACAACGTATACTTTGGTTCAGAAATAAGGAAAATAAATAGAGAATAGTAGGTTAGTGCCGTGAATGGGAAAATATATCTGGCGCGGCACGGAAACGGGATGTGCTCGGCAGAGTCTCGCCCATCCCGTTTCCTAAGCCTTGCCAGATATTTTTCCCATTCACGGCACTAACCTACTATTCTCTATGTGCCGTTTATATCTTCTTTTTTTTCTGATCATTGACATGTTCAGCGATACATAACAATGATTCCCAACGGAAAGGATTCTATCATTTTCAGTGGAAATTATTCGAAAGTGCTGTCAAACCATGTTTTATTTTAACATTAGCAGACAACACGTACATTACCCTCATTCTAATATTTAATAATATTATTCCCTGCTGTACTGTTGTGATTTGATGAAACGTGAACAATATGGGATAGAGTGTGAGATTATTTATTAATAAAGGCATGACTAGTCATGCCTTTATTAATAAATAATCTCACACTCTTTCCCATATTGTTAAGGTTTCATCAAACGTAACACGTAGGATAAACACATATGACACTGTTGTACATTGCGACAAGTCAGTACCTTCTGACATTCATTAAGCCTCATTACCAATATGTAGGTGCAATATATAAATATAACACAAATATTAAAATACAATTATTAATAATATAATATAATATATATATAGTAATACATGCATGTATGCCATCGAATACAGTTTATCAATATATAACCGAACAAATGTATGATCGAACGAATATCTGAAAGATAGGATAATATAGGGTGGATAAAAAAATGACACCACCATTCTCACATACTATGTATATCTTCTCAATATAAGTTCTGACAATATCACTTCATACAACTATCTCTATCATGATCCAAAAATGAAAATGCCGGAATGAATTGAATACTAAAAAAATTGGAAAAGTCAACGAAGTAAACCGTCATGTCAACATTTTACTGGTCAGAATATATCTGTGTTATAGACGTGATAAAATATACAAACTTGCATGCCTGACATCAGAGCTCCAGATAAGTTTTGTATCTAAAGAGTATTATACCCCCATATTTCAAATTCAATGCGTATTTCACTTTTACAAATGTATTATTGATTTTATTTCTTATCAAATAGGTAACAAATGATAAAAAATAAAATAAATTAAAAAATTCAATTATTTGAGCTGCAACGAAGTAAATTTTCAACTTTATTACAGTATTTTCAGTATTCAATTTGAAAATCAATGCGTAATTTCGCTCCCATTTTTGATAATCAATGCGTATTCAGCTGAGATAAGCGCGTAAACTACGCCAATACGCACCTTATCTGGAGCTCTGTGACATTGACTGATGCTTTATGTGGTACATTTCTATTACTGCTTGGCATTTTCTGTGGTGTGTTGCCAATCTGGGGGCCGTTTCACTATTCTTTGTACGACTAAAATGTTCGTAAGTGCAAAATTGTAAATTACACATTAACAATGTTAACAATTATTGGATTTACGTTTATTGAGCATAGGCTGCCTGCAGCCTATGTTCAATAAATGTAAATCCATCAATTGAAATTTCTAGACAATTCCTAAATTTGCACTTACGAACAGTTTTGTCGTACGAAGTTTAGTGAAACGGGCCCTTGTATTTATGTAGCTTAATACTGATAGAGTTGCGATGCGGCTTTAAACAATGTTTCTCACACACGTCTGAAGGTCTTAACCTGCAATTTGGTGTTTATAAATATAAACGAGCGCAGGTTCCAAAAATGCATCAAAACTGAAACTGCCACTGTTATCTATAGAAGTGGCCAGACACTTTTTGATCAACCTTCATTCAATTAACTTCGGAATTTTAGGGTCTGGATCACATTTTCTGTGGGTTTTTTTATCACCATAGGATTGTTAACAGTGTTACCGAGTTAAAACTTTCAGACGTCAGAGGCAATTACATGACGTGATATTGTAAAAAAGTATAATGAATTATTATATATTGTTTCTGAAAGGTGGGGAAAATAATAATGAATTATTATATATAGTTTCTGAAAGGTGTGGAAAACATATTTATCCACCCGATATATGATTTGACAAAACTATTTTATCCCATCAACACAGTGCGTATGAGCCGTGAAACACGGTGCCATGAAACATTTTTGATATCCAGTCAATACTATTTTTGCATTTTACAGCTATTGGTAGGTGTTCACGGGATAAATAGAATAGTAGGTTAGTGCCGTGAATGGGAAAACATATCTGGCGTGGCACGGAAACGGGATGTGCTCGGCAGAGCCCCTCCCAACCCGTTTCCTGAGTCTTGGCAGATATTTTTTCCCATTCACGGTACTAACCTACTATTCTCTATCTATTTTCATTATTTCTGAACCAAAGTATATGTTGTGACAACTCATTTGAACCGTCTCGGCGAGACGGTTCAAATGAGTGGTCACAACATATACTTCTGATGAGAAATAAAGAAATTCTTGAGCCTTGCCGGATATTTTTTCCCATTCACGGCACTAACCTACTATTCTCTATATTAATCACATAGTGTCATCCGCAGTAACAGACACATAGCCTTCGCACATATATAATTCAGTTATTTACTTTAACCCTTTCACCCCTAAGTAACTGGAATGGATTTTGATACGTTAATTTTGTCAAGCAATCCAATAACCACAAAAAGGATTTTCAGACTAGTGCATTTATGAAAAGATGTGTTTGCTCTCAAACATATGAAAATTACTTGCAAAATGTGCAGATCGTGATAAGACTGATCGTTACGAGCCGGCTCATCTGGATTTGCTCTGTTTGTAAATATCGCTATAGCGGGCTTTCGGGTTCAAAGGGTTAAAATATATCCAAATACAAGTACCATAGCTCTCTAGGAAAATGCGTCATGTTGGCCCTATATAGCACCCTTGTTCCTTGTAGCATACACTTCTCTATTGTATACACCAGTCTTGTATTTGTTTTATAATATGTCGTGTGTTGTAGTTATTTTATAATTTGTCCCGATTTCTATGCTGTTATGAAGCAATAAAACATGTTTTGGCAGCGTATGATCTGTCCATTGAACATTTCTTTTCGAGAAACACTGAGAAAGAAAACAAACGGCAGACGACATTAGTTATGTCAGTGTTGTAGTTAGGCCATACCATGTTCTTTTCTAACCTACCTACGTATCCGGTAAAAACAAACAAAGCCTTGAAGGTAAATTTATGTTAAAATCTTCCTCAACCTTTGCAGGGTTGAGGAAGTTTTTAGCATAAATTTAAATTTCAGCCAGCAAACTTTAGACAAAAGAAGAAAATACTCTTAATAAACTTATTAAGTGGACATTCATGACAGGATTTAATACTTGGTCACGACAAGTCCCCCAATCAGTTTTCATATTTATCCCGTCAACACAGTGCCTATGTGCCGTGAAACACGGTGCCGTGAAACATTTTTGATATCCTGTCAATACGACCTAATCACTGCGTATGAACATGTGCAGTGACTGGGGTTATTTTTTTGCATTTTAAAGCCATTTATAGGTGTTGACGGAATAAATAGAATAGTAGGTTAGTGTCGTGAATGGGAAAAATATCTGGCGCGGCTCGGAAACGGGATGTGCTCGGCAGAGCCTCGCCATCCCGTTTCCTAAGCCTTGCCAGATATTTTTTCCCATTCACGCCACTAACCTACTATTCTCTATTACTGAACTAGTAAATATGCAGTGTAAAATAGAATACACATTGTGTTTGTTTTTTTCAAAGAACCACTTTCAAAACTTACCCGCTAATAGGCGCGGATCCAGGATTTCGGGTTACGGGGTGTAACTATGTTGCAATACTTGACTACGCTCGTTCGTAGACCGAGAGGAGCTCGGATATCGCTAGGGGGGTCCGGGGGCATTCCCCCGTGGAAGTTTTTTGAAATCCACATCGCATTTCCTGCGTTCTGGCGCATTTTGGAGCACAAATATTGACACTGTCACAGTATGTTTAGACAATAAACAATAAATTCACAACGCGAACGTTGAAACGTGCGTTATAACTTGTAAACAATGGCAAATTTTAGTGGGGGCGCGCGCCGGGTCCGCCCACCCCCCCCCCCCCCCACCTGAATCCGCCCATGGCTAATCAAAGAAATAATTTGTGAAATGTTCGTCAGTCGTTTTATATTCATTTGTTAGTCCGTAGCCATAAAACATGCTTGTAATGGGCAAATAAAATAGGTTTGTCCAGAAATATTGAACAAACAAACAGCAGACGACTTTATTTTACTTATAGTTACAGTAGTTAGTTTATACACGAACAGTAACTCTTGCAATCTACTCCCGCACCGTCCGTAGCTAGCTACGGACGGTGCGTTACTGCGTGTACTGATGTTCATCTACTGCTATCAGTTTTGTGTTATTTCGTAACAAAATAAACCATGGTTTGCACGTGCTGCCAATATTATTTCGACATTTTGTAAGAATGATAAACAGCTGACAACATTCAGCGTTGTAGTTATTTTTATAATTTGTGTTGATTGTCTTCCTCTTCCACGTGGACCTGAACTTTCCACTTCGCGTCCACAGCGAGGGCTACATCTGCGAACCTCACACCACTTGCTGGTCGGCCGTCCGGCGTGTCAGTACCTATACATAAAACAGAAGTAGTAAAAAACCGGGGGGTAATATACCTCAGCGAACATCGGACAACGTATTGTTGACGTGTCAATACACGGTCGAAGCTTGAACGTAATGCAGCAATGGTTTTTATGTTATCTCCCTTGAGATATAGCATATTGTGTCACGCAAATGTCTGTGCCAACTTATATATGGCGTTTTGGTCTGTTATGTTTTGTATCTAAAACTCTACATATACCATTCTCTATAGTTTTCACACTTTTGGGCTCAGTTTATGAGTTAAATTCTGGAAAACACGAATCAAGATAGTTCGTGTGTATGAATACAGCAGCTATTATCTTTAGTTCTCACAGTTAGCTAACAGTGAACAGTTAGCGGCCAGTTTCGTACACTTTCTTTCTGGGAGTTTCAAACAGTAATTTATTCTAGAGAAAACGAATGTATGGCAATGGGTGTGCACCATCACAGTACATTTGCCTCTGGATGATGATTGAGAAAATATGCAACTTTTAGTCTCTAGTTCCGCAAGTGATCAGTTTTTTGTGGAGATAACATATTTCAGTACTTTCAGTACTTTGATTATGATATGTGGTGGTTATTGCAATGTACAAGAATATGCAAAAGTTTGAAATATATGAATATTCTAAAAATATTTGGTCGTTTAAGATCGTTTTCATAATCTTTTGAGCCAAGAGGTAATGCAATATATAATACACTTTGGCGTTTCAAAAGAAAGTGATTGACCTTCGAAGTAATTTATTATGTTCTAAGAAACTGGTGCATAAATCGAAGATGGCTCCCATCTTTGAATATTTCTTTTTATTTAGCGTCGGATAACTGAATAATGCTTTATATGAAAGATGAAAGAGTTCAACGTTTTGCTGCCGAAGTACCTGTGGCTATTAAAGGTACATGCCCACGCAGTAGGCACAAAATGTTCTTTATAGGAATTAAATAAGTGTATAATTATGTCACTATTCCACCAGTTCTAAAAATTACGAGTGCCCGCTATACAAATATAATCATTTATTAATTATTAATTTACTGTTAGCGACGCGCGGCGGTAACAGTCTATTTTGATAATTTACGGGGACGACGACTTTCACATCACGGCTTGCGGTGCGCATGCGCAGTATACTACGCGCGCCAGTAGGCTTCCCAATATGTCGAAACGTCCAGGACGGAAATTGTATAAACGGCGTCGGCCAAAAAAAAGGCGAAATGTCTGAGGGACAGGCAGTACAGAGAGAGAGTGGTTAATATTGGCGACCAGATCACCAAATGGAAAGAGTTACGTGGAGATTTAGATTTGGACTCGAACAGAGATTTTTTCTTCTAAACTTCCGATACTTCACTGCGCATGTCAATGATGTGATATGATTGACCGTGTCACGTGACGCGTATTGGTAAAAATAGCACGAGGTCGGAAAATACCCTTTCTGGTCGCGGCATATAAAATGCGATTTAACACCAATTAACATGCGCCGTAATTAAAAATAGCTCGTTAGTGGGTAGACAAATGGCTCATATAAGGCATGACAGAAATTGAAAAGTTAAATTAACCGCCTCATTGCCTCCTTCATTTAATGCACATATTTCGACTGTATGGCAGATATTAGTAAATTCGGAAACAAACGGGCCAACGGTCATTGACCTGCCACTTTTGGGTTCAAATGCCCGGGTTTGGAAGGTCCTCGAGCCAATTCCTACCCTTAAATATAAGATAAAAAAAAAAAAAGTAGTAGTACAGTGTAACCTGCTGCGTGGACATGTACCTTTAATCACAATACATCTAAAATATATTTAAAGGTAAGTACTTTTTCATTAATAACAAAAAAAGCACCCTCCCTATGTTTTTTATTTGTTGAAATTCCATAAAATATTTATTTTATTTCGAAAAATAAAGCAATTTCTCTATGGGAATTTAGTGGACCGATTTTCAAAATGTTTTGTTTTCTAAGTTACATCATTTCCAAGCTATATATCCGGGTTTCAGGCAGTCTTGGACAATAAGGAGCATATTGGACCGAGACGTTAACGCGAGATATGCACTGACCAGGGCATATACGCGTCATGAGGCGAGTATAGGCCCTGCTCTGAGCATATCTAAACAGTGTTATCAGTGAATACAGTGTTTGCTTGACTGCCAGAAGAAATAATATTAACAATACAACATGGTAGAGTCAATTTCCAAAACTTTTTCGTTTTTAAAACTCATTCTGCAGCTGATCCAGCTCTTTGTTGCCCCATGTTAAATTCGCAATAAAATAATATTTGATAGAATTTCATGAAACAACATAATTTGGGGAGTGTGACTTTTTTGTCATTGATGGAAAAGTTTGTGTACCACATTATATGTTTGGACCTATTGTTTCACGAAACCGGCACAAATGCTACGGATATATACACGACGTAAAAACAAAATAGTGTTCGATACTATTAAATGAAAGCAACATTTAAGAATGGGCCTTCTTTTTGTTTCGGGAAATTTGGTCAAATATTGATTTTATTGCGAAAAAAAATAATTCTCTATATGAATTTAACATTGGGGATAAGTGCCCGAGAAGCTGCAGGATTTCTCGAAAAACGAAAGAAAAGAAATTTTCTTTGAAACCTGGCTAGATAGCTTGGAAAGAAAACAAGTTACATTTTAAAAATCGGTCAACTATTTCTGAAATTAGGAAACATCACTCTGTGAAGATGTCAATGGGGAAATTGATTGTTCGCACTAAATTGGGCCAAATTTCATTAAATAAAAAGAAGGCTCTTTCTTAAATCTTCATAAAAGTTAATATTATCGGGAAAAGCATTGTTTTACATGGTTTATATAGCCGAAAAATGTGTGCAGGTTCCGTAAAACAGACACTAACTATCGCACCTTCGGCATCCTGTGCCAACTGCTGTAGTCTAGCCCTGGCGGCTGCCGCCTTCCACTTGTTCGCCACCGCGCCTCGCTGCATAATCGACTGTTTTATCCTGCCAAAAGGTTAGTGCCGTGAATGGGAAAAAATATCCGGCAAGGCTGAAGAATTTCTTTATTTCTCATCAGAAGTATATGTTGTGACCACTCATTTGAACCGTCTCGCCGAGACGGTTCAAATGAGTGGTCACAACATATATTTCGGTTCAGAAATAAGGAAAATAGATATAGAATAGTAGGTTAGTGCCGTGAATGGGAAAACATATCTGGCAAGGCTTAGGGAACGGGATGGGCGAGGCACTGCCGAGCACATCCCGTTTCCGTGCCGCGCCATGTTTTCCCATTCACGGCACTAACCTACTATTCTATTTATCCCGTCAACACCTACTAATGGCTTTAAAATGCAAAATAATATCCCCAGCCACCGCACATATTCATACGCAGTGATTATGTCGTATTTACAAGATATCAAAAATGTTCCACGGCACCTTGTTTCACGGCACATACGCACTGTGTTGCCATATTTATTTACAAGGCATATGCCATAAGGAATCGTATTTTATACCAAACAACATAAAGTATAATATGTTATAATGTAATGTATCTTCGCCCCGTATCCGATTTCATCAAGCTTTCAAGCGTCCTTATCCTAACGCCTTGGTTTATCTCAAAGTGTATGTAACATATTACATAGTTGTATTGTGCATGTACTCTTAATTATCATAACTTTATATGCCAATTGCAAACGTAAATATATATGTGTGTACATGACATTGCAAACTTTAGATTATATTTTCGCTATGCCATTAGTCACACCGTATTGTAAATGTTTCTGTATATGTTGTAAATGCTCATGGGCCAGTTCGCTTAATGCAAATAAATAAACTATGAAATCATATGATATTCGTTGATATGTGATTTACTCGGCATACCATGATATTGTACCGTCTACGTATAGAAAATACTACACAATCATGCAGGAGCAGCAATGTACATTCAGCGCGGTTTCAAGGTGTATGATCACGTGGTACTAACAACAACAACACTGAGTACCGATTCAAAGTACTTATTCTTGTATAGTGTCCTTATTACGTAACGAATTTTGATGAAATATGGCGCATCAAACGCGCCTTGTTAAGCTGCATTTGGTGGTCTCTGTATTTTCGCCCAAACTTCTGTCGTTTTTGCGAAGAATCGATTTCCGTGTCTCCGACACGGAAATCGATTCTTCGCAAAAACGACATAAGTCTGTGCCAAACTCCCTAGACCACCAAATGCAGCTCATGAAGACGCGTTTGCTGCGCCATATTTCATCAAAATCCGTTGCATATTAAGGAAAATATCAAATAATACTTACTTTGCATTGGGCGATGTTGTTGTTGTTGTAACCACGTGATCATGCACCTTGGGTTTGCACCAATTAATCTGAATGCTTATTAGTTCTTAATGTTCCATCACCAAAACAAAATTAGAGTATTGCACATTGCTTAGACACCGTTTGGGTGACCTCTCAGACAAACGAACGACTTTCCGTCAATACACGGTATGCAGAAAATCACAACACACCGTGAGACGTTCCCCAAAATCATAGCGGGCCAAGTCACTCCTTTCAACGGGTACGAATACTCACTTCGGGTTTTTTGTCATCTTCGATATGGCCAGAATACTGCGCTTGTCAAGTTTCTTAAACGTCTTCCGGATGGTCTTAATCCTTTCCAGATCTGTGGCATTCTCGTCCTCTGGGATAGAGCTCAGGCTGATCGGGCGATGACGGCCACCTGGCGATAGTTTCTCAGAATATTTGTAAATCCGATGAGAAAAATAGCTTTAGCTTTAGCTGGTCGGACGATGACGGCCACCTAACGGATGTTTCTCTGAATATTTGTAAATCCGATAGATGAGGCTAGTCGGACGATGACGTCATGATTATATGTTTCAGTTTTAAGTTTTTTATTTCCATACATAGTCATATACAAACAATAAATGAGTTACAAGCAGTTTAACAACATGAATTTATAGGTTACACTCCTTGTTTGCAATCAACTATGAGTACATGTATTGTAAATAATATATAGATTATAACGTATTGTTCATACATGGTTAGGTTGGATTTATTTAAGAGTGTTATTTAGATGAGAGAATAGAGTTGAAAATGAGACATGGTGAAATAGGTTTAGTGAATAATAATTGAGCAACACATCACGATACAATATTATTATGGTATATGCTGTTATACCTAACAGTAATAGTTGTATGTATAATCAGAAGGTTCGTGTATCTCTAAATGAGTGTTAGTCTAATTGGATAACATTCCATTTTCGTTCTTGAACTATGAGCTTATTTCTATTCATTGCAATTTCTTTTTCAATATTTTGTGTTGCCTTTAGGTAAGAAATAAACTCTGGAAATTTAGGTTCCGTGTTTCGTAATTTACATGTATATATAAAGTATTTTCCTAGTATGATACAAAAGTTGAAAAACTTGTTGTCTTGCTCATATTGCCCGAAGCAAACAGTGTGCCAATCAAAATTACATACAATATTATTATTGTTTAAAAAGGTATTCAGCTGTGACCAAAAATGTTGGCTTATAGTGCATTCCCAAAAAAGGTGCTTATTTGTTTCTGGAGCCATGGCGCAATAATCACACAAATTGGAGCTGACAATGTTACACTTAAGTAAATAATCGTTTGTAGCAACAATTCTCATCAAAAATTTGTACTGAAAATTCCTAAGTTTAGAACTTATAGTGTTTGTAAAATGATTTGTGTAGACTATCTTCCAATTTATATTTTTATCCGCGAATTCGTCATCCCATTTTGTCTTGGCTTTATGCATAACCGGTTTCTGTTGATTAAGAAACATGTTATATAGCTTCTTATTACATTTGGTCGTGGTTTTTATTTGTTCTATTAATAGTATCTTTGTATTAATCGTGTTTATTCTTTCATTTTTAATTCGTGTTCTCCAGTCTTGAGGAATGCACGAAATCAGTTTGAAGAATTTTAGGTAATCGTTATTACTAACATCAAATAGTTCTTTTATTTTTGTAAAATTGAAGAATGATGTAGTTCTATAATCGTATAGTTGTTCTATATATTTAATCCCCTTATTAGCCCATTCCTTGTAGTAAAACATTCTTCCATTACCTTTTATTTTCGAATTGTTCCATAAAATTTGCTTTGATATTGTTTCTGGATTATCGCAGAAGTTTAGCTTGCACCATGATTTAAGAACATCTGTCAAAAATGTATTTTTTATCAAATGTTTTACGTCTGGTTGGTTTACATTTCCTTCAAATATATGTACACCACCAAAAGGCTTCAAATCATTTAAATATAGTACTTTCCATTTTCCGTGATTTTCAGTTTCTGCAAGTCGTTTGGCCCATGTAGCCTTTAGTGCATCCATAAACGATTCTAATTCTATCATTTTTAGCCCGCCTTCTTCGAACGTTTTAACAATAATTTTTCTACTAATTTTATCAGGCTTTGAATCCCAAAGAAAATCAAACATAATGCGCATAATTTGCTTTAAAGTCTCCTGCTCCGGATTGTCTAGAACTGTTAAAGGGAATATTAATTTTGGAAATGCAAAACTTTTAATGACAGTTATTTTACCTAGTATGGTGAGCTTTCTTTTTTTCCATTTGCCTAAACATTGCTGAAATTCCTTTATTTTAGGATCTATGTTTAAACTATGCACTTTATTTTTATCATTGCAAAAATATATCCCTAATGTTTTGGCCTCATCTGCAGTCCATGATTATATGTTTACAAATTAATAAAGAAACTCATTCTACTAATTACGAGAATGAATGAATGAGTTTCTGGATGGCGCTCAGGCTAGTCGGGCGGTGACGGCCACCTGGCGACATGATTATATATTTGTAAATCCGATAATGAAACTAGTTTTGCTAATTTATCCGGTAAGCTTTTAGGCTATATAATGAGCAATTACCACGATGTTTTCATGGAAAATAACGTGGACTTGCTTCCGTGACGTCATTCCACTGACAACATGTGACGCCGTTCAATCAATGAAACGTCAATTTCCAATTCGTTGTAACCCGGATATTCATATCAGGAATATGTTATCAGTCAGTACGTATTCGACCAATACAAGCGTCATTATACCTGATAAATCACTTACCCGGAATACTTGTATCGTTTCCATCTTCTTCATTCACATACTTGTGTATTTTACTGTAAACAGAACAAGAGATTGGTCGCATCAATGCAATGTGAATCCTGTATTTTACACTTCTGTAGCTGATTTCATCAAAATTGCAAAGTACTATACTTATCTAGCTAAGTATACTTTGAGGGACTCCCTCATTAGTAATCATTTTTTTTTCCCCAAAATGCATTATTTAATATAGAACAATTCACTGCACATATTTGATGATTAAAAGTATGCAGAATTATTATACTGAATTCATTACATTATCACAGCCAAAATGGCTGCGATAATGTAATAAATTCAGTATAATAAAAATTAATAAATTTATCCTTAAATTGAAAATGTCTCCCTCAAAGTATACTTTGCTAGATAAGTATACTTTGCAATGTTGGTGAAATAGGCTACTGAAGCAACCGCTAAGTATGATACAGTGGAACCTATCGAAACCGGACACCCTGGGAGGTCCCCAGTGTGTCCGGTTTGGAAGCGTTCCACTGTAAATCAGACATGTTAGCGCTTCATGGCACATTCTAGTGTTTTGCAATCATGAAACGTCATTGTAATAAGAGAAACATAACAGCGAAACACATCTAAGTTAAACATCCATATTGTCCCAAGTGTCCGGTTTATAGGGATTCCACTGTAGTTATATTCAATAATGATATACACTGTAATAGACAAACAGGTCAATCTGGCGGACGTTCTTAATTTAAATTTCTCGAGATCCTGAACAGATTTAAAGAGTACTTTCTTCTAAATGCATAACGGGTATAAATTATAATATGATGAACTTGTTCTCAAATACTGAAGGTTTGCTGTTATTTCATTTTCTTTTGCAAAAGTGTGATTTTTAAAAATCGTATTGCTAGTAAATATATAGGAGATTAAGACCACAACAAATACCATGCAGTAAATTGTGTTTCTTTTTAACCCTTTAAACACTACATCTATAGTGTTTTTTGTAAACAGTGTATTTCCAGATGAGACGGCTCGTGACGAGCCGTCTCATCAGGATCTGCACTTTTACAAGTAATTTTCATACTTTTAGAGAGAAAAAAAATAATTCCTTTTCATAAATGGACTAGTCTGAAAATCATTTTGTGGTGATGAAATGAGTCAGAAAAGTAATATATATCAAAATCAATTCAAGTTATTTAGGGTCGAAAGGGCTAAGAATTAATAATAACCACAATCTGAAGCTGATGATAGTACCTAAAATTCCTGGCAAAGTTATGACTGAGTGTACCGCACATGTGTTTCTCCTTTCTACGGTTGCGCAGCTTATCCACCGGGTGCTTCCGGTTGGCCGTATCTGATGCTACACTCTCCCCCGATGCATCAGTACTGACACTGATACCTGTATCAACTGACACCATAGACTTGGTGTCGTCGTCCTTCATTCCCTACGGAGAACAGATAACATACAAGTCAGGTACAATCTACGCTCGTTTACTCAAAGTCCAGAGGACAGAGGAAATAATTTTGATTAACGAAAAGTTGAGCTAACGGCAGTTATTACATGTAAATAGAAAAACATGTATTTCGGACCACAATTTTGGCTTTCGGTTATCAGTAGTTTGGTTTTCATTTGTTTGGCAAGTATTATTTGTTTGGCAAATATTATTGTTTGTACAGTCTAGTTTTAAGATAACATTTCGTCAAATACTGGCACGTGCTTGGAGTTCGAAATACACAATGTAGATGTACATTATATATATATATACAAAGGACAACTTTCATTGCACACGTATACGCCGTAATTGTAGCATTAATTATTTGCATTACAGTTACTTTGCAGCTTGATAATTCACAAAGTAATGTAACATGTGTACACTGAAAATCAATGAAAATTAATACACAACAGAAAAATCACGTTTCGATTTATGATACGTACATTACATTTGGGCCGCCGGTGGAATAAAGTTGCCACACTAGCGAACAGTGTGGGCCCCTATTGTGCAAACGGCTTTACATTAGTAATAAGGTCGCTTTTGTTAGCCATCGCCCCGTAATAGTTTGAGGTATCAATTCAAGAATGGACATATATCCAATTATACCTTCGTATACTCTATATGCTGATAACACATACATACTTGCATATCCATGACCAGCTCGAGACCTTTACCGACCGTCATTTCCTGATCATTCTTCTGCATCCGTTTAGGCTTACAGCAGAAGTTCACCTCCGTGATGGCACAGATGTGGAGAAACGTGGACATTCGGTTGAATATCATACAGATAAACTGGATCACCTATGTATAGAGACAAGATGTGGAGACACGTGGACATTCGGTGGAATATCATACAGATAACCTGTATCACCTATAAGATAAGATAAACTGTATGACCTATGTAAATATACCAGATGTAGAGAAAGGTGGACATTCGGTGGAATATCATACAGATAAACTGAATCACCTAGTAGATATACAGTAGAGAACATGTACAACGGTGGGAAATTCATACAGATACCGTATCACTAGGTGATCGTATGACCGATGTAAATTATACAGATGTAGAGAAAGGAGACAGTCGGTGGAATATCATACAGATAAACTGTATCACCTATGTAGATACCGATGTAGAGAAACATACAGTCGGTAAGATCATACATAAACTGTATCACCTATGTAGATATACCAGATGTAGAGAAACATGTACAGTCGGTGGAATATCATACAGATAAACTGTATCACCTATGTAGATATACCAGATGTAGAGAAACATGTACAGTCGGTGGAATATCATACAGATAAACTGTATCACCTATGTAGATATACCAGATGTAGAGAAAGGTACTTCGTGAATATCTAGTAAACTGATCCTATGTAGATACAGTGGTAGAGAAACATGTACAGTCGGTGGAACATCATACAGATAAACTGTATCACCTATGTAGATATACAAGATGTAGAAGTACATGTACAGTCGTGGAAGGTATCATCAGATAAACATGAATCACCTATGTAGATATACAAGATGTAGAGTAACATGTACAGTCGGTGGAATATCATACAGATAAACTGAATCACCTATGTAGATATACAAGATGTAGAGTAACATGTACAGTCGGTGGAATATCATACAGATAAACTGAATCACCTATGTAGATATACAAGATGTAGAGAAACATGTACAGTCGGTGGAATATCATACAGATAAACTGAATCACCTATGTAGATATACAAGATGTAGAGAAACATGTACAGTCGGTGGAATATCATACAGATAAACAATACCTGATCACTATGGTAGATATACAAGATACTGAATCACCTATGTAGATATACAAGATGTAGAGTAACATGTACATACCGGTGGAATATCATAATGGTATACATGTAATCTATGTAAATAGACGAGATGACTGTGCAGAAACGTGGACTGAATCGCGCATGTACGTAGACCAGTAGCCTATTTCATCAACATTGCAAAGTATACTTTACTACCAAAGTATACTTTGAGGGAGTAATCATTTATTTTTCCTGAAATACATAATTTCACATAGAACTAACAAATGCATATATTTCATGATTAAAAGTATGCAGAATTATTATACTGAATTTATTACATTATCACAGCCATTAAATGGCTGTGATAATGTAATAAATTCCGTATAATAAAAATTAATAAATTTAAAAAAAAAATGAAAATTTCTCCCTCAAAGTATACTTTGCTACTAAAGTATACTTTGCAATGTTGATGAAATAGGCTACAGGTGTGCAGAAACATGGGCATCCTGTGGAGTATCATACATATAAAAGTATAGTCTGTTTCACGAAAGCTGCCCAAATTTTACGGCTATATAGACAATTCAAAAACAATATTATTTTCGATAATATTAAATTAAAGGAAAATTTAAGAATGAGATTTCTTTTTATTTCGTGAAATTCGGTCAAATATGGGTTTTATTACGAAAAATTGATTTCTCTATGGGAAATTTAACATGGGGGAAAAGAGGTAAAGGAGTGTGGGATTAGTCAAGAAACGATTTTTTTGGAAATTGACTCCGAAACCTGACTAGATAGCTTGGATATGATCTAACTAAGAAAACAAAAGTTAAATTTTAAAAATCGGTCCAGTATTTCTAAAATTCAAAAGATTTTCCCCATGTTAAATCCCCATAGACATCTTCACTCCGTGAAGATGTCTATGGGATTTAACATGGGGAAATTTTGTTTTCGCAATAAAATCAATATTTGACCAAATGTCACGAAATAAAAAGAAGGCTCATTCTTAATTTTTCCTTTAATTTAATATTATCAAAAGAAATATTGTTTTTGAATTGTTTATATAGCCGTAACATTTGGGCAGCTTTCGTGAAACAGACAGTAATAACCTATGAATAGACTGTATGTGCAGAGACGTGGACATACGATGAAATATCATTACAGATAAATAAATGACTTAGCCCACTTTTTTCACTGACCCCTTCAAATTAGGGTCGTCAAACGAAAAGGGACCAAAGAAGAAATGCTGTCAAGTCAATGTTTCATTTAGTTATGAACATGATGAAGGTCTCTTCTTTTGTTCCACGTGGTATGACTTGACATGCAGGAGATGTAAGTTTTCGAAATGGCATCATATAGTTTAATCACGGATTCTCCATCACATACGATGTATCAGTCTGGAATTTAGTCCTAGCAAATTGTTAGTGCCTATGTTTATCGACTACTTTTGACTGCACCGCGCATAAATATTTGCTTGAGTTTGTGTGGTTAAACCTACATACGTACCAGCAAAATGCCGAACACCGCTGTAAACGCGATGCTGATTGGCTCGATGGATTCACCATAGTTACCGCTGGCGCATGGCAAGTCGATAGAGAGAGAGCTATCGCTCTCGCTGATCTGTTGTAGGCTGAACACGATTGTGATGAACAGGGCATTCACCAGAATGAAGAACAGACAGACGGTATTTCTGGAAAAACAAAACGTCATCAATAAATAGAGTAGTAGGTAGGAATTTCTTTATTTCTCATCAGAAGTATATGTTGTGACCACTCATTTGAACCGTCTCGCCGAGACGGTTCAAATGAGTGGTCACAACATATACTTTGGTTCAGAAATAAGGAAAATATAGAGAATAGTAGGTTAGTGCTGTGAATGGGAAAAAATATCTGGCACGGCTTAGTAAACGGGATGGGCGAGGCTCTGTTGAGCACATCCCGTTTCCGTGCAGCACCAGATATTTTTCCCATTCACGGCACTGACCTACTATTCTATTTTCACCAGAATGAAGAACAGACAGACGGTATTTCTGAAAAAACAAAACGTCATCAATAAGATTGGACTCTCTGGCTCTCGAAACCTTGACCCCGTCAAATAATGTATGAACTTTGCTGTTACTGGGACGGAAAACCAGTTCATATTTCACCAGGTCATCAATTACATGTACACTACTGTCTGTTTCACGAAATCCCATGAGGATTTGACATGGGGAATTTTTTTGGAATACTGGACCGATTTTTAAAATTTAACTTTTGTTTTCTTAGTTAGATCATATCCAAGCTATCTAGTCAGGTTTCGGAGTCAATTTCCAAAATGTTTCGTTTTTTGACTACTCCCACACTTCCTTACCTCTTTTTCCCCCATGTTAGATTCCCATAGACAAATCAATTTTTCGTAATAAAATCAATATTTGACCGAATTTCACGAAATAAAAAGAAGGCTCATTCTTAAATTTTCATTTAATTTAATATTATCGAAAATAATATTGTTTTTGAATTGTCTATATAGCCGTAAAATTTGGGCAGCTTTCGTGAAACAGACTATAGTCTTTGGGCTGAGAGTTGAAGTCGTGGCACCATCTAAATATGACTCGTTTTGTTGCAGTTATGGACGCTATGTGAGTTTTGCAGAGTTGCTGCGCATTTGATACGGACTGTATGGGGTGTTGCAGAGTTACTGCGCATATGCTACGGACGGTAGGGGCTTTTCATAGTTACTGCGCATATGCTACGGACTGTATGGGGTTTTACAGTTACTGCGCATATGCTACGGACGGTGTGCGGTTTTGCAGTCACACCGCATACGCTCGCTACGGACGGTATGTGAGCTTTGTAGAGATACTTCCCGCAACCGATAAATTCACATGGTCTAAACCACATGAAAACGCACCTTAGTTCTAGAAGCTCATCTTGTGTTTTCTTCTGCTGTTGTTTGTCGGCCTCCAGCGGATACAGATACTTATCTATCAACTCGTCCCAGAAAACGGTCTCCTCGACCTTCAACTTGTCTACGTCACCGTCCCGAAGGTCAGGGTCATTTAACCAGTGTTTTGGCTGACGCTTCTCCTCTTGAAAAATAGGGTTGGCTAGTGTTACATAAAGAGAAGAGAAGGGATATGTGTGATTATTTATAGCATGCAAAGAGTTTTAGTATACTGTAGTTCATGTACATTGACATCACCAACATTGCAAAGTATACTTTGAGGGAGAAATTTTCAATTTAAGGATAAATTTCTTAATTTGTATTATACTGAATTTATTACATTATCACAGCCCAAATGGCTGTGATAATGTAATAAATTCAGTATAATAATTCTGCATACTTTTAATCATCAAATATATGCATTCGTTAGTTCTGTATGGAATAATGCATTTACGGAAAAATAAATGATTATCTCCCAAAGTATGCTTTGCTGGAAAAGTATGTTTTGAAATGTTAGTGAAATAGGCTACAGAGCTTCAGATAAGTCGCCCATTGGTGTATTTTACGCATTCATTTTAACTGAATACGTATGGATGGTGTATTTTACGCATTCATTTTAACTGAATACATATGTATTTTCAAAAGTGGAATACGCATAACAATAATTAAAAAATACTCATTGATTTTCAAACTGTAAAAGTGCTGTAATTATTTATTTTTTTCAGCTTAAATAAATGATTTTTCAACTGTGTTTGAATTATTTTGCTTATTTATACCATATTTTATATCGGATAAACATGCGATAAATTCGGTAATTCATTTGCAAAATTAGAATACGCATAGCATTTGAAATCTTGGTGCATAATAATATTTAGACATACATCTTATCTAGAGCTCTGTATTGTGACAGGGTACATTATAAAAATGCACATATTAGGATATTAAATACACGGTTACGTGACAATACAGAGCATGCAGGTCATGTAATATGAAGCTGTGACTGGCGAAATGGGGATTATGGGTTTTGCGATATGTGTAGATCCAGACAGCCTGTGAATCAGCACAGTCTGATCATATTCTGCACTGATCACACACTCGTCACATAGAGAATAGTAGATTAGTGCCGTGAATGGGAAAACATATATGGCAAGGCTCAGTAAACGGGATGGGCGGGATTTTCTCTGCCGAGCACATCCCGTTTCCGTGCCGCGCCAGATATTTTTGCCCATTCACGGCACTAACCTACTATTCTATTTATCCCGTCAACACCTACAAATGGCTGTAAAATGCAAAAATATTATTGACTGGATATCAGAAATGTTTCACGGCACCGTGTTTCACGGCACATACGCACCGTGTTGACGGGATAAATATCGTTATCATGCTACATGAGTGTGCTATTTGATCAGGATCTGTACTGGTCACAAATCCCATAAGCCCCATTTATCAAGCACGGCCACATATTCGTAATATAAATACTGAGAAGTTGCATACATGTGCATAGCATCAACCAACTACACAGTAAAGTGTGACAAATTTGGTTCGTGTGAGGTTTCATAATTGAGACAAGACTGTAACAGAGCTCCAGTTAAGCTGCGTAATTTGATCAACTTTCAGGAAACTTTCGTTATTTCTTCGCCAAAATTGGCAAGTTCGGAATGCTTTAGAATCGTCTCGATGAGACGATTCTAAAGTAATCCTTAATTGCCGTGAAGAAATAAGAAAAATAACCGGAAAATTTGGTCCAATTACGCATCTTAGCTGGAGCTCTGTAAGCCATGTGAGTTTGCAACTAAGACTGCATAGAGAATATTCATATTTTTGCATCGAATATGACATATATGTTCATCGAGTGGTGTGGAATGTCCATATTTCACGAGTGCCGTTAGGCACTCGTGAAATATGAACATTTCACACCACGAGATGAACATATATGTCATATTCGTTGCAAAAATATGAATATTCTATGAATTATATACCGCAGCATGGAAATTAGCAGTTGTTTAGACTGTATACGGTAATGAATGTGTATTTGCAGCCTATTTGAAGTCCGGCACTGCATGTGCGCGTTATGAATATAGATAGCAGAAGTAGTCGTATTTTCACCGGAAGATGTTTATTTCATCGATGAGAACATATGACATTTATTTACATCGTATAACTATGTATTTCATTGGTAGGTATATAATAAATGCGGTTTCTCATGATAAATATTTCCCGAATGTACGCTATTTCTGTAGTATATGACGCAGAAAGTTCCAAGCAAATGCGGAGTATAATTCCGCATATGTTCTGACAATTTAGTCAACTTTGACGCCATTGGCATGTACAAAATCACATGGCTTGTCTCATGTCTACATGAGCATACATGTATAGCCTAAATATAGTATGGTCTACATTTTACATATATATATTATTATTCTAACGATTCTCACGCTGATTGTATGTCTTTATATTTCTTTTATGAATCTAATAGTATGTAATATATATATTGCATACTATTAGTATATATATATACTAATAGTAAAAATAATATATATATATATATATATATATACTAATAGTAATAATAATAATTCGACCAGGGGCCCGTTTCACTAAAGTTCGTGCGACTAAAATGTTCGTAAGTGCAAAATGATGATAGTCTGTTAATTTGACAATTGTAACAATTATTGGATTCACATTTATTGAGCATATGCTGCATATGCAGCCTATGCTCACTAAATGTAAATCCATTAATTGAAATGTCCAGACGATCCTAAATTTGCACTTACGAACATTTTAGTCGTATGATGTTTAGTGAAACGGGCCCCTGGTTCGCAACACCACATATACAGATAATATTTATATGGTTAGAGATATAAAGGTTGTACATTTTAGATTACATTATGTACACCATATAACATGCAAATACATCAATGCATTGTGTATCAACTGTCCAAAATATTAGAATACGTGTACAGTACAGTAAGAGGTTACAAATGGGCAAACATGGGTGGTTTCCCTATAACATGCATATGACTGTATGACGTTTACATTGTCGTAACTATACAGAAATAGAATTTTAAATACTGTCCATGGGCCCGTTTCACTAAACTTCTTACGACTAAAATGTTCGTAAGTGAAAAGGTATGATCGTCTGGAAATTTCGATTGATGGATTTACATGTATTGAGCATAGGCTGCATATGCAGCCTATGCTCAATACATGTGAATCCAATAATTGTTTACAAGAAAACATTGTTAATGTGAAATGTACAGACTATCATCATTTTGCACTTACGAATATTTTAGTCGTAAGAAGTTTAGTGAAACGGCCCTCATATTACTATGGACATCAGTATCGCAGTTTACTACAAATATTACAAACCATTTCTACACATTACTCGGAAGTTTAAACTTTTTAATACGAGTGGTCATTAAAATTAATGGAATCTGTGTGTTAATTATTACACGTAAACATGGGTATGCTGGCATCTTTCAAAATGGCCCCCGTCTATAGTCAAGCAAATGGATCAGGGTGTGTGCGACCAGGGTAGCACCAGCTCAACCTGACTGTTCGCTCATTCCCATTCAGGGTTCATTTTGCGGCGTTATACTGTCACGGCATAACTATTGTTTAACAATTTATATATATGATTGTAAAATACACAGAGGATGTTACATGATTTACTTAATGATTATAAAATATATTAATTTTATGAAATAATAATTTCCAATAACGTCCGAAGGGAAGCACATTTAATACACATTGTTTTAAAGTCACTCTTTAAGAGTGACTTTAAAACAATGTTTATGAAATAAGTTTACTGATTTCACAAGAAATCAGTCAACGAGTTTAATAAATATCATTATGAATCAACACAAATGGTATACAATGTACATGTATTATATGTTTTTACATAACTACAGCATCACATACAGAAGCGCTATAGGAATACCAATATGTTACTGTGTCAAGCTGATTTGCATATGCATTACTGTTAGTACACTGCGAGAGCCTGTTTTATTGATTTCAAATGAGGGTCAGCATGCAAACTGGTCACACACGTGACCTGTTTTAAATATCAGCCAGGGTCCGGTTGCTCAAAACCTCTGTTAGCTTAACGGACTGTTAAATCCTTAACAATGTTAAGGATTTAACAGTCCGTTAAGCTAACAGAGGTTTTGGGCAACTGGGCCCAGAGGTTCAAATATTGATCAGTTGACTTACAGTTTTAAATGAGAACAAAATATTTATTTTGCAGATTCTGATCATCAACTGTCAGAATAATACATTTTCAAACCGTTTATTTATTTGTAAATATTTTCAAAACAATAGTAAAAAAATATATACGAATTTATTTAGTGATGTGTTGTTGCTTTTATTGACACGCGAATCTACCACTGAAAAGTTTATGGCATTAGACGAAAATTTACCTCGTTGTCGTGCACCCTCGAACAAGTCCGACGTTTCCGAAAAATACACGTGACTGTCTGCGGCGTTGTCGGACATTGCGCTCGCCGTTTGCGAATGTGACGGATCGACGAGCTTGGATTCGAGGTCATCCAAACGATCTAAAATCGCGTGCAGCTTGATGTCATCTGCTTGTTTGGTTTCTTTTGGGCAACATATGCACCTGAAAATCAAATAATTTACTTAAAGGAACTTGTTCTCAGATAATTGTATGAATAGAAAGTGATACAACAGAAGAGGAAACATAATTCATTGTAGATTTGCATCGTATTTCTATGGAAGCCTCCTGGTGCCAATGCTAGAATATATGTATCTCCTAACTCCTAATTAGGATTTAGTAACTCCTAATTAGGAGATAGTATATCATAATTAGGACTTACTATCTCCTAATTAGGAGTTAGTATATCATAATTAGGAGATAACACATTGTTTAGCATTGACACATATAGTAAGTCCTAAATAGGAGATAGTAAGTCCTAATTAGGAGATAATAACTCATAATTAGGAGATAATAATCCCTAATTAGGAGACAATAAGTACTAATTAGGAGACAATAAGTCATAATTAGGAGAAATTCCTAATTAGGACTTATTATCTCCTAATTAGGAGTTAATATCTCCTAATTAGGAGATAGATACCTTTTAGCATTGGCACCAGGATTCTTCCATATATTTCTAAACCCAAGTGAACATAATTAAATTGGGGATTAACAAAGAAAATGTTTATAATACTGAAAAATAACTAACGTTTGCAACCCTAGTTCATTTTCAGTAGTATAAACATGTTTAATCGATGGTTAGTAAATTGTTGTATTTAAATTAATTACACTATTTAGTCTGTCTAGCGTCTATAATGGAAACGTTTTTTTCCAAATGTGGTATATACAGTAAAACCTGTGCATAAAGGCCAGCAAAGGGAAGATAAAAAATCTGACCTTTGTTCACAGGTGGTCTTTGTGTGCAAATTCATTCGTAGTAATTGAATAATTGGGAAGACAAAAGCGTGGCTGCTATGTACAGGTAATTGCTATTCCGATGTGGCCTATAGCACAGGTGTGACTGCAGTTCACAGCACAAAATGAAATAATTTCACATATATTTTTTTACATACATGTATAGCGAAACTGTCAAATTTTTCCAAGACAAACTATCTTCCCTGCTTATTTTATCACACTTTTTGATAGCATGTACTTACATATAGCGCATGCTTTTGGGAATGTGCTCAAATAACATGGTGTCATTTCATCAACTTTCGTTATTTATTCTCCAAAATTGGCAAGTTGGGAGTGCTTTAGAATCGTCTCGATGAGACGATTCTAAAGCAATCCCAACTTGCCATTTTTCGTGAAGAAATAAGAAAAATACCCGGAAAATTGGTCCAATTACTCACCTTAACTGGAGCTCTGGTCATTGCTTAAACTGTGTAATTTACTGTACATGAAGCGAGAATCACATTCATTTATTAAATATCTACGATATCATCTGAGACACAGTCACATTTTTCAAAACACACCTAAAGAGGTTTCCAAACGAGAACACATAATCAGACGACCCGATCTTATCCACAAGTCCCAGTTTCTCCAGCCAATCATGAACGGTGCTTTTGTTCTGTTCCACTGGAGTAGTCTCCCCTGGTTTACGCGAGACTGCCGGCTTGGGCGCCTCGCGTGTTCCCCAGGAGACCACGTGCAGGTTGCCGAGCGAGTACAACAACAACAACATCGACATGGACGGAATGGCGAGGAAGTAGAGGCCGCCGTGGATAACACACCAGAATTCCTACAGGAAATGGAGAATAACCTTTATTGGATACAGCATATATTTGATGAGACAGTCAGGTCACGTAATTCGGTTGAATAACCAGACAGCCAAGCCGTGTATATTCGGTTGACTAATGAGACAGTCCAGGCCACGTAATTCGGTTTGCTAACGCGTCCGTTAGTCAACCGAATTACGTGACTTGGCTGTCGGGTGAAAAATATTCGGTAGCCAGCAAAGTTACTGCTACAGTAGTCTATTGATTACATATTTCAGTTTATAGTTTAAAACAAAATATATAATATCCAGTTAATGTGTTTTAATTACATGTTTAGTATGTGAGCATATAAAACGGGTAGGAATACCACGGCTCGCTGAAGAATTTCTACCGTTTCTACAGCAAGGTGTATGATCACGTGGTTACAACAACAACAACGTCGCTCTCTCCAAAGTAAATATTATTTTATATTTTCCTTAATATGCAACGGATTGAAATATGGCGCAGAAAACGCGTCTTCAAGAGCTGCATTTTGTGGTCCAGTGAGTTCGGCGCATACTTATGTCGTTTTTGCGAAGAATCGATTTCCGTGTAGGTAGACACGGAAATCGATTCTTCGCAAAAACGACATAAGTTTGGGCGAAAATACAGAGACCACCAAATGCAGCTTAACAGGACGCGTTTGATGCGCCATATTTGATCAAATTCCGTTACGTAATACTGACAATATAAAAGAATACGTACTTTGAATCAGATGGATTCTGGAAGTTTCAGTACTTGTTGTTGTTGTTGTTAGTACCACGTGATCATACACCTGGTACAGGGATTGATCGTGATGCAACAGGCAGTGTGGCCAATTACATGCCGCGCCGTACAAACCTGTGGGTGGAGGAAGGCGGACACAACGAATATCCCTGCCACTGTACACAGGAAGATGGTGGTAATGGAGCAGAAGCCGTTTCTGGCGACCTGTCGTAGTAGACCAACGACCACGAGCATCATCACCAGTGAGTAGACCGTTGACAGGACAGCCGCGTACGCCAACTACGGAATAAACATTACTTTCCGTACAATACATGATCTGCCATACGTACACTAGACTAAGAGGAATGTATTCCCTTACGCAGTATATGTTTAGTTCATATAGCAAATTACGGAAAAAACAGAATTACTTCCCTTGATGAAAGGTTACTCTACCCAACACCAAAAAGACGCTACCTTCTGCAGAAATAAAATTGTAGGTAGAAATGTTCTCATTCCCATTCAACATGCAACAACACACAGACTGGAACAAAATGACTACTACGCATTATCAGGATTGTCACTATTGCATATATCATAAACATATATTCATAATATATATATACTCGAACAAACTTAGCCATATAATGCTATTTGCAATATTGTTCCAACAGACATGTTTGTTCTGTTTCCAATTTACGTAGAAATATGAAAATGGATTCCAATGCTTATGTTTTACATGATGTGAATATAGTTATAGTCCACTTGGTTGCATTACTATTCTCCACATATACCTTCACATATACCTTCACGAGTGATATATAATATCAAGGAAGGAGTAATAACTAATATATACTATATCAAGCGGTCTGATTGCTTAAATTTGATATCGGACTTGGCCAGTCAAACGCAAGACCGGATTCACAGTCAATGTCTCGTTTCTACGGAGCCCTGCAGGGGACATGGACTTTTTTTGTATTAATTCGTTCCCAAGAAATGACAATTCGTTCCCTCAATTTATTTATTCGTCCCCTCGAATTAACAATTCGTTCCCACGATATAACAATTCGTTCCCACGAATTAACAATTCGTTCCAGTGGGAACGAATTGTTATTTCGTGGGATTGAATTGTTAAATTGAGGGAACGAATTGTTAATTCGTGGGAATTATACGTCCCCTGCGGGGCGCCGTACGTTTCACTTTGTTTACCATCCGTCACACGTACCTGAACATCGCTCTTTGCCGTATACACCAGGATAACGAATATCCCCACGGGAATCAGATTCAGAATCAGTGAACCGAAAATCGGCAGATCGGGATACGCCATTGATATCGCTCCGACAATCAGCAAGAAAATAGTCCCAGGCGTAAGGATTGAAGACACCATCAAAATGATCTGGTAGATGACATACAGCAAAGATATGTCGTTGTTTCTTCTAGTGACGTTTTTCCAGTCCATGAGCAGGTCAATAATGTTCGCCATGGTTGATGGCGTCCACCGGCGTCGCTGGTTGTAGAACTCGTAGAATCCTTCTGGGGCATAGGTCAATGCGTCAGAGGCTGCGCAGTACTCCACTCTGTAGCCCTGTTGTAGCAGTAGCGTACACAGCCAGCGGTCTTCTCCTGGTGACGGGAACCAATCAAATATTACATTAATTTATGGTCGCATATTTGAACCATTTACTGAACTTGACAAGGTGATAGCGGAATTTTGATTGATTGATGCTTACGTTTAACGGCCGCACTGACTCTATGGATGTGCACACCGTCTGCATAAAGCAGAAATAAATCAAAAGAAAAAGGAGAGACACTTGCGTTGAGGCCCGCCAGTGGCCCTATTGTTGGGTATTATTGTTTGCGGGCCTATTTATGTTATAGATACTAATCTCTTGGAGGCAAATGAGGGACTCGGAAGGCGCGGTCGCTGTCGTCGTAATGTAAGGTGAGGTGGTGTGAAGAGATTACGCCGGCTTCATCACAGAGAATACCCGTGGGTCCCCCATCCTCAGACTGATAGGCGAGTCGTCCTGGCACACCTTATACATCGTCTTAAGAACTGGTACAGACAAGACAACTTGGACGGGATTAACAATACAGAATCCCGTCAAAAACGTGATACTGCCAACTAGCCACGTGGATATCAATACCTCTTATGTCACCATGACAAGTTAATACATGTATTGTTGACTTTGCACGATAATGAGGGATCGTAGCTAGTTATTATAGGAATGAATGGCCTTTTTGTGGAATTTATAGGGGTGTAAACTTGGAAAAGTCGCGGGAATACTGGACGGAGCGATAAAAAATTACAATTTTCGAAAAAAAAACAAGAAAAAAAAGAAGACTTTTTTTTTTTTCGAAAATTGTAATTTTTAAGGCCTCGTCCAGTATTCCCGCGACTTTTTCAAGTTTATATCCCCGATAAATTCCACAAAAAGGCCATTCATTCCTTATAATTCCAGCATTTGAAATAAATTCATCAAGAAAATGTGTTTATTTTCCGTTTTCTTAAGAATTATTTTAACTGCGCCTCACGGTTACGGAACGTAGTTCGGCGTGGGAGTTTACTGGGATATACATTTTGTACAGAGACTTGCTACAAGCCAATCAAATGTTAGGGAATTGTGTAAATATGTTTGTGCTGCAATTATCTCCCGTTGAGTTTATTTATATAAATCCGGTCCAAATTATGTAGGGTACGGCGGAAAAGGGCGAATCTAGCATGATCTGTTATAAATGACAAGGAGCAATTATAGTTATTTCCACTAGTGTTGATCCAGATCATCCTACATAGCTACGCTATCTGATAAGGGACTTCATTATTTGTCAGGCAATGCTAAGGATTTAACAGTCTGTTAAGCTAACTGAAGCTTTGAGCAACCGGGCCCAGATTCATATTTTCACACTTATTAATGTTATTTCAAGCAATATATACTCAGATCAGACTGCACATATATGCAGGTCTACTCCGTTCGCAAAACTCAAGTTCTGTTCCATTCAGTAAGAAACAAACGCTGAAATAGAGCATATGACCGTATCTCTTTAAATAGATTTGCAAAGGGACAAAACTAGCTACGATCCCTAATTATCGTGTTAAGACGACCTACTAGCTGGTCATCGTGTTGCGTCATCCAGATTCAGACTCACAGCTCTCACAGCTTATCGATCGAAGCTCACCAGACAGTATCTCGTTAAACGAACGTTCCCACGACATAATCAGCCACAGAGTATCAGATATTACTCCATCATTTTGTATCGCAATGGTGCTACATATCGATTGGCTGACTATGTCGTGTGAAAGAGATAGTTAACTCGTGGGAACGGGATCCTTTCTCGTGGAAAAGATACCATATCTCGTCGGAACGAGATCCCATCTGTAGGGAACGAGATTATATCTTGTGGGAACGAGATCATGTCTAGTGGGAACGAGATGTCATGTCGTGGGAACGAGATGACGAGATAGGATCTCGTTCCCACGAGATAGGATCTCGTTCCCACGAGATAGGATCTCGTTCCCACGAGTTAGCTATATTTATCGGAGAAAAAAATGCGATCAATGCCCTTAATTGTTTAAATCATTTTGGCGTTGTAATTATTATACCTTGGTCGTACTGGACATAGTGGCGGGCCTCGGTGGGTGGGGTGGTGTAGCGCCGCATGACGTTGTCGTCCATGATGCTCGAGCCCCGGAACAGGCTGAAACATCCGGGGCTGCACAGTACGCAGCCAATCGTGTGCTCCGTGGCTTTCTGCAGCCAATGGCTGACGGCGTATTCAAATTTCTGGTACCAGACCATTGGACCTGGAAGGAGAATACGGGTTGGTGACCAACATTGATTTTTGCGATTTAAACTAACCATTTGCCCCATATTCGTGCCCCATGGTGGTGGATTAAGATGCCAAGGAATAGCGTCGTTCCTTCTGCAAGGTGTATGCTCACGTGTTTACAACAACAACAAGTACTGAAACTTCCAGAAACCCTCCGATTCAAAGTATGTATTCAATTATTTTGTCCTTATTATGCAACGGATTTTTATGAAATATGGCGCATCAAACGCATCTTGTCAAGCGGCATTTGGTGGTCTCGGTACTTTGGCCCAAACTTCTGTCGTTTATGCGAAGAATATATTTCCGTGTCTACAAACACGGAAATCGATTCTTCACAAAACGACATAAGAATGTTCCCAACTCCAGGGACCACCAAATGCAGCTCATGAAGACACGTTTGCTGCGCCATATTTCATATTTCATATTTCATATTTCAAAATATCCGTTGCAAAATATATTTTATACACTTGATCAAGCTCCTCCTACCGATGATCAGCGCCATCTGTATACGTCATCAGCAACCAATGTTATCTAAGATACTAAAGAGTACCAAGAATAGCATCCAATGGGATTGATTGAAGTGGAATGATGCAATCTTTGACAGCTGCTAATGTCACAGATTTGGGAATGTTCCACCTGGTCGGGGAAGCTTTAAAATAAACGACATATACTTGTTTTATTTTGTGTAGAAAGTGACACATAATAATTATATTCGGTAGTGATCGATCAACACAGAAATCAGTACCGACCGGAACCAATCGGATGTATCCTTCCGCACGCGGCGCCGACATTCGGCTTCCTTCGCATCCTGTCGACGAGCAGGCGCAGTGCCGACGGCTGGAAGTCGACGTCGCCGTCGAGCGCGAGTAGGAAGGTGTTGTCGGCGATCGTCCTCAGTCTGTCCCGACTGCCTCCCATCGACAATAGATTGTGGCCCAGGAAGTAGTACATGTACATCACCTGGACGGGGATTGATTGATTGATTGATTGATTGATTGATTGGTTGGTTGGTTGGTTGGTTGGTTGGTTGGTTGATTGATTGATTGATTGATTGATTGATTGATTGATTGATTGATTGATTGATTGCTTGCTTGATTGATTGATTGATTGATTGATTGATTGATTGATTGATTGATTGATTGATTGATTGATTGATTGATTGATTGATTGATTGATTGATTGATTGATCGATCGATTGATTGATCGATTTATTTACTGACTGAGTTATTAATGTGTATGTATACTTTGCCGTGGCACCAGGGACCTGTTTGAACCCCAAGGCCGTAGGCCGTGGTTCAAACAGGTCCCGACCGCCACGGCAAACGTTTACCCACGGCTTGACATGGTCGAACGTTATTGTTATTTCCGTCGGAATGTTGTGTAATTTGAGCATTTATGCTGTACTTTCGGTACTTTGATAAACTTCTCCATTCGAACAGTTGATTTTACACATACATATTCCGGGGCCGCAGTACACATCCATTTCAAAATTTCAGTGCGCCCGTTGTGAACTGGTCTGGTGACGTAACTGCGCGTTCTAGTAACGTCATTAGACACATGCGTTACGTAGGTTTTGGCTTGGCCCCGGAATGAGCATTGTCTACAGCCATGGCCAAACAGCACGCGCTGTGCGTTTGAACACGGCTGTGATCGGTGTCGAACAACGGCAGTCATGTAACAATGATTGATTTACTGATTGGCAAACTGATTTATTAATTTACCGCACCTGGCTCCAGCGTTTTCTGTGCCGTATTTTGGACTTGTCCTTGAGATGTGCGATGAGCTTGTTCTCCCCGGGCAGCATCCAGACTAGGCGGCCCCCGTAGGGCGTGTCCACTTTGGTCGGTGGGGGCAGCTTCATACCGAAACTGTATACGGAGCTGCAAATAATATCTCTCGGTGCGTTAGCCTCTTTCTCCCTCTGACTAATTGAATTGACATGCCAATAATTCCAGCACAACAATATTTACACAATTCCCTAACATTTGATTGGCCCGTAGCAAGTCTCTGTCCAAAATTTATATTCCAGTAAACTCCCACGCCGAACTACTTTCCGTAACCGTGAGGCGCAGTTAAAATAATTATTAAGAAAACGGAAAATAAACACATTTTCTTGATGAATGTCTTTCAAATGCTGGAATTATAAGGAATGAATGGCCTTTTTGTGGAATTTATCGGGGATATAAACTTGGAAAAGTCACGGGAATAATGGACGAGGCCTTAAACAATTACAATTTTCGAAGAAAAAAAAAAAAAAAAAAAAATGTAATTTGTTATCGCTTCGTCCAGTATTCCCGCGACTTTTCCAAGTTTACAACCCGATAAATTCCACAAAAAGGCCATTCATTCCTATATTGACATGAGATTGATTTGAGATTGACATGGCATTGACGTACTGTACGTATTGCTTAACCAATACCACACACACCTCTGTTTTGTTCTCGGTTTATTAGGTAAACCAGTCAGCGTACGTGTATAAGATAGGATAAATTGTGTTTAGCATAGTTGTCTTCCTGTACGGTCGATAATCCGCGAGTTTTGGCACCTCGTACAGACGGACGAACCTTGCTCTACGTATTGCTTATCCTACACGTACATGTATCTGTAAATTTTATGTTCTGTTTATTAGAAAGTCCAGCCATGATAAGGGTATGGAGGTGTGTAGTATAGAAGAAGATGGTGTGTACCAGCACAGTTAACCGCCTGCGGCCCGTCCCACCCCAGTCCTGAGGAGAACAGCTGCAACCAAATCTCATGTACTAATAATTTGCAAGTAAACCCAGTAGAGCCCTAGATACAGCCCACAACGCTCGTCAGCTCTGGCTCTACCACTATAAGGTTTGATTATGTCCAGCCGTGTGCAAACGTTTGCTGTGGCCCGAGGGAACTGTTTGAACCCCAAGGCCGCAGGCCGCGGGTTCAAACAGTTCCCGAGGGCCACATCAAACGTTTGCACACGGCTGGACATGATCAAACGTTATTGTTACATTTCCAACAAAAGGCTGGTGTAATTTGAGCATTATATTCAGTATTTTCAGTACTTTTATAAAATCGTCCCATTCACGTAGATAATTTTCGGTATGCATATGCCGGGGCCGCGTCATGAACGTCATGAACGTCATGAAGTAGTGACGTCATGAAGGCACTTCCGCGTAGTGACGTCATGAAGGCACTTCCATTACGCGCGGAATGAGCATTGCCTAAAGCCATGTGCAAACAGCACGCGCTATTTGTTTGCACTTATGTGCAAACAACGGAAACCATGTAACAATACTGAATTGTGGCACTAAAATAATACCCACTGACAGCTAGTTTTGGGTATACACATCGCGTGGGTATTACTACAGGGAATCTTTCTTTAAAGTAAAATAATTGTTGGATTGTGGTAAAGCCACGGCCGGCGACTGTTTGTAGTGGTTGGACCGGGCTTTACCTGGAAACTATCAATGTTTCTGAACACCTATTGGCAGTGCCAACCCGCAATCAAGCAGTTTGATTGTCTGAGCCTGAGCTGTAGCACAGCTCAGGCTAAGCCAATCAAGCTGCTTGGTTTCAAGCACAATATTCAAGTATTTCTACATAAAGAAATTGACAAACGTTGATACGATTAGCGGAGGCCATAGTGCACCGACCTTAAAGCGACGTCGAGGATGTTAATCAATTGCTTAACGTAGCCGTTCGCCATTGTTTCGTCCCCGTTGCTTTCAAACGCATCGTCGAAAAATATGTGAGCTGAAATGTATATGTGAAAGTTAAATCAAGGTTCGTCAACACCACAGGTGCCATAAAAAAAATCACTCGATGACGTAGTTTGTGGTATATATTGTAAATTGCACTTATACTGGCGACGATACCGATATGCGATTTTTCAAAACGTGTTTTAAGTGATTGTTCGTGAGATTGTATCGATGAATATATTGAATTTTCATTTCCAAATGAATGTAGGAGAAAAAACGGTAATACGATAAGGGCATACACGTAATACCATAGCGAGTGGTCCAAAACATTGATTTATTCTGTATAATTTGGCCTGTCTTCTCTGCTACATGTACTTTCATATTTAGTATGTATGTTGTGGGATCTATTTTCCGTAACCAGCACCCATCCCGCTCTGGATATTCACTAAAATATAAGGTTTGATCATGTCCAGCCGTGTGCAAACGTTTGCTGTGGCCCTCGGGAACTGTTTGAACCCCAAGGCCGCAGGCCGCGGGTTCAAACAGTTCCCGAGGGCCACATCATGTCCAGCCGTGTGCAAACGTTTGCTGTGGCCCTCGGGAACTGCCGCAGGCCTTGGGGTTCAAACAGTTCCCGAGGCCACAGCAAATGCGGCCTTGGGGTTCAAACAGTTCCCGAGGGCCACAGCAAACGTTTGCACACGGCTGGACATGAGCAAACGTTATTGTTACATTTCCAACAAAAAACTGATGTAATTTGAGCATTATATTCAGTATTTTCAGTACTTTTATAAAATCGTCC
Organism: Conchocele bisecta; assembly: GCA_029237695.1. NCBI lineage: Eukaryota > Metazoa > Mollusca > Bivalvia > Lucinida > Thyasiridae > Conchocele > Conchocele bisecta. The sequence continues at coordinate 55,251,499 of CM055280.1, read as the reverse complement.
CATTCACGTAGATAATTTTCGGTATGCATATTCCGGGGCCGCGTCATGAACGTCATGAACGTCATGAACGTCATGAAATAGTGACGTCATGAAGGCACTTCCGCGTAGTGACGTCATGAAGGCACTTCCATTACGCTCGGCCCCGAATTGAGCATTGCCTAAAGCCATATGCAAACAGCACGCGCTATATGTTTGCACATATGTGCAAACAACGGAAACCATGTAACAATATATGTTTAAGTAGTGTTACGAAAGAGAAATTCAAGCGGCTGGAATTGAAATATGCTCAGTACATCAATTGACCATGGGCCCGTTTCACTAAACTTCATACGACTAAGATGTTCGTAAGTGCAAATTGAGGATAATCTGGAAATTTCAATTATTGGATTTACATTTATTGAGCATAAGCTGCATATGCAGCCTATGCTCAATAAATGTAAATCCAATAATTGTTTACAAGAAAACAGTGTTAATGTGAAATTTACAGACTATCATAAGTTTGCAGTTACGAACATTTTAGTCGCAGGAAGTTTAGTGAAACGGCTTCCAGGTTCTGCTAGCAAACAGTGTCGGTGGCATAAAAACATCTGGATTATTTTCTTTACCGTACTACCTACAGTGGCCGCGTCGTATATTGCGAAAATGATCACTCTGTAACCATGGATCCAGGGTGGCGTCCACCCTGATTCCCACCATGTTCACCACGGCGACCGTGGACCCGTGGTGTTTGACCTCCGCTGATTTCTAAATCCCACGCTTGTGAGCAAGGCCATCACGTTACAACACCGTGGGTCCACTCCATGAAATGGTAGCTGCTCTCACAGCGTGAAAACACGTGTCGGTCCTCTGTAGAACCCCGTGTTGTTTGTCCTCGATGAACAGTAGGAGGTTCTACAGTTCACGCCCACGGTGGAACGTGGTTTTTGCACAATACGCGAGGTGAGTACTGTACCTTCAAACTCGTAGTAGTCCGGATCTTTGATATTGAAGAACAACTGGAGGTGGCGCCGCGCACATTGGTCCTCATCCATCCTGGAATCCAATTACAATTAACAAACATAAACACATTAATTGCATAAAACAGTGTAAAAACCATAATACACTAGTGTAATAAATATGCAAATGTGGTCGTTACAGAAACAAACTGCGTGGCCATTACAACTTCAAACTACTGTGATGTGCTTATGCAATACATATAATCAACAGTTGTGTTGATTTTAATATAAGATTTATCATTATTTTTAAATATCATATTATTCCATACATGATCATCCTTTCATTCAGAGATAATTGATTCCTAAATGTGATGGAATATATGCATAACATTTCTGAACACTGCCTCGTTACTATAGGAATGAATGGCATTTTTGTGGAATTTATCGGGGTATAAACTTGGAAAAGTCGCGGGAATACTGGACGAAGCGTTAAAAAATTACAATTTTCGAAAAAAAATCAAAAAGAAAAAAAGATTTTTATTTTTATGATTTTTTTTCGAAAATTGTAATTTTTTAATGCCTCGTCCAGTATTCCCGCGACTTTTCAAAGTTCATATTCCCGATAAATTCCACAAAAAGGCCATTCATTCCTTATAATTCCAGCATATGAAATAAATTCAACAAGAAAATGTGTTCATTTTCCGTTTTCTTAAGAATTATTTTAACTGCGCCTCATGGTTACGGAAAGTAGTTCGGCGTGGGAGTTTACTGGGATATAAATTTTGGACAGAGACTTGCTACGGGCCAATCAAATGTTAGGGAATTGTATAAATAATTTTGTGCTGGAATTATTGTATCATATACAGCAGCACATGGAGTGACCAACTCGGCCATCTGTGTGTGTTCCAGCCATCAGCCAGTTTCACCTCTTATTGCGTTTGAAAAAGAACGCAAAATGCAACTATATATAGAAAATATGATACATTGTAGGTAATCATACATAGAAACGCCAGGGGGCCGTTTCACTAAACTTCGTACGACTAAAATGTTCGTAAGTGCAAAATTATGATAGTCTGTAAATTTCACATTAACAAAGTTTTCTTGTAAATAATTATTGGATTTACATTTATTGAGCATAGGCTGCATATGCTGCATATGCAGCCTATGCTCAATAAATGTAAATCCATAAATTGACATTTACAGACGATCTTAAATTTGAACTTACGAACATTTAAGTCGTAAGAAGTTTAGTGAAACGGGCCCCAGGACAACGGACTCGTATTGTTTATATTACACTAAGATGTACTGCAAGTCAGATATTGGTGTACTTTTGCCAACATTCGTGAACCATAAATAAGGTATGGCTGACGTGTACACTTTTACTGTACTGTGCTATATGTAAATACACATGGACCATATATACTCTCCCATATGAAGCTTCACTGCACTACTATAATAGTGTTTAATAATATAGTACAGTAGTGGGTATATATGGTATGTGTTGTATGGTTGGTCATGTATAAGTGACACACTGGGCCATTTTCTGTGTATGCTATTTACAATGGTGATTCGTGAAACACAGACACATACATGTCCATAAAACTGACATAGTTTGCAGTTGGTGTCAAATAATTGATAGGAGCCCGTTGTTCTGACTGTTCTACACATCATAAGATCATTTGACAGACTGTAGTCTGATATACCGGTAATCGGTACTGCACATGGGTCATACGACACATTCGAGCGACTAATCATGCTAATGGAAATCGGATTCACAAGTGTACACCATTAGTCCATCCACATGAGGTCGAACTGTATGGGACAATCAATAATAGACTGTGGACGCTACCTCAAAAGAGACTTGAGTATCTGTGTCATCTCGTTCTCCGTTTCGTGCCACATGGTGGCGCACAGATAGATGTAGGGCGTGTCATCCTGGCGCAGAGGTGAAATGGCATCCCCCGGCGTCCAATCAGCGACGCTCTCAGGTAGGTGGAGTTCGGATACCTTCTCCTGAATGGAAAATACAGCCGAACCTCTCTCAACCGAACACAGAGACAAGTTAGTTATGCTTAATGTTGATATATTTCGTTTCCATGTATCTCTCCGATGATGATGTCTGTACATGATCGCAAAACACCCACGCGTGTCTTGAAGTAGGGATATGCATGTTTCACAGTGGAGCCTCTCTAAACCGGACATCCCAGATAGAGGTTCCACTGTATATGGGAGAAGCCATGTGACATTGTACTGTATGAAAGATATTGACAGAAACTGTCAAATTTACTGTCATTGACGTCGAAAGTTGACAAAAATTCTGAGCGAATGCAGAATTCTGTTCCACATTAATTTCCTTTAAACTTGCGACGTCATTTACGGAAAATGTCGCCGAGTTTGTTGTACCCACCCCCTCCCTACCCCACCATCCTCCAGTGTTATATTTTGTTATGTCGAGGAGTGATTTGTATCATTCCCTTTTATGTTCCTTGATATTTTCGGGGTGGCCATCTCTGTGTGCTCACGCCATCAGCCAATTTCAACTCGTGTGGCGTTTGACAAAGAACGGAAAATGCGAAGTAGAACATTGTTTCTTGATAATACCTTCTCATCGACGCCTGTCATGTCCTCGGAGACGTGTTTCCGTCTGTTCAACAACATACTCTGGTCCAGTAGCACTCCGCAGTACAGCGGTTGTACAAACAGACTGCAACACAAGTCAAAGTGAATGGGTTTGACATCCCAGCAGCAGCTAAGGTCATTTAGGGACGGACGGGACCTCGGTTTCAAGTATAATCCGAAAGACCAGTGGGATGGAATATTATGTATGTAGTTTTTATTCCTAAGGCTATGTTTGAACCCATAATCTTCGGATTGCCATGTGTTCTAAGCCCTAGGTCACACTCCATCCCTAGACTGTAACATATTCATGCGAAGATTTAGCTAGTAAAGATAAAGAAAAGTTAATTTTGAAAATCCGTCCACTAGTTATGTAGCTTTTCTACCAAAGTATACTTTGAGGGAGAGATTTTCAATTTTAGAAAAAAATTATTAATTTTTATTATGCTGAATTTATTACATTATCACAGCCATTTTGGCTGTGATAATGTAATGAATTCAGTATAATAATTTTGCATACTTTTAATCATCAAATACATGCAGTTGTTAGTTCTATATGAAATAATGCATTTCAGGAAAAATAAATGATTACTCCCTGAAAGTATACTTTGCTAGAAAAGTATACTTTGCAATGTTGGTGAAATCAGCTACTGAAATTGGAAAAATGTTTAACATGGGGAAATATCTTTTCTGCAATAAAATCAACATTGGACCAATTTTCACGAATTAAAAGAGGCTCATTCTTAAATTTGATAATATAGGAATGAATGGCCTTTTTGTGAAATTTGTCGGGGTATGAACTTTGAAAAGTCGCAGGAATACTGGACGAAGCGATAAAAAATTACAATTTTCGAAAAAAATCCAAAAAAAAAAAAGATTTTTTTTTTTTTTTTTTTTTTTTTTCGAAAATTGTAATTTTTTAAGGCCTCGTCCAGTATTCCCGCGACTTTTCCAAGTTTATATTCCCGATAAATTCCACAAAAAGGCCATTCATTCCTTATAATTCCAGCATTTGAAATAAATTCATCAAGAAAATGTGTTTATTTTCGTTCTCTTAAGAATTATTTTAAATGTACCTCACGGTTACGGAAAGTAGTTCGACGTGGGAGTTTACTAGAATATAAATTTTGGACAGAGTCTTGCTACGGGCCAATTAAATGTTAGGGAATTGTGTAAATATTTTTGTGCTGGAATTATAACTTTATATTATGTAAAATCGTATTGTTTTGCATTGTTTATATAGCCGTATAATTTCGACAGGTTTCGTGAAACAGACTGTAACATACGTACTTCTCCTCTCGCTGCATGCGTTCCGATGACGGAGCCCAGACGAAGTTGGTTATCAAGACGACTGCAATGTATCCCAGAATGCTCGGCAATATCATCGACCAATCAAATTCAAGGTCACCGTGCCATTGTGGAAAGGGGAGAGAACACCCGTCTGTCATCTTAATGTCCTGAAGATACATGTACGGACATGACATGTACATTAAAATGTTTTTATCCCGTCAACACAGTGCGTATGTGCCGTGAAACACGGTGCCGTGAAACATTTTCGATATCCTGTCAATACGACCTAATCACTGCGTATGAATATGTGCGGTGGCTGGAGTTATTTGTTTGCATTTTAAAGCTATTAGTAAGTGTTGACGGGATAAATAGAATAGTCAGTTAGTGCCGTGAATGGGAAAAATATCTGGCGCGGCACGGAAACGAGATGTGCTCGGCAGAGCCTCGCTCATCCCGTTTCCTAAGCCTTGCCAGATATTTTCCCATTCACGGCACTAACCTACTATTTTCTATATTGCATTGAGCCAACTCGCCCCTGAGCAAACATACAATACTGTCATCCTAGTGTAAGATGGTGTACATGAATATTGTGCTGTGTCATATAAATTCACATGAACAATACCCAATGCAGCTATAGCCAACATTGTATTTTTTATATCACGAATACATTTACCCTTGGGCCACGTCACCAGTCAAAATCAACCATGCGATGTGCAAATACCCCGCTCCGCATCTGGGTCCCGTTTCACTAAACTTCGTACGATAAAAATATTCGTAAGTGCAAAATTATGATAATCTCTAAATATCATATTCACATTTTTTTCTTGTAAACAATTATTGGATTTAAATTTATTGAGCATATGCAGCCTATGCTCAATAAATGTAAATCCATCAATTAAAATTTCCCGCCGATCCTAAATGTGCACTTACGAACATTTTATTCGTGCAAAGTTTAGTGAAACGGGCCCCGTTTCACTAACATACTTACGACTAAAATGTTCATAAGGCCTATGTTCAATAAATGTAAATCCATCAATAAAACTTTCCAGACGATGATACTTTTGAACTTACAAACATGTCACCATACATACGAGAGGCATTCAAAATAAATAGATCAAGTACAATCATTAAAAATATATAGTACAATATTTAATTTATTATTTTTTTAAAATATCCTTTTTCTCTATAACTACGAAATAACATATTTGACCATTACGTACCTCCTTTGCATACACTCCTATTATTAGCGCCACTGTTACCGGGGTAACAAGCGCCAATGGCGCGGCAAAGCTCACGGTCTGTGCCACAATCTTACAGGCCGCCACACACGCTCTGGCAATGTACAAGACACAAGGCATGTGATCAATGTGACTAGCATGGTAATTAAACTTTTCAACCATAAATAACTGGAATTAACTGATATTTTAGTTTCCCAGCCGCTCAAATCGTCACAAAAGTAAACGGACGACAAGTCCATTTGTAACAAGGGAGCTAACCCAGTAAAAAGGGAGTGCTGTTGTCCTTAAAATATAAAAATTGCTTGCAAAATTGCAGATCCTGATGAGATGGCTAGTAGTTACATTGCTATAGAGGTATGTAATGTTGAAAGGATTCGCATGACTGCCATGGTAACTAATATACAACTCAATATTGGTTGAGGAAGCTAGGTGGTCTGGCGCATGCTTCCCAATAAATGTTTGAAATCCAGGTGGTCTGAAACACCATTTTCTCGTCAAAAGCTGAGCACATAATACGACTAATATTTCCCACTGTCGTGCTTTCATAAATATTATATAATGGCAATTATAAGGATTTAACAGTCTGTTAAGCTAACAGAAGCTTTGAGCAACCGGGCCCTGATATAGTGAATTAAAAAGTGGACGCCAAGCCAGAATGGGGGTCGTTAGACCGCAACAACAACGCCATCTTGTATACCTGTAACATATTCCACTCGCTAAAATGTTCACCGCGGCAATCAGCAGGGGCAGATAATTGCTGCATGTTCCAATAGTCAAGTCCGTCACGAGATTCGTCTGTCCGAATGTATTTGACCGCAAGGTGGCGTTGGCGCTGATTTCATACAGCGTATCAATGCACGTGCTGCCATCGCTACAATCGACGCCGTACACAATGGACACAATGGCGATCGTCATGATAATCTTCCAGAAGTTTACAATGGCGGAAACCTTAGTTCGTCTGCTGCGAAGTTGGCGTTTGATTTTCTGGAATCCGAACGAGTTCTTGTCGCCCTAAAATTGCACATACATACGTTAGTGTTAGCACATCAGCCTTTTAAGGTTGCTATGTCCTTCCTGTGGCCCCATGTGAAGTCAATGGAAATCTAATAAAACAAAAGTACTCATAAACCATTAGCTACGTACACCAATACATCATAAATATGTGTTCAATAAATCCTTATGCAGATGCTGCCAGCAAGGAAATCACACCATATGCTGTAGTTATAATATAATAAGCACATTGTTCAGTTTTACATGAAAAATGTGGCTTCTACATACCTGTGTAGAGAAATATGCATGTGCTACACCAAAATTGGTCTATTATTTGCATAGTTCATGTGTGTGTCCATTTGTATCGGTAACAGTATGTACATACTAAGTTACTGATCACATTCATATGGTTTATTTATGTCAGTCGCTATTGATTTATTAGAAGGGTTTTTTATTACATTTCCATCGACTTTACATGGGGCCACAAGAAGGGTACAACTACCTTAAGGTATTAAATGCGAGGGAGCGTCTAGTCACATCAAAATATCTGACGTCACGGTTATTTGCCAGGGGTTCTATTATTTGCATAGTTCATGTGTGTGTCCATTTGTATCGGTAACAGTATGTACATACTAAGTTACTGATCACATTCATATGGTTTATTTATGTCAGTCGCTATTGATTTATTAGAAGGGTTTTTTATTACATTTCCATCGACTTTACATGGGGCCACAAGAAGGGTACAACTACCTTAAGGTATTAAATGCGAGGGAGCGTCTAGTCACATCAAAATTTCTGACGTCACGGTTATTTGCCAGGGGTTCTCGGTACGAATGGTTTATTGCTTTCTATTTGTCATATGTGGCTGTGATTGGAGAACTGGGGCTTATGTGATTTGTGACCAGTGTAGCTCTTGATCAAATAGCACATGCCCGCAGCCAGCTAACGATACATATTGCGTGTTAGAAGAACGATTGGTGTTTCAGTGATGGAAAGGAGCTACATTGGCAAAACGCACAAGCCGCATTTCTTCAATCACAACCACATATGAGACGGGCCATGTGATTTTGTCTCAATTATGAGCATCACGACAGCTCTCAACTTACCTGGGGGACGAAGTTCTCCCACCAGTTTATCGACACCAGTAATGGGGCGATCAGGATGAGGACGCGTAAGCCCGTTGCGTCCTGAGTCAGTTCAGACGCGTGGTACGTCCACAGACCCACGGCCAGAAGACTGCATACCAGAGAAACGATTTTGGTACTACGGTGGAGAATCCGCAGTTTCGTGGATTCGTAGTTTTTTTCGTCCGTACCTATTGAAAAATAGACATATCTGGCTATGACTGGAGAAATGTGCCTTATTATTGTGAAATGGCAGCTCTGTGATCAGCGTAGCTCCTGATAAAATAGCACACTCCTGTATCCTGATAAAGAGCTATAATGCTTGTTAGAAGCATGGTGGATATTTCATTGACGGAATGTCGAACAATGTAGATCGTTATCAATGATACAATCCTGGTTGGTACCATGGTGGAGAATCCGTAGTTTTGTAGATTCGTAGCTTTTTTCATATGTTAAATAATAGGCATATATAGTGTATACCTACCCATGAAAACATGTACATATCTATACGATGTAAATATAAGTAATGTTCCCATTAATGAAATAAACAACTTTCGGTGAAATGCCACTAGTTTCGGTATATATAAATATGCACACCTGTCAAATATGATGGATTTCTGCCAATATCAATATAGGGTTAACTGTATTGTATTTTTCAAATTTGCGGCGTACATCAGAAAATGATGGGTCGGAAAATCTGTTTAATGGCGACGCGCAAGTTTCAAAATTACAATGCGGTTAACCTATGTCTAATGCACTCCTATACTACTGGCGTAGGAATACATATTGAAATAATTTGCGACCGTTCATCAACAATGATATACCTGTAATTAACGACATCAGCTAATCAGATTGCGTGATACTTATAGAGTGCATTAGAATACACTCTCCTTACCCTTTACAGTTTAAAAAACTGACTAATGTGCTTGATAGCGTATATAATAAATTATATATTCATATTTCTGAAACTAAAATGACATAATTATATATACTGAAAGGATAAAGAAACGCAGGGTAAGCATTTGAGGTGATATAAAGTGATGTGTTTGCTGTTATATACAATATTTTATATGAGTATTAAAATAACACATTACCAAAATTGCATTAGGTTTTGATCGATAATTCATTAGTAATTTAATAACAATTTACGGTACCCCCCAATATCGCACAGTGAAATCCACTGGTTTGTCAGTATCTCGTATGCCCCCCTCGCGCATCTGTCACAGCCCTGATTCTCTTGTGCATGGAATTCATCAGTGCATTTATCCTTCTTATTGGGATACTGTTCCACTCTTCCAACAATGCAGTCCTTAGTTGGTCGAGATTAGAAGGGGTATTCCGACATCCCCTTATCCTCCTGTCAAGTTCGTCCCACAGATGTTCGATTGGGATCGACTGTACGCTGGCCAGTCGAGTGGGTTAATGCTATGGTCAGCGAGAAAGTCTTGACAAACTCTGGCTACATGGGGCCGGGCATTATCATGCTGGAAAATTAGTTGACGCTGTTGCACAAATGGAACAACAACCGGGCGGAGGATTTCATCCCTATATCTTACGGCGGTTAAATTCCCGGCTACCACAATCAACGGTGACTTTACCCCGTGAAATATCCCTCCCCAGACCATAACCGAGCCACCCCCAAACCTATGAAAGAGAGTGAACCGAGACTCATCTGTGAAAAAGACTTGTCTCCATTGCCTCATTGGAAATCATCTGGGAGCATGTGCCGCCAACCAAGTCATACGACGCGCGCGACGTACACGAGTGAGAGGCAGACCAACGTAGGGACGACGTGCTCGCAGACCAACCTCGCGAAATCGATTTCTTACAGTTTTGGGGTGAATGTGGCGATTATGATTGCCTACCGTGTTAATAGCGGTTTCAGTGGCAGTAACGTGGCGATTACGTAGATGGGCGAGACAAATAGCCCGGACGTCCCGATCTCGGTCAGTCGGCAACCCTTCCGGTCTCTCTCAGACGACGGACAAGATATTCTATGGTGGAAACATTCACACCGAACTGCATTGCAACCTGCTGTTGCGTTTGACCTTGCATTAGCAATGCAATAGCCTGACCCCTCTGAACTTCTGTCAGACGTACCATGATTGTGAGAGCTATAAATTCAATGTAAATAGCGGAAAACGATGTGTATACCTCAAGCGTATCAAGTGGTATGACAAAATGTTTTGACGAACTTATCATCATCATGCTGCACGTGTTTTTGGCTTTTTATCACTTTCTCTATGTGGTACGGTGCATTACACGGTTGAGTAACTTTAGGCACAGGTTTGGGTGCACAGTGACCAAGATAGTCGCCTGACCGGTTTTCATAATTTTAGGCCAAGCATTTAAATACTTATTGCGTATATTGTTACCCTGCGTTTCTTTATCCTTTCAGAATATGTTCATCGCGTGGTGTGAAATAATCCATATTTCACATCACTCGATGAGGATACTAGTATGTGTCATGTTTGGTGTAAAACATATGATTATCCTCTCTATATAGTGACTCCCGGCTTTGAAAGGGTACGATGTTTATTTCAAATATATGTCATATTCTGTTCATTCTGGCCTCTTCCGTAACAGTGTCTAGTCCGTTTGCGGACGGCAATAATTATGCTACACTAACTGAATGGCAAACAGAGTGGACACTTATTAGAATGTTCAGAGTCTCATGCGTAGGAAAATATAATTCTTCACCGGGAGCTCACAGGTAGAGGACTCAGTGGCAAAATAAATTAAATCACTCCACCCACCTGTTGATGTACATTACAACAGTTGGGTGGGGTAATGGGATTTTTCAAATATGCATTTTTATGTCACATGTCCGAGTCTTCAACATATGCATTAGCTATGTCCTGAGAAGACAATGTGTGCAATATACGTGTATACATTATACTAGTTGCGAACGGTAACCGTGGACGGTACGGGATAAAATTACAAGAGCTACCGTTCGCAACTAACATTACACTACCAAGCACTAGTTTATTTTTCGGATTTACAAATATTTATCAATGTTAATATACCTGCAAACATCAGCGATAGTAGTGAGGGAATGACGGCGACGTTCGTGCACATGAGCGCCCCAGTCACTGGATCTACATTCGGCAGTACGGCGAAGATGAACATGTTTACACCAATCGAGTGGATCGTCTCTACGAGTAGAGCCTGAATATTGTATAGTAATGAACACGTTTACACTAATCGAGTGGACCCTCTCTACGACTAGAGCCTGAATATTGAATTTAATGAACACGTGTACACCAGTCGAGTGGACCGTCTCTACGAGTAGAGCCTGAATATTGAATATTAATGAACGTGTTTACACAAATCGAGTGGACCGTCACTACGAGTAGAGCCTGAATATTGAATATTAATGAACGTGTTTACACCAATCGAGTCATCGTTTCTACGAATAGAGCCTGAATATTGAATATTAATGAACGTGTTTACACCAATCGAGTGCAAAGCTATAACCGGCATGATGACATGTATGTGTGAGTATAGGGCAACAATATTGAAGTTAAATGAGCTCTACAACGATGTGTTTGGGAAGCAGTGGCTTAGCCATTGTGGTGAAAACGCACCCTCTAAATTGTTCACGAGTACATTTTGACTTTTTACGTACTGTTTTTCTGCGAGAAATAACTGCAATGTATGTCAGAATTATTGCTTTACAATCACTATAATCGAGGCAATTTAATGTAGAAATCACTATTTGTGTGTGTACAATATATATACATGTACATATATATATGTATGCATTCATTTGATTAAATGCACGTGCCAGTGGAAGAAGGGGGCTAAGTCCATACGGGATGTAGCCCAGTTTTTCCACTGTACCATTTAGTTGTACTTACAACGACCAGTGGCTTAATCAATAGGCACCTTGTTCGTTTGAACATCAATCTCCACACGCTGAAAAACAACGTCAGTACATATGGCGCAATGACGATCAGAACAAGCGCCCAGATCCATTGAACATCCGTCTCAGTGACACTGAACCGGAAGTGGTAGTTGGACGTCTTCAGCGAGGAATTCCGCATGGAATTTGGCGGTATAATGTTTGCCAGTACCAGAAATAGTGTGCTTTTTGAAAGGATCGCTGTGCCAATGACGAATATGAACAGAATGATGCAGAATATGACTTTCGTAACGATGAATATTTTGTTCCACAATTCGATTTCGGACGCTGATTTGTTGTCTGCCGATGTTTCCCGGAAAACGTCCCATGTTTTCGTGTTCGGCTGCAAAATAACAAGTTGTATCAGTTAGCTCGCTATGCATTGACCGAATACACGCTGGTTGATTATATATTGTCGTATTCTCAACTGACTGAGGGCACAGCATGCGACATAATTCAATTGTGCTATTGCATGTATCCCATGATCATTTGTCTCTGCAGTATAGTTATTCAAAAACTAATCTGATAAAGTTTATTATTTATGTATGTCATGGATAGTTTCAGTTCCGCTCGTTCTAAGAATGCAATGCATATGTGTAAGCAACATTACATGTATATAACAGTAGGGTGCGGTGGAGAAAGCGGGCTAATTCTATAAGAACAAGTTAACCTTTGCATCGATATATGCAGTGGAACCTCTCTAAACCGGACATCAAGAAAACATCTGTGATCTTATTGTTGATGAGTTTCTTGGTCATTAATCTCAGGTGACAATGTATGTTCGTTATCGCATAGCACACAACTATGGCTCGGAATGATTAAATGCCTGATTTACAGTGAAACTTCTCTAAGTCGGACACCCTGGGGACCTCCCAGGGTGTCCGGTTTAGAGAGGTATCACTGTAGACCATACAGCCAATATTTGCAAGCAGTGTAGATCAATATGATCTGGCTAGTAGCGAGCCATCTCATCAGAATCTGCAGTTCTTTTTTCCTTTTGAAACAAAACTTTTCCTTATTCATGGCATAGTCAACACGCAGAATGGACTTATCAATAGTGGACATTTTATAGGTGAAAGGGTTAATCGGTGTCTCCTTATCTACAGTCAACTGCAACCGCCAAGACTTACTAGGATTTCCTTGATTTTCTTTTCAGTTTTACGTCACCAAGTCCGTAATCTTTGGAAGGGAGGGAGATTGTCTGGTAAACGTCGTCATCATCGCTACTTTCCGCCGCCGAATCGTCATTTTCGGAGTCGCAGAACACGCCTTCTCCATCTTCCGAAAAGGAACCGTAAGCATCGTTTGTGTACTCGTGCGTGGATCGGTTGTTTTTGAACGAAGGCGATTTTGACGAATATGCCTACAACACATGGCGTTTCGCTATTTAGACAGTGAGTTACATAACTAAACTGGAAAAACTCATATTTGACGCCATTGTGAACATTTATATATTTGCGCTTTTAAAGCGATGGCATTATGACAAGCTAATTATCTTCGTCTCCAAGTGATACATGGGTCTATGTTTTATATTTCAGGACACAATGGAAAACACGTATACATGTATAATGAATGACATTCATGGAAATATTGGGCACGCGATCTCCTATATGAATAACCCGAAATTTCTGCAGGGCGCGTCACAGACAAAACTTTCGGGTTACTATATGAACTGTTCTGTGAGTACAGAATATAAACCCGATATTAAATAAAATACACAATGTTCTTGAGATTTGATCAAATTAACGATGAATTCGGGGTCGATATATGTCATCTGTAGTCCGTATAACGAAAGACTACATAAGTTCATATATATGACGTTATCTGAGACATAGTCCCTTTGAGATCAAAGTCCAAACGGTCAAGTCATTTTGAAAGCACAATATGTATGTTGACATAAACTTCAGATAATTGCCGCTTCCCAAGATTCCTAGACACATTGTAAACACATAAATACCAGATGGGTGGAGGTTTACCACTTGACATCAAAACACTCAATGACTGAACATGTTACACATGTCACATGTTTGAAAGTATTTCAACTACAGAATCAAATTACTCGTCTGACGATTAAAATATCCATTTGATTCGCTAGGCCATGCCGTTTGAGATTAATCGAATCATTCATTCTATAAGAGCGACCATCAAACGTGTGCGTTTATATAGATGATCTGACATGAGTGATGATTTATTATGATATTTATTAAACTATTTTACTGCATAAGTGTGCGGTCAGACTGTTAGCCGGACTATCGGAGACGTTTCGTCCCCAAAAGTGGGACGAACATTCCCGGGACGAACAGCCATGGTACGAACAGGCCCGGAGCTAATGAAAGCAACAGTGCGTGAATACATAATAAAAGTACTGAAAGTACTGAATTATGTTATCTCCACAAAAACTGATCGGTGTGTTTTCTTGGTCGTACTCGCCATTTAGGCGTAACACGACAATGGCTGCCCCCATAGAAATGTGCGTATCTCAAGGGAGATAATATATAAAAATGAAGCAAATGCAATGAATACTCCATAACAATTATTCCCCAATGAACTACCGAGAAAATAACAGTCACGTGTGTCAATTTTTCAAATATCCCATACAGGCCCGTACGCAGGAATTAATTTAGGGGGGTGCGTTATCGACGGCGCAAAGGGCTAAACATTGTTTGTTTGCACATTCACGGACAGACCTCGGCAGATTAACCATTTCACCCCTAAATAACTGGAATGGATTTTGATATGTTAATTTTGCAACCCATTCCAATCATCACAAAATAATTTTCAGACAAGTCCATTTATGAACATGAGGTGTTTTTGTTCTCAAAATTATGAAAATTACTTGCAAAAAGTGCAAATCCTGATGAGACGGCTCGTCACGAGCCGGCTCATCTGGATCTACACCTTTTGCCAATACCTATACAGGCATGTGGTGTTGAACGGGTTAAGGGGGTGCGTACGCACCCGTCGCACCCCCTCTGCGTACGGGCCTGCCATAGACATACACACGTGTCTGTCTGTTATACTTGCATATGTAACTTACTCCTCGGTGACGTCTAAAAGACAAAATGTCTTGAAACCTCATAATTACATTGATACTTGGTATAGAGAGAGCATTTTGTTCTATTTGGTTACCAAGATGCGAAAATTTAATTTGACGGCATCGATTCAACGTCACTTTTTCAATGACGATAGCATTAATTGCATCAATGGAAAATATGTCGTTGTTTTGTTAACAGTTGTCCAATAATAAATGCGCACATTTCTGAAATTATTCAGCCAATCCAATCAGGAAATTATAAAAAAATAAATTATTTTTATCTAGAACTAGCTCTTAATCGGTTGTATATATTCCTTATTCATGTAAGTCTATGTGGTTTTCTTTGGCAAACTTTCAGTTGACTCATCATACGGCGCTGTACTAACCCGAATGTTCTGACTGCCACGCAGGGCGACTTACAATTCTGTAAGTCGCCCTGCGTGACAGCCAGAAATTGCGGGTTATGCGCTGTACATGCATTTATCCCGTCAACACAGTGTGTATGTGCCGTGAAACACGGTGTCGTGAAACATTTGTTTATATCCTGTCAATACGACCTAATCACTACGTATGAATATGTACGGTGGCTGGGGTTATTTGTATTGCATTTTAAAGCTATTTGTAGGTGTTGACGGGATACATAGAATAGTAGGTTAGTGTCGTGAATGGGGAAAAATATCTGGCGCGGCATGGAAACGGAATGTGCTCGGCAGAGCCTCGCCCATCCCGTTTCCTAAGCCTCGCCAGATAGTTTTCCCATTCACGGCACTAACCTACTATTCTCTATGTATGCGCAAGGTCTATGATTTATAACACCTTAATCAGAGCACCCGTACCTTAGATGTAAAGTAAATACAATTTCGTGGATAGTATCTCTTTACGTGGGAGAAATTATAATAAAGATTCGCCATAAATATCTTGCACTATGGCCTCATATCAGACAAAGCCTTAACATTTAAAGATCAACTTAAACCTAACTTGTAAATCAGATGCCATAAAACGAATGTCAATGAACGGTAAGTTGTAGATATGGGTCCGCTTTATTACATAAACAAGGTGCATGATCACGTGGTTACAGCAATAACAACGTCACCCACTCCAAAGTAAGTATTATTTGATATGTTCCTTAATATTCAATGGATTCTGGAAGTTTCAGTACTTGTTGTTGTTGTTAGTACCATGTGATCATACACCTTGATAAAATGGGCTTTCACACTATACTCACATGCAAAAGGTTTAAAGATACATGCCCACTCAGTATGCACAAAATGTTCTTTATAGGAATTAAATAAGTGTATAATTGTGTCACTATTCCACCAGTTCTAAAAATTACTGGTGCCCGCTATACAGATATAATCATTTATTATATACCTACCCATGAAATACATAAGTATACGATGTAAATAAAAGTCATATGTTCTCATCGATGAAATAAACATCTTCCAGTGAAAATACGACTACTTCCGCTATCAGTATATTCATAACGCGCACCTGCAGTGCCGGATTGCAAATAGGCTACAAATACACATTTATTACCGTATACACTCTAAAAAAACTGCTAATTTCCATGGAGCGGTATATAATAAATAGAATATTCATATGTTTGCAACGAATATGACATATATGTTCATCTCGTGGTGTGAAATGTCCATATTTCACGAGTGCCTAACGGCACTCGTGAAATATGGACATTCCACACCACTCGATGAACATATATGTCATATTCGTTGCAAAAATTTGAATATCCTCTATTTATTAATATTTCTATTACTGTTAGTGATGCTACAACTACACGTATTATACAACTGCGAAACAATATGGCTGCATGTATGTTTTCCTGCTTTAGTACGGTAGCACCTTGAGTTGTTCTATACGTAAATGGGGCTTATGGATTTTACGATCAGTGTAGATCATGATCAGCCTGTGCATTCGCATAGTCTGATCACGATCTGCTATGATCATGATCTGCACTGTTAGCCAATTTCATGACTGAAACACCCGCCATACTTCTCACAAGCAATATAGATCGCGATCAGTCTACAGAAGTATACCATATTAAAGCCACAAAAGTGTCCAGGGTGTATGCAAAAGTATTCCAGTAAAAAACAAGAGAGGAGGCAAAGCCACGAAGGCCGGGCTGTCTTCAATGCATAGACAATGTGATAACAGATAATTGGCTATTAATGTTATTATGACCACGATTGAAAGTGGCTTAAGATAACAACAGAACCAGTGTATGAGAACAACTGTATGCAGTTGCAGGCTGACATGTATGCATTGTACAAGATACGAGTGACAATATGTGCTATCTGATGAGTGTTGTCCAATTTAACATTGAAAATGGCTAAGTCGATGACGAGGACAAAATAGATTAAGGTAAAAATGATGGATAGTGGTATGTGGTGACACCCATTGGTTATGAAAGTATGGTGGTACTAGGTGGTACAGTAAGTGAGAAACGGATCTAAATGCGAAGACATAACATTGAAATTTGCTATGTCAATTACGTGGAAAAATAGGTCAAGGTCAGAAAGGTCGCATGTTGGAGAGTGGTATAATTATGATGGACAGCCGTTGGTTATGAAGTTGTGCAAATATGGTGGTTCTATGTGGTATAGTAAGTGAGAAACAGATTTTAACTCAAAACCTTAACATTGAAAATAATTAAGTCGATTACATGAAAAACAATAGGTCAAGGTCAAAGAAAGGTGACATTTTGGATATTGGTATGTGATGGGCACCCGTTGATTTAAAGTTGTGCAAGTATGGTGGTTCCAGGTGGTACAGTGACAGAGAAATGGACCTAAACACGAAAACTTACCATTGAAAATGGCTAAGTTGATTAAGCAGAAAAAATAGGTCAATACACCACCCGCCGCCGCCCGCCGCCGCCACCCGCCGCCCGGCTTTCGCCAATCCAATAGCCAGGATTTAAAAAAAAAAGGCTAAAAATCCCCTGCTTGATTGTATGCCACATGTACAGTTTGCTTACAGAATCACAGGTGGAAGACTCGGACCTAGGACAGCCTTTTCATGCAAGGTATAGTGTATGGAAATGGGTGGGTGGGGATATAGAGAATAGTAGGTTAGTGCCGTGAATGGGAAAACATATCTGGCAAGGCTCAGGAAACGGGATGGGCGAGGCTCTGCCGTGTTTCACGGCACATCCCGTTTCCGTGCTGCGCCAGATATTCTATTTATCCCATCAACACATATACAGGGCTTTAAAATGCAAAGAAATAATCCCAGCAACCGCACATATTCATACGCAGTGAGTAGGTCGTATTGACAGGGTATCAAAAATGTTTCATGTTAATGTAAATGTCGGTTCTGCAGCTTCCATATAGACATGTAAGTAGCAGAGAATATACAGTATTCCGGTTGAAGGAGAAAGTAACCCTTTCACCTCTAAGTAACTGCAATGGATGTTGATATGTTAATTTTGCCACCAATCCAACCGTTATAAAATGATGTTCAGACTAGTCCATTAATTAATAGGGGGTATTTTATAAAAATTACTATCAAAAAGTGCAGATCCTGATCATCTGGATCTGCACTGTTTGCATAAACCGCTATAGCGGGCTTTCTGGTTTAAAGGGTTAAAACTATATACATGTAATGTTTTCCAGCCTATGTTGAAAATGTCGTTTTACGAGTGTAAAACATAGGACCACGCCTTTTCATACTGTTCTACATGAATTAAAGTGGAACCTCTCTAAACTGTACAATCTGTGGACGTGCCTGGGTGTCCGTTTTACAGATGTATCACTGTATAGTCACCGGGCTGAAAACTAATTGAGGTATACATAATATAAGCCAATATAAACATGAAAATCTTAGCAATTCAGTTTACTCAGTTTATCAAATCTCACGTAATCTTTCATTATCGGTATAAACGACATGCTGGGGATAATATATCCGGGTTCAAATTTACAAACGGTTTATCATGTTTATATACCCGATAAATTATCTATTCTTTATACATCCAATTTTATTCGAAAGTAAACAAGATTATTTTAAATCCTACTTTTTTCATGTTTTTTACAGGTTTCAACAAACTTTTTCACCGCTACACGTGACGGGTATTCCTGTCATGACGTAATGTTAAAATAACAATCTGGTTGACAGCAGGAGCCCGTTTCACTAAACTTCGTACGACTAAAATGTTCGTAAGTGCAAATTTAGGATCGTCTGGAAATTTCAGTTGATGGATTTACATATGCAGCCTATGCTCAATACCAGTAAATCCAATAATTGTTTACAATAAAACATTGTTAATGTGAAATTTACAGATTATCATAATTTTGCACTTACGAACATTTTATTCGTACGAAGGTTAGTAAAACGCGCCCCAGAACGGTACTAGAAGCAATGGAAAGTCAACAAATGTTGGTATTTCTTCGTAGTATTGTGCTTTTCGCATTTGAAGTTTCGAATAAAGAACAAGTTCAACTGTCCTGGCGTGTATTCATGTATGAACTCTCGCAATATGCCCGGATGTGGATACTCCAATGAATCGTCTACTTCATTTAGAGTTGGAATGAAAATTGGCCTTTATAATGATTTTAGTTATCATGGTTATTGTTTAAATGATATAATGCAAATAACAGTTGAATTGACACAGGAGCTACATTTACATACCGTACTAAAATGCGGAATTACGTTAAACGCCATGAACAATGATCTGGAAATGAACTTATTGTAAACCCAACACAATTACTCTGAACACTGACTGGATTGCGAAGAAGCCAAATTATCTAAAATTAAACTGAGATGTCCGACGTTGTAGAAGACAGACTATCAAATCAGATCAGATTCCGGATCAGTCGATCACCGGATCAGCGTACACGTGCATTTAATATAGAATTACACAATAAACCACATGGACATCTACCACCGGCATCTAAACACACTATAGTATACCATATTGGACATGGTGCACATGTGTTAGAAAAAAACACCTTAACGATATTTGATGTACATAACTTTCAACACCGTGTTTTCTCCTGCTTTGGGAAACCGTTGTGAAGTGGTCAGCCTTCTTAGTTTCACAATATTGATTTCGAAAAATAGTGCAATTTTGTCGTATATGAAGTCGAAAATTGGCAACAATTTCAGCGTCAATGCGATTCCGCATTGACGCTGAACTTGTTGCCAAATTTAGACGTGATTTGTGGAAACTGCAAGTTTTTTTCTGATATATCGGGCCTAAGTACGTGTGACAAGGACTAGATTCCCAGTGCAGGCCCCAAATTCAATGGCATCGATCTCACCATTCACCGGGTAACGGGCGATTGACACTACTAGGTTACCGTGATAGTAGCCCGTGTCGCTCCGCCCACTGACCTTTTGCAGACAGGTCGGCATAAGTAAAATTCATGAAGAAATAGTTTGTCAGCCGGTGACATAGTCGAGAAACTCTGGCAAACTTCTTAACCGGAAACACGGACATACACGCGGACAGACACACAGTCCAAACACTATATGCCGCATGGATTCTTTTGTATTAATTCGTTCTCACGAAATAACAATTCGTTCCCTCAATTTAACAATTCGTTCCCACGAATTAACAATTCGTTCCCACGAATTAACAACTTGTTCCCTCAATTTAACAATTCACTCCCACGAAATAACAATTCGTTTCCCACGATATAACAACTATTATTTCGTGGGAACATAATTGTTGTATTGTGGGAACGAATTGTTAATTTTTAATTCGAGGGAACGAATTGTTAAATTGAGGGAACGAATTGTTGTTATTTCGTGGGAACTAATTGTCAAATCGAGGGAACGAATAGTTATTTCGTGGGAACAAATTGTTAATTCGAGGGAACGAATTTTTAATTCGAGGGAACGAATTTTTAATTCGAGGGAACGAATTGTTAAAATTGAGGGAACGAATTGTTATTTCGTGGAAACTAATTAATAAAAAAAAAATTCATGTCCCCTTCGGGGCTCCGTACATATTGACTCTACCGAGACCGGGAAAATAAAAAAAAAACGCGTATGCAGTAGAACCTCTCTAAATCGACACTGAAACCCATAAAATTAAGAATACAGAGACTGCAGTCTTTGTATCCTTAATTGTATGGGTTTCATTGTCATCTATCTCTGATGATAATGCCTGATCATGTTCGCAAAACTCATCCGCATGCATTGACATATTCATTAGTCTATTTACAGTGGAACGTCTCTAAACCGGACACCCTGGGGACCCCCACGGGTGTCAGGTTTAGAGAGGTCCGTTCACCTTCTGAAGATGGAACTTAACCAAATTCGTTATACTACTGTCCGTTCCACGTTTTTCTGCCGACGAACGTTTGGCCATTAAACACATTAAATCTAAAAAATATTTAAAAGAAAGTACTTTTTTATCAATAACAAAAAGTCACCCTCACCAAAAAAAATTGTTTCATGAAATTCCATCAAATATTGATTTTATTGCGCAAAAAAAAAAGATTTTCCTAAGGGAATTTAACATGGGGGCTAAAAATAGATATTTTTTAAATATTTTTTTTATTTGTGGACCGATTTCCAAAATCTAACCTTTGGTTTCTTAGTTACATCATTTTCAAGCTATCTCGCCAGGTTTCGGAGTCAATTTACAAAATTCCCATAGGAAAATCGTTTTTTCGCAATAAAATCAATATTTCATGGATTTTCATCAAACAAAATTTTTTTTTTGGGGAGGGTTACTTTTTTGTTATTGACAAAAATGTACTTACTTTTAAATATGTTTTAGATTTAATGTGTTTAATAGCCAGATGTTCGTCGGCAGCAAAACGTGGAACAGACAGTAGGTACTACTCTCGGTTACTGAGAATTCCTCGACGGGTGGATATTGTGACCTTCGACACTCTTGTTTCAATTATAATTAGGTTATTTCAAGTTATATGATTGCCACACACACATACTTTGTCTTCAAGTTTGTATTTTAACAATAATCTGGGAATATATCGACTGCTGAATGTTCAATTTTGAAAATACAATGTACATGTATATACATGTAGTTCTGCCAACCATTGACGACTACTGTCTGTTTCACGAAACCTGCCCAAATGTTACGGCTATATAAACAATGCAAAAACAATATCGGATGACATTCAATAAATTAACTTTATGTGGCCTCACAAGTCGCCATATTGTCCGAGAGATATCCTTCCACTAAACTCAATGTGCATATGATCACGTGGTTATAACAACAACAACAGTGTCTGAAAGTGTTGAAATCTTGCCCACTCCAAAGTAAGTATTATTTGATATTTTCCTTAATATGAACGGATTTTGATGAAATATGGCGCAGCAAATGAGTCTTCATAAACTGCATTTGGTCGTCCAATGAGTTCGGCACAGACGTATGTCGTTTTTGCGAAGAATCGACACGGAACTCGATTCTTCGCAAAACCAACAGAAGTTTGTGCCTAAAAACAGAGACCATCAAATGCAGCTTGACAAGACGCGTTTGATGCGCAATATTTCATCAAAATCTGTTACGTAATAAGGACAATATAAAAGAATACGTACTTTGAATCAGATGGATTCTGGAAGTCTCAGTACTTGTTGTTGTTGTTGTTGTTAGTACCACGTGATCATACACCTTGAAACCCGTGCGATACTTAATTCTAGTGACAGTTCAGTTAACTATTATTTAATGGACAGTAGGACAAAAGATTGACTATAATGTAAATATATAATTAAATACTAGATAGCTCAAAAGGAGTTAACCTAATAAAAACAGTTGAAAATTTACTTATTATATATTTAGCTATCCAATTCAGAAACTGTCCGATAATTTTCTGATAAAGTTTTGCTGATTTGGACTGATTTATGAGTTTATCATATTTTGGCCGCCATCTTATAAGCCATTTTGAAATATGAAATCAAAGACGACAGCGTGTCATCTACAGTTTCTGAGTATGTGCATCATGAACTAACAGTAACACAATCAATCAAAAGCAGTAGTAATATACATTTCTTAATATGCAGTGGAACCTCTCTAAACCGGACACCAAGAAAACACATGTGCTCTGATTTTTGACGCGTTTCTTGATCATTTATCTCAAGTGATAAAGTCTGTTGGATCGCATAGCACACAACTAGGGCTCAGCATGATCAACTGCCTGATTTACAGTGAAACCTCTCTAAGCCGGACACCCTGGGGTCCTCCCAGGGTGTCCGGTTTAGAGAGGTTCCACTGTATATGTGGTTGTGTATGCTACATGTATGTCTGTGGCTGTATTTGGAGAAACTGGGCTTATGTGTTTTGCGACCAGTGCAGATCCAGATCAGACTGTTCATCCACACAGTCTGATCAGGACCTGCACTGTTCGCCATTGTGTTAATGAAACACCTGAAATGCATATAACGTACAAATACGATAGATCGATATCATGTCACAGGAGCGTGTCACAGCTGCATAATACGCTCACAATGTCTCTATTCGAACAATTTGTTACGTGTGTATATTTTATCTATCATTCTCGCCACTTGAGATAGACGCATTTCGTGGAATGTCAACGACATATTTATTGATTATACAAAGGATAATTTGTGTATACACGGGCGGATCCACGTAGGAGAACCCCCCCCCCCCCACCCACCCAAAAAAAAAAAATTCGGCGAGTAAACATATGTTTGCTCTAAAATGCGCCAGAACGCAGTAAAGTGGGGTGTAGATATCAAAACATATTCCGGATGCCATACCGCCGGACCCACCTAGCAGTCTCCTGAGCTCCGCTCGATCCACGAACAAACGGTGCTAGTTCGAAAATATAGTAAACTATTTCAATTATGCTCTAATGTACGTACTGTTTTTTAGTTCGGAACTTCCTGGTATTCGCTTATTATCATGAACGGATATAATATTGGATTTTCGATTACCAACTAAGTAATGATCGATAGATTGTCTTAGAAAAAGTCTTGAGCTTTCTTGAAAACAAGACAGCAAAGTCATGTACATTACTTTGTCTAAATCGTGGATAGATACACAGGGGTCCGAAGTTGTGCTGGGAAAAGTGTACTGGGTCCGAATCGGTGGGCGTCTTAGTCGGTGTGCATTTTATATATGCCCACCGACTAAGACGCCCACCGATTCGGACCCAGTACACTTTTCCCAGCACAATTCGGACCCCTGTGGATAGATACAATGTATATATACATGTAGTTCTGCCAACCATTGACGACTACTGTCTGTTTCACGACACCTGCCCAAATTTTACGGCTATATAAACAATGCAAAAACAATATTTTGTTCGATAATATTAAATTTCATAAAAAATTAAGAATGAGCCTTCTTTTTATCTCGTGAAATTTTGATCAAATATTGATTTTATT
Organism: Conchocele bisecta; assembly: GCA_029237695.1. Classification (NCBI taxonomy): domain Eukaryota; kingdom Metazoa; phylum Mollusca; class Bivalvia; order Lucinida; family Thyasiridae; genus Conchocele; species Conchocele bisecta. Next base: position 55,227,035 of record CM055280.1, on the reverse strand, counting down.
ACGAAAAAATGATTTGTCTATGAGAATTTAACATGGGGGAAAAGGAGGTAGAGGATATGTGGGTGTAGTAAAAAAAAAATGGGAAATCGACTACGAAACCTGGCTGGATAGCTAAAAAATAAAAGTTAAATTTTGAAAATCGGTTCACTATTTCTGAGTTTCTGAGAAGAATTTCCCCATGTTAAATCCCCATAGACATCTTCACTCTGCGAAGATGTCTATGGGGATTTAGCATGGTTTTTTTTCGTAATAAAATCAATATTGGACCAAATTTCACAAAATAAAAAGAACGTTCATTCTTAAATTTCGATAAAATTTAGCATTATCAAAAAAGATATTGATTTTGCATTGTTTATATAGCTGTAATATTTGGGCAGCTTTCGTGAAACAGACAATAGACTGTCCGGACACCCAAATTATTATGGGCCTACGATCGTTTTGCAAACAGTTGCATGACTCGGACCCAGTACCAAGAATATGGCCCATGCAAATAAGTAAATGTACCATACCCGCCCATTATATAGGCTATTGTTTCGTGTTACGGTGTACTGTCTATACATATATAGAAATGGATGGGTCGGGTAACTTTTCAATGGGGGAATTTCCTGGGTATGTGTCTTTCATATGTGAGTTTAACCCTTTGAACCCGAAAGCCCACTATAGCGGTTGTTTATGCAAACAGTGCAGATCCAGATGAGCCGGCTCGTAACGAGCCGTCTCATCAGAATCTGCACTTTTTGCAAGTAATTTTCACATTTTTGAGAACATAAACACCCCCTTTTCATAAATGGATTGGCTGCAAAATATCAGAATCCATTCCAGTTACTTAGGGGTGAAAGGGTTAAAGGGCGTACAACGCGATAGAAAGTCGGATACTATACATGTACAGATATCGGTGAAAATTGAAACAACCCAGCAGTTCAAGTATCGTCATATATTTTCAATTAAACCACTTTACACAGGGCCATGATGAAAACACGTTTTTAGTTTTTATATTATTTTTTTCAAAAAATCCTGATTTTTTTAAAACAAATCAGCCGTTCTAGTATCGTCATATATCTTCAATTAAACCACTTTACACAGGGCCACGATGAAAACACGTTTTTATTGTATATAGTATTTTTGTTTATATCCTCATATGCACCTTTAAAGCTATATGTGCACCGTTGTTGTCCGGATAAATGGCAATACATGTACTATATTCAATCAATATACGTATACATTATGTATAAGTTATTGTTCACACATTTGATTTTTAAGGAATTAAATGCGAGGGAACGCTAGAGACCGCAGCATTTAGTTCCTATCGGATATTACTGCAGGGAACGTATAACTAGAAAAATATGCCGTATGCTACGGAGCTCATTAGGGAATTCTTATTTTGGTGCCAACATTACGACTTTACGGAGCAAAGGAAATAAATCAGAAATTTCTATTTCAACACGTTAAACCATTAATTATTTCGTTTATGTTATATGCATGGAACCCATGCATATGAAATAAACGACATAATGGTTTAATGTGTTGAAATATAAATTTCTGATTTATTTCCTTTGCTCCGTAAAGCAGGGATATACGGAGCCCCGCAGGGGACATGGATTTTTTTATTAATTCGTTCCCACGAAATAACAATTCGTTCCCTCAATTTAACAAATCGTTCTCTCGATTTAACAATTCGTTCCCACGATATAGCAATTCGTTCCTTCGAATTAACAATTCGTTCCCACACAATGAAATTCGTTCCCACGATATAACAATTCGTTCCCGCGAATTAACAATTCGTTCCCGTGGGAACGAATTGTTATTTCGTGGGAACAAATTGTTAAATTGAGGGAAAGAATTGCTAATTCGAACGAATTGTTAATTCGTGGGAACGATTTGTTAAATTGAGGGAACGAATTGTTATTTCGTGGGAACGAATTTAGTTTAAAAAAAGAAGTACACGTCCCCTGCAGGGATCACATGTTACTTTTATCCCGTCAACACAATGCGTATGTGCCGTGAAACACGGTGCCGTGAAACATTTTTGATATCCAGTCAACACCATTTTTGCATTTTACAGCCATTTGTAGGTGTTGACGGGATAAATAGAATAGTAGGTTAGTGCCGTGAATGGGAAAAAATATCTGGCGCGGCACGGAAACGGGATGTGCTCGGCAGAGCCTCGCCCATCCCGTTTCCTGAGCCTTGCCAGATATGTTTTCCCATTCACGGCACTAACCTACTATTCTATATTTACTTTTCAAGCCAACAAAGACATGATAGACAGCTAAATAGAGCCCGTGCCGCATAGCGCCGGGCTAGTAGTCGGGGTCACTGATTCGATTCCCACATACAACGAAATAGTTTTATTTCTTCTTTTTTTCTTTTGTTTCCTGATGGTAAATGCGAACGTTATACATGTATACACAAACTATATGCAACCATTGTGTACCATTATAACTTTAGTTTAAATACGTTATAGGTTTCTCATATGCACCATATACAGGGATTCCGCTGGGGGAAATAAAAAAATCGCCACTTCAAAAAATTGGCGATAAAAAAATACAATTTTCGAAGAAAAAAAAAGATTTTTTGTTCGAAAATTGTAATTTTTTATCGCCAATTGTTTATTTTTATCGCCAATTGCGAAAGTGGCGATCGCCAGCGGAATCCCTGCAATTTTGTGTAGTATTTGTTTTCAAAATATCCTTATATACCCCTTTAACGTTAGTGTGTGTGCACAATAGCGTTAAAGGGGTATATAAGGATTTTTTTTTTAACTATTACAAAAAAATGTGTTGAACGCAAAAAGATAGGAAATCCGATATTTATTATTCATATATATGGGTGAAAATAGAAACAACACAGCGGTCCTAGTATCGTCCTACATTGTATATCTTCAATTAAACCGCTTTACACAGGGCCATATTGAAAACACGTTTGATTTTTTAATAAAATCCTGATATGCCCCATTAACAGTGGTAGAAAATACATACATATTCGAACAATTTAATAATGTTTTCTTACCATTTCTAAGTTGCGTCTAAAAAGTGTCCATTCGTGGCATCAGCGATCAACAGGATGGATGTAAAATTAAAGTGTCATCTCCTAACATGAAGCGCACGATATGTGATAATCAGCACCTCTTTACACAGCACCAGCATAGAACCTGATGACGATATGCCTCTACACTGACTGACATGTATGCATTGTGACGTGACGAAGTGCATTATATTGTCGAACAGTACTGATATGCATTGACAATATCGGAGAGATAGTATGCTTGGTTACGAGTGGTACGTTTCGAACATGATTAGACGGAAAGCATGTAGAGTGCATATTATATAACAATTTTCTGGTGAGACGGTTTGAGAAAAGTGTTCAAATAATAACGAATAACGATGCTAGTGTTTGCGATCAGTGTAGCCCCATATTAGCCTAAGTATGGTCTACACTGTTCGCCATTGCGTAAAGGAAGCTTTGCGAATGAATATACCGGCAACTCTGCCCTCCCAAGTCAAACTGCAGTATCTGTTAAACTGCAGTATCTGCACTTTGATGCTATGCTGACCCTGTGCAATCATCCCAAGTCAAACTGCAGTATCTGTTAAACTGGGGATGATTGCATAGGGTCAGCATAGCATCATAGTGCAGATACTGCAGTTTAACAGATACTGCAGCTTGACTTGGGAGGGCAGGTTACTTACTGTGGATCTGAATCTAGATACATGAGTGTGTTAGTCGATCAGGAGCTACACAGGTAAAAATAACATCTCAATAAGCCCCTTGTCCGGTGGCGGGTCACATATGAGACATGTGATTTCGTACATTCGGACATCTGCGTAATTTCATTAAATACATTTACAAATTTTACAACATTTTTCATAAATAAAGTCATCTTCAGAGTCTCACATGTGGCTAAGACTGGAGAAATTGGGCTTATGGATTTTACGACCAGTGCGGATCCAGATCAGCCTGTGCATCCGCACAGTCTGATCAGGATCTGCACTGTTCGCCATCATATCAATAAAACGCCCGTCATGCTTCTAACAAACATATATTGGTATCATTCTACCGGAGTGTGCTATTTGATCGCGAGCTACACTGGAGAAATTGTGCTTATGTGTTTTACGACCAGTGTAGATCCAGACCAGCCTGTGCATCCGCACAGTCTGATCAGGGTCTGCAATATTCGTCATGTCATCAATGAAACACCGGGCATGCTTCTAACAAGCAATATAGATCATTATCAGGTTACCGGAGAATGCGATTTGATCAGGATTTACACTGGTCACAAATCCCATAAGCCCTATTTCTTCAGTCACAGTCACATATGTGTTACCGTGGTCGATCCATGTGAGTCTGTGCATCCGTATTTGTTCGCTATTAAGCCAATGTTTTCAAATCAAAGCAATTAACTCGTATCACTGGTATACAAGGCGCATGATCACGTGGTTACAACAACAACAACATCGCCCACTCCAAAGTAAGTATTATTTGATATTGTCCTTAATATGCAAAGGATTTTGATGAAATATGGCGCAGCAAACGCGTCTTCATGAGCTGCATTTTGTGGTACAGGGAGTTTGGCACAGACTTATGTCGTTTTTGCGAAGAATCGATTTCCGTGTCTCCGACACGGAAATCGATTCTTCGCAAAAACGACAGAAGTTTGGGCGAAAATAAAGCGACACGGAAATCGATTCTTCGCAAAAACGACAGAAGTTTGGGCGAAAATAAAGAGACCACCAAATGCAGCTTAACAAGACGCGTTTGATACGCCATATTACATCAACATCCGTTACGTAATAAGGACACTATAAAAGAATACGTACTTTGAATCGGTACTTGTTGTTGTTGTTAGTACCACGTGATCATACACCTTGGTATAGCTCATTATCAAATAAAACAGGATATGAGATACATTTGCCAAAACGGCTATAGATCCATTTCTCGTGAACCGGTTGCAATATAATTCAAATTATTTATTGTCTTTATAAAGTAAACATTAATATACTGTCTACATGTGGGACAATAAACTACTTGACGTATAATGACTCCTAACACTACAGGAGGACCTCTCTGAGCCGAACGCCCAAAATTGTATTAATGTGTTTAATTGTTGTGACTTTCGTATGGAATCAGTCAACTGGTTTAGCCCTTTCAACCCTACGTAACTGAATGGGCTGCGATATGTTAATTTTGCAACCAATCCAATGGTCACAAAATGATTTTCAGACTAGTCCATTTATGAAAAGGGGGTGTTTTTTGCTTTCAAAAATATGAACATTATTTTCAAAAAGTGTAGATCCTGATGAGACGGCTCGTTACGGGAAAGGGGTGGGGGCGGTGTCATGGATTTGCTGTAGCACGATAGAGGATCATCAGATTAATGCATGTATGAAATATCCAAGTGTTCCCTGTAACGAAACAGAAGTTACACAACATTTACCCCAACGTTAAGTTTATGAACATGCTAAGTTTGTGACCTTGACCTTTTACTAAATCCCATATATTACATGTACAAGTACATGTACATGTTCAAGTACAAGTACAAATGGGGGGGGGTCCAAAAATCAGAACTGAATATTTACATCAGATCAGGATCATTTCAGGGCTGAATATATAATTATTTTATTGTAAATATTCAGTTCTTTGGATTTCGCTACTGTAATTAATTTAAATATTAACCATTGATTGGGTTTGTACTGTCCGTTATGAGTTGAAGGAACTTATTTGCGCCTGTGACTGGAGAAATTCGGCTTATCGGATATGTGACCTGTTTATCTCATGAACGAATAATAACAAGTACTCGCGTGTAGCCTGATAACGATATGTATCGCTTGTTAAAGGCACTGTGGGTATTCCGATGATATAAGCATACCGGGCGTTTCACTGACTAAATTACGAACAGTGCAGATCCTGATCAGCCTGTGTGGATGCACAGGCTGATCTGGATCTACACTTATTGCAAAATCCATAAGCCACATGTCTCCAGTCACTACCACATTTGAGGAATTCAATATAATAAAGAAGTAGGTCAGTATCAGACTAGCTATATATATATAACTATCCGACGCACTGTTCAAAAAGTCAATTTCACTGACACCCAGGGTCGTTTGCCAATGTACTGGTATACGTCTTCTTGGAATGTTATCACTAGTGCTTAGTGCTTAAGTATAGTAATTATTCCCGTAGGTACAGGTTTTTTTCTTTTCTAATTAATATTTGCTGTATGAAGCGGGAGGTAAAGGAAAAACAATAATGTACGTATTATCATAGTGTTAGCTTTCGCAATCGTATATTTGTACATTTCTGACCATACATACACCCCCCCCCCCCCCCTCTCTCTCTCTCTCTCTCTCTCTCTCTCTCTCTCTATCTCTCTCCTCTCTCTCTCTATCCCCCACCTCTCTCTCTCTGTCTCTCTCCCTCTGAATGTCCCTCTTCCCTTGTCTCTCTCCATCTCTCTCTCCCTCTCGCTCCTATATATCTCTCTCCAGTCTCCCCAATATGTATTGTCTCTCTCTCATGTTGACTCCCCCATCTCTCTGCCTGTCTCTGTTCCTCTCCAATGTCTCTCTCCTCTCTCTTGGTACTGTCTGTACTTTGATTACTGAAATGAGAATTACGCAGTTGCTTCCCTTTAACGGAAGTGCAGAAAATCCAAAATGGAGGCTGTCCCACGGATGCCGATGATAAGCTTGGAGCTAAAACGGAGCCTAGAATACCTAGATTTCGGTCCAACACTGAAACAGGTGAGCAGGATCTTTAATATAGATCTATGTTATTTATTCACGCCGAAATATTCACTCCGCCTTCCTCAGATTTAGCATAAAATGTGAATAAAGTTGACGAAAAAAACGTAAACAATATTTTGGGCAAAGGCCCATAACTGTGTAGAAAAACGTCAACAAATGGCTGTCACATTTCTCTTCATCGCAGAACTACGGTTGGAGGTTAAACGGTATGGTATTTATGTTGTGTATTATTTATATGTTTAGAAAAAATCTACAATGAAAATTCTGATAGTGTGTCGCTATTTGACATAAATTATGAATGTTCTTGTGATGATGAGTCACCAACACCGCAACAGGGCTCCAGATAAGGTTTGCTTCTCTCAGACTATTTCCTGAAACATGAAGTTTTCAGCAAATGCATAGATCCAACATGATCATCAGGGACCCGTTTAACATAGTTATGTTTAATATAGTTATGAACAATTTAAATACCATTTCAGAGCTCTAGATAAGATGCGTATTACATTATTTTACGCACTTATTTTAGCTAAACTCGCATTGAAATTTTGTTATTTCTTCACCAAAAATGGCAAGTTGAGAGTGCTTTAGAATCGTCTCATTGTGAGACTTGCCATTTTTGGTGAAGAACTAAGAAAAATACGTCAAATATTTGGTCAAATTACGCATCTTAACTGGAGCGCTGAATAAGTAATAATACACTCAACTAAGTGAATTTGTTTTATGTTTTGATCATTTGTTCCCTATTTAAGATATATGGCAAGAAATCATGGCAGATTCCCTGGTAGGCGTGTTAGTAGACTAGCACATTCTACAACTGCCTATATAATGTTAAACAGTATTGGTGGTATATATTCAGGTAAGCTGCGTATTTGCATAAATACCCAATTAAAATTGCCAAAAACCAAATTGAAATCAGAAGTAGTGAGTATCAAAAAGCAATGAGAACAATTGTGGTACCTTTATCATGCTGCAGAAAACAATAAACAAACCACCAATATAGCATAATTTTCTTATTTTCCCATGAAAACACATCTTGGTATTTCATTAGAATTGTCTCCTTGCCAAGATATGTTTTCATTTCGAAACAAACTATTCAATAATTGCTGTCTGTTGATGTGTAAACTGTAGAGTTTATTTTATTTTACCCAATTACAATTTTGAAATACCCAATTGCTTCAGAAATGATGGAGTAACAATACTCAATTACTAATTCCTTATCTGGAGTCCTATTTAGTTAAGGACCTGTTATATACCTGTTTATTGTTTGATTCAAAGATAATTGCTTCGTAAATGCTTAGCTACATCATATCATATGTTCTACTTTGCATTGTCAGTTCTTTGTCAAATGCAAGAAGAGGTAAACTGGCTGATGGCTGGAATACAGAGATGGCCAAGTGCTGTATAGGATACAGTAACGAGACAGTGTTCACATATATATTTCATCACATTTACAAAGCAATTATCTTTTAATCAAACGATAATCAGGAATAGAACGGGTCGTTAACAATGTGTATATATAGGTGCAAAATGGCCAGTGGTCCAGATAAGAAGTTGGACATTGTGTTGTTCTACACATATCTTTTGAAATCCCGAGTCCTGTTACGGTATTGTAGTACATCCGTGACCACTATGGTGAGGACCCCGCCCACTACAACAAGGCGTGCAGCGATCTGGAGCAGCTCCGACAGAGCGCGATCCACGTGTCGCATGACTTCATGGGCTGTAGCACACTGAAGAAATACTTCTCCCAGCTACAGTTTCTACAGGGCCGCTTCCCTATGACGGACGGTGGCGAGGCCGCTATACCGTTTACATGGTAGTAATTTCAGCATTTATTTTTACAATATACAGTTTACATATTGAGAAAACAATCGTACATGTACATGCTTAAACCATATGAACACTAAGGATTTGGACACCATTTGTTTTGGGAAACCCCTAGGGGGGGGGGTTTCCCAAAACAAATTGTATCCAAATACATTGTTATTGTGATAAACCAATACAAAGAACCATACAAGCTCTACATATTGGGACACTGTTATACTATATATTTATATATCTTTCCCCAGAATAAATTGTCTGAATATTTAAGGTTATTACCATATGTAGTATAAATTATTCTCCTAATAATTACATCTCCAAACTAAATGTAGTTGTCATGCTCATCTTCTTTCAAGGCAAATGTGTTTAAGATATTTTCATTCTTTTCCTCTATTTCTCATATTTTGATAGTATTTGGCCACAGTGTGTGCCTATGGATGATGCTTTGTTTTGCATGTTCAGGGATTTCGCTGGGGAAAATAAAAAAAAAATCACCACTAAATCTTTTTTCTTCTTTTTTTCGAAAATTGTAATTTTTATCGCCAATTGCGAAAGTGGATCGCCAACGGAATCCCTGCATGTTCCCCACATCCCAAGTTCAATGTCGCTTACATGTAGTTGTCATATTCACCTTCTTTGTAAGGCAAATGCACTTAAGATAATAATTACATCTCAAAAGTATGTACACGATGCAGGGCACTTTCATTGGCTGCTAGTAGCCACATCCTGGCATATGGCAAGTGTTCATACCTGAAAACACATCAGAACAGTTGCAATTTTACATCAAATCGAAATCTCAGTTGTGAAAAACACAATATTTGTCTACTTTCTGTTTCCTTTCAGCGACATGCTTCTGTCCACCACACTATTATTTGCATTGTCCATCAACAGAGATTCCGATGGGGGGGAAATAAAAAAATCGCCACTTCAAAAAAATAAAACAATTGGCGATAAAAAATACAATTTTCTTCTTTCTTTTTTTTTCGAAAATTGTAATTTTTTATCGCCAATTGCGAAAGTGGCGATCGCCAACGGAATCCCTGCATCAATACAACACCAGCCATACTTTTACATAATATAGATTGCTCTCTGGGTACAAAATTGCTAAAAACCTAATTGAAATCAGAAGTAGCGAGTATCAAAAAGCAATACAAATTTTGTGGTACCTTTATCATGCTGCAGAAAACAATAAACAGATCACAAATATAGCATATTTTTCTTATTTTCCATGAAAACACATCTTGGTATTACATTAGAATTGTTTCCAAGGAGACAATTCTAATGAAATGCCAAGAAATGTTTTCATTTCGAAGCAAACTATTCAATAATTATATTTTACCCAATTACCGGTAAACTTTTGAAATACCCAATTGTTTCAGAAATGATGGAGTGACAATACTGAATTACTAATTCCTTATCTGGAGCCCTGTGACATCATATTGTCTGTGTAGAATCACAATCGATATATTTCTTCACAATCTTGGCAAGATAGATATCCACTACGGTCGTGAGGTGATGTTGGAGGACGTGAAAACTATGTTATTGTGATTGCTTGTAAAATGAAACAATATTGACCATGTAGAAGCACCATAATATCAGTGGGTGGCAGGTGGGAGCACGCGATTGGTAATTTAACGATCGGGGTTCATTCTTACCGGAATCGCGACTGGAGACCTGGGGGCCGTTTCACTAAACTTCTTACGACTAAAATGTTCGTAAGTGCAAATTTAGGATCGTCTAGAAATATCAATTGATGGATTTACATGTATTGAGCATAGGCTGCATATGCAGCCTATGCTCAATAAATGTAAATCCAATAATTGCTTACAAGAAAACGTGTTAATGTGAAATTTACAGACTATCATAATTTTTCACTTACAAACATTTTAGTCGTACAAAGTTTATTGAAAGGCCCCCTGGTTTGGCCCTCACATACGTCTTTGGCATTTTGTATGTGACATTTGAATCTGGTTATACCCCTTATGTGAGTATTACGATATTCGTAATCCTATTTTAGGGAAAGAGGCCAAGTGACTTTGGTGTGGTATGCACCTGGCACCAGGTCAGGTTATTCTAATTTCAGGGCTGAATATATTTCTTCTCGATGTAAATGATTTTCCCCCCAATGCAGCAGGTTAAAATGGGATCGAACCCGTTTGCCCGGCCTTAAATGACTGTAGCTGTTGATAGGCCGTTAAACACTAATAAACAAACAAACAAACACCATAATATCACTACAAGTCTGCTCTGTTGGCAGGGAGGATATCCACTCGGGTCGTGAGGTGATGTTGGAAGACGTGAAGTTTGAGCAGGCCAGCATTCTGTACAACATCGGTGCCTTACATTCTGTGCTGGGTGCGATGGACACTCGACAAAGTGCTGAGGTACCGGTAGTGCATGTTGAATATTGTTTGCTAGTGTTATTCCTATGTTCGGTTAAATTAGGGCTTAGAACATTTGAATTCCAATCTGGAGGTTGTGGGTTCAAACCTCGCCTTGGGCATCAAAAATACATTCATATACTATTAGTATTCCCATGCCACTGGTCTGTCGGATAAATTTAGGGGTATTTTTTTAGGTACATGTACAAAAATGTAAGACACTCTATTTATTAAACTTGTTGACTGAGTTTGTAAGAAACTCTACATGTACATAGCCTCATTTCTCATAAAATCAGTAAGCTTGTTTAATAAAGATCATCATGTATTAAATCATCACTCGTGTCAGATCCTCTATTTATCAAACTCGTTCTCTGATTTCATGTTAAGAAACTTGGGATAGCCTCATTTCTTAAAGGGGCATATATCAGGATTTTTGGAAAAAATACTATAAAAAATAAAAACGTGTTTTCATCATGACCCTGTGTAAAGTGGTTGAATTGAAGATATGTGACGATACTAATAACACTGGATTGTTTCTATTTTAATCCATATAGGTACATACATAGAGAATAGTAGGTTAGTGCCGTGAATTGGAAAAAATATCCGGCAAGCCTCAAGAATTTCTTTATTTCTCATCAGAAGTATATGTTGTGACCACTCATCTGAACCGTCTCGCCGAGACGGTTCAAATGAGTGGTCACAACATATACTTTGGTTCAGAAATAAGGAAAATAGATAGAGAATAGTAGGTTAGTGCCGTGAATGGGAAAAAATATCTGGCAAGGCTCAGGAAACGGGATGGGTGAGGCTCTGCCGAGCACATCCCGTTTCCGTGCCGCGCCAGATATTTTTTCCCATTCACGGCACTAACCTACTATTCTATTTATCCCGACAACACCTACAAATGGCTGTAAAATGCAAAAATTGTATTGACTGGATATCAAAAATGTTTCACGGCACCGTGTTTCACGTCACATACGCACTGCGTTGACGGGATAAATATCAGATTTCCTATCTTGTTGCATTCAACAAGATAGGAAATCTGATACTTAATATGTTGTTTTTTTGTGTTTTAAAGCTATTTGTAGGTGTTGATGGGATAAATAGAATAGTAGCTTAGTGCCGTGAATGGGAAAAATATCTGGCGCGGCACGGAAACGGGATGGGCGAGGCTCTCCTAAGAATTGCCAGATAACTTTTCCCATTCGCGGCACTAACCTATTATTTTCTATCACTTGAAACCAATGTCCCACCTCTTGTGACCTCAGCTATTGCTGGTATTTTAAGCCCTTTCACTTTTGTCACTTATTCACTCTGCAGGGTATGAAGGTGTCGTGCACCCACTTCCAGTGTGCATCCTGGGCTTTCGAGCACCTGCGCGACCATTTTGGCTGTGCCGGTATGAGTCTCGATATGTCACACGAACTCCTGACCTTTCAGGTCCATCTGATGCTTGTAAGTACAGGATGATCCTAAAATTGTTACCGGTAATCTACTTTTGTTTGTCTTGTTCGCGCAATGTAACAAGCGTGTTTCTGACCAATGCGGCCCGGGTTCGATCCCTGACTGGGTCAGTACATGAGATGACATTTTGTGCCTACTGAATGGGCATGTACCTTTAATGTGAGAGGAGACCAGAGAAAACTCACTTGCGTGATCTGGTGGTCCAGAGAAAACTCACTTGCGTGATCTGGTGGTCACCAGATCACGCAAGTGAGTTTTCTCCGATCTCCTCTCACATTAAAGGTACATGCCCATTCAGTAGGCACGAAATCTTCTTTATCGGAATTAAATAAGTGTATATAATTGTGTCACTATTCCACCAGTTCTAAAAATTACGAGTGTCCGCTATATATAGATACAGATATAATGATTTAGTAATGTTTATTTTACTGATAGTGACGCGCGGTGGTATCAGGCTATTTTCATATGCAAATGAGGCATGATATTTTTTAATTATTTATCAACAGAATATAACGTATGATAATTGCACATCAAAAAATTAGTACAGACAATAAATAGTGATGTCCGTTAACATTTCAAGGAAACACGATTATCTCCTCTGATATCAGTGTGGAAATTTATGTCTGATAAAAATGTATAATAATTCCAATCAGTACGTGGGGTAATGGTGAATGAATATTTATTTTGCCAGAAACTGTCTCAGCTGATGTCTCTGATATAAATAACATTTTGTGTCTACTGAGTGGGCCTGTACCTTTAACAACCATCCTTACACCTCCATCTGTGCTAACAAAAGACTTTGCATAATTACCAAATAATTAACGTCATTGTGATGATGCAACACCAACATGGCAAAGTATACTTATCTAGCAAAGTATACTTTGAGGGAGAAATTTTCAATTTAATGATAAATTTATTCATTTTTAGCCAGGTTTTTTGAAAAAAATCCAGGCTATTGGATTGGCGAAACCCGGGCGGGCGGGCGGCGTCCACAATCAATGTTAAGTTTTCGTGTTTGAGTCCATTACCACCTAGGACCACCAAACTTTCACAGCTTCATATCAAGGGGTGCCCACCACATATCACTATCCAACATGTTACCTTTTTTTGAATTTGACCCATTTTTTCCGCGCGGTCGACTTAGCCATTTTCAATGTTAAGTTTTCGTGTTTACATTGTTAAGTTTTCATGTTTAAGTCCATTTCTTTGGTACTGTACCACCTAGGACCACCAAACTTTCACAGCTTCATAACCAAGGGGTGCCTACCACATACAACTATCCAACATGTGACCATTTTTTTTACCTTCACCTATTATTTCTACGTAATTGACTTAGCCATTTTCAACGTTAACTTTTTAACGTACGTCTGGTTAAAGTTTTTTGGTTAAACGTTTTTCGTTATACTATATCTCTGCAACTGCTTCACCCATTACCTTGAAACTTCACATGGGTGATTATCATCATTGTCGCGCCCGCTTGCGGAAAGCGTGATATCGTCGGCATTTGGGCATACGTCCGTTCGTCCGTCCGTACGTCCGTGTGTCCGGTTAAAGTTTTTTGGTTAAAGTTTTTCCATCTACTATATCTATTTGTTTAGTGTCCATGCCTCGCCCCAAGGCGCGACATGCAGGCCACGGCCATCTAGTCTACAAAAAGTGGGTATAATTATGTTATCCAAGTGTCTATGCTTGGAAAAAACCTGGCCTTCGTGGCTTTGCCTCGTTTCTTGTTATTATACTGAATTTATTACATTATCACAGCCATTTTGGTTGTGATAATGTAATAAATTCAGTATAATAACTCTGCATACTTTTAATCATCATATATATGCAGTCGTTAGTTCTATATGACACATAGTGCATTTCGGGGAAAATCAATGATTACTCCCTCAAAGTATACTTTGCTAGAAAAGTATACTTTGCAATGTTGGTAAAATCGGCTACAGAAACAAGGTTGCATTTTTAGCCAGGTTTTTTTGGGGAAAAAATCCAGGCTATTGGATTGGCAAAAGCCAGGCGGGCGGCGTCCACAATCAATGTTAAGTTTTCGTGTTAGAGTCCATTTCTTTGTTACTGTACCACCTAGGACCACCAAACTTTCACAGCTTCATAATCAAGGGGTGGCCACCACATATCACTATCCAACATGTTGCCTTTTTTTTTAACTTGACCCATTTTTTCCGCGCAGTCGACTTAGCCTTTTTCAATGTTAACTTTTCGCGTTTACAATGTTAAATTTTCGTGTTTAAGTCCATTTCTTTGGTACTGTACCACCTAGGACCACCAAACTTTCACAGATTCATAACCATGGGGTGCCCACCACATACAACTATCCAACATGTGACCATTTGTTTTACTTTCACCTATTATTTCTATGTAATTGACTTTCAACGTTAAAGTTTTTTGGTTAAAAGTTTTTCTGTTATACTTTATCTCTGAAACTGCTTCGCCCATTACCCTGAAACTTCACATGGGTGTTTTATCATCATCCATATTTTCATTCTACACCCCAACCGTGCGGCCCCTGTGCCCAATGTCAAGGTAAAATTACTTTGAATTTTTTTGTTAAAGTTTTTTCGTGTACTATATCTCTACAACTGCTTCACCCATTACCTTGATACTTCACATGGGTGTTTATCATCATTGTCGCGCCCACTTGCGGAAAGCGCGATATTGTCGGCATTTTGGCATACGTCCGTCCGTCCGTACGTCCGTGTGTCCGGTTAAAGTTTTTTGGTTAAAGTTTTTCCATCTACTATATCTATTTTTTTAGTGTCCATGCCACGCCCCAAGGCGCGACATGCAGGCCACGGCCATCTAGTCTACAAAAATTGGGTATAATTATGTTAATATCCAAGTGTCTATGCTTGGAAAAAACCTGGCCTTCGTGGCTTTGCTTCGTTTCTTGTTCAATTAAAAATTGTTTCGGTATGCTCGCCCATTGGTTTTGCAAAAAGACCCAATCACTTGCACATTCATTGCACGATAATCAGCTCAACTGGTTGAATAAATTGTATCTACTAAAAAATGTTTCATAATTTGCACTAATTTCTAAACCAATCACTGGCCAGTAACCCGTTCCACTTATTTCACATATAGAGAGAATAGTAGGTTAGTGTCGTGAATGGGAAAAAATATCCGACAAGGCTCAAGAATTTCTTTATTTCTCTTCAGAAGTATATGTTCTGACCACTCATTTGAACCGTCTCGCCGAGACTGTTCAAATGAGTGGTCACAACATATACTTTGGTTCAGAAATAAGGAAAATAGATAGAGAATAGTAGGTTAGTGTCGTGAATGGGAAAAAATATCTGGCAAGGCTCAGGAAACGGGATGGGCGAGGCTCTGCCGAGCACATCCCGTTTCTGTGCCGCGCCAGATATTTTTTCCCATTCACGGCACTAACCTACTATTCTATTTATCCAGTCAACACCTACAAATGGCTGTAAAATGCAAAAATAGAATTGACTGGATATCAAAAATGTTTCACGGCACATACGCACTGTGTTGACAGGATAAATTGCAATATCTAACCCAAATAAGTTACATATTACCAGATTTAATCATAATGACTACCTGTTTGACAGGAAATGGAAAATCAATACCCGGATGAGAGACTGCATTATAAACCAGGCTAATTTTATGTATGTTATTCTTCATATATTGGATTTTTAAGGAAATATATGCTGCGGTTGCTAACGTTCCCTCACATTTATTTCCTTAAAAATATAATGTGTGAGCAATAACTTCTAAATAATGCAAGATTTAACCCCAGACTGCATTATAAACCTGGCTAATATAAGTTTTTTTTGTTGTTTTTTTCAGAAGACAAAATTTAATTAATTAAGCTATACATATGGGTTAAAGATCATGCAATAATGGTATTAACAAACATTGTAGATGTATGTCAAGCCACATGAATCGTGCATCTAGCTGAACAGGATCTATATTGGTCGAAATCAAAATTGGGATAGTTTTATCATTAATTACCGCTCAGAAGTTCAAAAAAGCAATTGGACCGCCGGCTGAGAAAGAGGACCTTAGAATATCAGTGACCAGTGTAGATCCTGATCATAAACACGTTTAGGCGTAATAAAATAGCCGTCTGTTTCCCATTGCCTGACCAACCTGCTAAAATCGTGCCGACACGAAAAATTATATTGCTGATTTAAAGACACAACACTATTTTCGGTTTGTCCCAGTGTCTACCACGGTCAGCGTTTTAGCCTATGAATAGCGCGATCTGAAATAAATATGTTTTTTCCTACCTACCCACTTACCCAACTTGAAAATGCAAGGTTGGGAAATGGGAAACAAACATTCTATTAATAGTGGCTTTAGATTGACTAAGTATTGTGACCAGCGTAGCTCCTGATCAGACTGCGCAGATGCGCAGGCTGATCTGGGGCTAGGCTGGTCACACTAAGGAACTAGGGGCGCAAATGCACTAGACTTATTTTAATTAAATTTAATTAATTCAGCTCAACACCCAACTGGTAAAAACAAATTGAAGATATTCAGACTCACTTCTCAATTCTAACATATACATGTAGGCAAAAATAAATACTGCTTAATTCCAGTAACATGTTGAACCAAGAGTGCCGAAGGTCACAATACACGCCCATCGAGGTATAGCCAGTTTACAAGGAGGGATAACTTAAGTTATTTGACCTTCATCTTGAGCATAGGGCTGCATGTGTGGGCTATTCAATGAATATATGGATAATGGCAAAGAATGGCAAATCAATCCGACATACAAAGATAGTAGGTACCCGAAAATTGTAATTCAAATGCCGTACAGACAGACGATCAGATGGACAGGGTGGTGCCTATTTGAGACACGCCATGTGATTTTGTACCTAAGAACATGTGCGATATTATATGTAATATAAGTATGTTATTGTTCACATATATAATTATTCATAATGACTATCTGGAAACGGAAAATCAATACTTAGATCGTGAGACCTTGCTAATTATAGGTATGTTATCGTTCACATATTGGATTTTTAAGGAACTAAATGCTGCGGTCGCGAACGCTCCCTCGCATTTAATTCCTTAAAAATCCAATATGTGAACAATAACTTGTACATATTGCAAGATTTAACCCCAATATAAGGCTAATTACAAGTATGTTATTGTTCACATATTGGTTTGTTTAAGGAATTAAATGCGAGGGACTAGCGAAACAATAACTAAGAATCCAATATGTGAACAATATCATTATTTATCCCGTCAACACAGTGCGTATGTGCCGTGAAACACGGTGCCGTGAAACATTTTTGATATCCAGTCAATGCAATTTTTGCATTTTGATGCCATTTGTAGGTGTTGACGGGATATTAAATAGAATAGTAGGTTAGAGCCGTGAATGGGAAAAAATATCTGGCGCGGCACGGAAACGGGATGTGCTCGGCAGAGCCTCGCCCATCCCGTTTCCTGAGCCTTGCCAGATATTTTTTCCCATTCACGGTACTAACCTACTATTCCCTATCTATTTTCCTTATTTCTGAACCAAAGTATATGTTGTGACCACTCATTTGAACCGTCTCGGCGAGACGGTTCAAATGAGTGGTCACAACATATACTTCTGATGAGAAATAAAGAAATTCTTCAGCCTTGCCGGATATTTGTTCCCATTCACGGCACTAACCTACTATTCTCTATATACATGCTGTGGTTATGTTACCAGGCGCAGGCCCAGGAATGTATCCTCGAGAAATCAATGGTGGACAGCAGGAAGAACACGATTACTGCGAAGGTTGCCGCACAGATCATCGAGTTCTACCAGACATCGCTGAAACACCTGGATACATGTAATCAGGAGGATCTCATTGGCTCCAAGAAATACAAGGTACTTTCTCATTGGCTCCAAGAAATACAAGGTACTTTCTCATTGGCTCCAAGAAATACAAGGTACTTTCTCATTAGCTCCAATAAATACAAGGTACTTTCCCATTGGCTCCAAGAAATACAAGGTACTTTCCCATTGGCTCCAAGAAATACAAGGTACTTTCCCATTGGCTCCAAGCTCCAAGAAATACAAGGTACTTTCCCATTGGCTCCAAGAAATATAAGGTACTTTCTTATTGGCTCCAAGAAATTCAAGGTACCGTGGCAAGAAACACAATGTCCATTTTCATTGGCTATATGTTCTCATTGGCTGTCCACCCCCGCTGATCCCAAGGTCAACTACTTGGTCTCTTTACAAAACTTAACATCAGAGAAATAAGTTATGACTGCTATTTCCTTCATTGAAAATTCTTATATTTCACTTGTGCATTCCTCTAAGGTTGTACTATCATGCTGTGACAATCCTACAACCGTCCAACCCCCGCTGATCCCAAGGTCAAGGTGACATACTTAGTCTCTTTACAAAACTTAACATCAGAGAAATATGTTATAACTTCTATTTTTTTCATTGAAAATTCTTAATATTTCATGCATGAATTGCTCTAAGGCTTTACTATCATACTGTGACAAATCCCCGCTGATCTCGAGGTCAAGGTTACATACTTAGTCTCTTTACAAAACTTAACATGAGAGAAATTGGTTATAACTTCTATTTCCTTGCTCTGATCTGCTTCACATTTCACACACGCATTGCTCCAATGGACCTCTACCACCATGTGACAAATTCACGTTCGTGCCCAGAGTCAAGGTCACAAGTCCACACACTTGGATATTTTTTTGCATATTTCGGGGTACCTGGGCCTACGCGGGGGGTATTCCGTAAGCCGCGCTTACTGACCAATCTAGTTAATATTGGCACCCAGGTAACACAAGGTACTTTCTCACTGGCTCAAAGAAATACTAGGTACGTTCTCATTGATTCAAGTAAATACCATGAACTTTCTGATTCCTAGCTTTGCCTGATAAAGACACCAGGGGGTCGTTTCACTAAACTTTGTACGACTAAAATTTTCGTACGGTAAGTGCAAATTTAGGATAATCTGGAAATTTCAATTGATGGATTTACATTTATTGAACATAGGCTGCATATGTAAATCCAATAAGTGTTTACAAGAAGACGTTGTTAATGTGAAATTTACAGACTATCATAATTTTGCACTTACGAACATTACAAAGTTTAGTGAAACGCGCCCCAACCTTGTATTCTTTTATGCTTCTAAGAGTGGAGGAAGAGAAGTCTGATAAGTTAAGCTTGATATCAAAAGGTGTGGACCTGAAAAACTTTCAAGTTTATCAGGAATTCCTAAACACTTCATAGCCTTGCCTGATAAACTTGATAATCAAAGATCACCAGCCTGATATTCTCTTATCCTTCTAGGAGTGGAAAAAGAAGATTCTGATAACTTGATATCAAAAGGTGTCGGCCTGGAAAACTCTTTCAGGGCTCCAGATAAGCAATTACTAATTGAGTATCGTCACTCCATCATTTCTGAAGCAATTGGGTATTTCAAAATTTTAATTGGGTACAATAAAATCACACTACTGTTCACACATCAACAGGCGGCAATTATTGAATAGTTTGCCTTGAAATGAAAACATGTCTTGGCATTTCATTAGAATTGTCTCCTTGGAGACAATTCTAATGAAATACCAAGATGTGTTTTCATGGAAAATAAGAAAAAGATGCTATGTTTGTGGTCTTTTTATTGTTTTCTGCAGCATGGTAAACGTACCACAAATATTTTATTGCTTTTTGATACTCGATACTTCTGATTTCAATTGGATTTTTGGAAATTTTTATTGGGTATTTAAGCAAATACGCAGCTTATCTGGAGCTTTGCTCTTTGTAAGAAATATCAAGTTCGTCAGGCTCGCCTCAGAAAATGGTATGAATTCTCAGACGTTTCCTAGCCTTGCCTGATAAACTTGGTAATCAAAAGACATCAGGCTGAAATTCTCAATTCTTCTAGGAATGTAGGGATGGGCCATGGCCTAGACGATATGGCACTGGGCTTCAATACCGGAAGTTCCGAGTTCAATCCTCACCCTAGGCGTGAAAAAATACTTAAATAGTATCCCACTAGTCTGTTGGATGAGTCTTTAAACTGTGGACCATAGCTGTTGCTGGAACGTTAAACTTATTCACTTTCACTGTTTTGTTTTCTAGGAGTGGAAGAAGAGGATTGACTTGAAGGTGTTATTCTACACGTGTATCACCAACTTCTTCATGGGACGTCAGTCGGAGGACCAGCAGAAATGGGGCCAGTGCCTCGCCTACTACACCATAGCACAGGACAAACTGGTCGACTGCTCCAAGATGGCCAAGGTTTGTTATAACCACTTTTTTATCACACTCGCTTGCCCGGCCTTAAATGACCGTAGCTGTTGATAGGCCGATAAACCCCAACAAACAAGCAAACAGTTGCTTGCTGTCGGCGCGATATAGTCGCCTCGTTTGGATGCGTCCGACATCTACGTTAACGTTTTTAAGTATCAAATATCTCCACAACCCTAAGTATCAAATATCTCCACAACCCTAAGTCATTCCTGCCGTTTCCGAGCCAAGCCTGATAAAGTTGATATCAAAATACGCTAGCATGGTATTCTATTTATCAGTAGCCTATTTCATCAACATTTCAAAGTATACTTTACTAGCAAAGTATACTTTGAGGGAGTAATCATTTATTTTTCCTGAAATGCATTATTTCATATAGAACTAACAAATGCATATATTTCATGATTAAAAGTTTGCAGAATTATTATACTGA
This sequence comes from Conchocele bisecta, assembly GCA_029237695.1. Classification (NCBI taxonomy): domain Eukaryota; kingdom Metazoa; phylum Mollusca; class Bivalvia; order Lucinida; family Thyasiridae; genus Conchocele; species Conchocele bisecta. The sequence continues at coordinate 55,205,945 of CM055280.1, read as the reverse complement.
ATTTATTACATTATCACAGCCATTAAATGGCTGTGATAATGTAATAAATTCAGTATAATAAAAAATTAATAAATTAAAAAAAAAATTGAAAATTTCTCCCTCAAAGTATACTTTGCTACTAAAGTATACTTTGCAATGTTGATGAAATAGGCTACTGGATCTACACTATTTGCAAAGACTGTGATATTATTATGCGTTGTATGCTACGGAATGAGGAAACATGATGTGGCAGGGATTAAGCCAGGGCTTTCGGGAAGGATTGACTTGAAACTGTTCGTCCGGCATTTGCGTTACGTTATGTTTTTGTCGCTATAGTCGGCACTTTTTCCGTCGTCCGCGTGTCGTCGTCCGTTTTTTTTTGTAAGGCAAATGCGTTAAAAGTTATTGTTTTTTCACAACACGGTCAAATGCCTCGGCAGGCGATACCGCTTCCGTGGCGGAATTCTTGTTGAAGTACCAAATATCTCCACAACCCTAAATCCGAATGACTTGAAACATCACATACCTCTTTATCACCATCCATAGTTTCATTCCATAGCCCACCCATGCAGCCCCCATGACCAATGTCAGGGTCAAATTACTCTAAAATTTGATTTAAAGTTTTAGTAAAATCTGTGCAATACCTCCACAATCCGATTGACCCTAACCACATACATACATAGTACATATTGGTACCATCACATGCCTAAGCAGGTGTCGCGTCCATCTAGTTTGGAAAAAATGGTTACATTGTTTTTGTCACAGGTGTCCGTCCATCTGTATGTCCAGCCGTCATGTCACTTTAACTTTGAAACCGTAATTGCTCTTGACTTGTTATTTTGTATGCGGCTTCCTTGTGCTGCACTAAGTGAATTTCTTTTTTATGTAGAAAACCACAATCAATCAAGAAGTGCTCCCTCAATATATTCCCATCTGTATATGTGGCTATGACTGGAGAAATGTGGCTTATGATTTGCGACCAGTGTAGATTCAGATCAGCCTGTGCATCCGCACAGTCTGATCAGGATCTGCACTGTTCGCCATTCCATAAATAAACCACTCGTCGTCATGCTTCTAACAAGCAATACACTAGTAGATCATCATCGGGGTACAATAGTGTGCTATTTGATCAGGAGCTACACTGTGGTCATAAATCACATCAACCCGATTTATCCCATCATATAACCGTGCTTTTGAACGGACATAAAAAATGTAATTTCCATTTCAGAATGAATCTGTCCAGATACAGGATTCAATTCGCTTCACCACTGATGTTGTCAGTGGCAAGTAAGTACAAGGTGCATGATCACGTGGTTACAACAACAACAACACTGACTGAAAGTGTTGAAAGCTCGTCCACTTCAAAGTAAGTATTATTTGATATTTTCCTTAATATGCAACGGATTTTTATGAAATATGGCGCAGCAAACGCGTCTTCGTGAACTGCATGTGGTGATCCCGGGAGTTTAGCACAGACTTATGTCGTTTTTGCGACAGACGTTTGTGCCAAAGTACAGACACCACCAAATGCAGCTTAACAAGACGCGTTTGATGCGCCATATTTCATCAAAATCCGTTACATAATAAGGACAAAATAAAAGAATACGTACTTTGAATCGGAGGGATTCTGGAGGTTTCAGTACGTGTTGTTGTTGTTGTAACCACGTGATCATGCACCTTGCAGTAATACACATAGAGGCCCATGCTGTGTAATGTCAGCAGAGCTCCAGGTAAGCTGCGTATTTGCGTAAATACCCAATTAAAATTGCCAAAAACCCAATTGAAATCAGAAGTAGCGAGTATCAAAAAGCATTAATAAATTTGGGGTGCCTTTATCATGCTGCAGAAAACAATAAACAGACCACAAATATAGCATATTTTTCTTATTTTCCATGAAAACACATCTTGGTATTTCATTAGAATTGTCTCCAAGGAGACAATTCTAATGAAATGCCAAGACATGTTTTCATTTCGAAGGAAACTATTCAATAATTGCTGTCTGTTGATGTGTAAACAGTAGTGTGATTTGATTTTACCCAATTAAAATATTGAAATACCCAATTGCTTCAGATATGGAGTGAAAATACTCAATTACTGATTCCTTATCTGGAGCCCTGATGTCAGTGTTGGTAATTGTGTTGCGTTGTAAATTTAGTTACATCTCCAAATCAATAGCTGTAACCGTTTTAGTAAGATTCCGCATTTGCTGTGAACATTTTGTCAAACGTCAACGTAATTTACAGAAAATATCACAGTTTCTGTAAACATTTTTGTCGCGTCTGCTTTAACAGAAGGCGTGACTATAATCGCCGCTTTTTCTGTTGTCGTACATGTCAAAAAGTTTGTACTATCATGGTATATACATGTAACTTTCATATTACTTGATGGATTGCTTCAATATTTGGACACTTGATACATGTGAGTATTTGGAACACGCTCCTGCCGCCATTAACATGATCTAGACCTTTTTATGCCCCCGCCACCGAATGGTGAGGGGGGCATATAGTGTTACCGGCTTCCGTACGTACGTACATACGTACGTCCCGAAACCTTAACGCTCGGGTAAATGGCTGATAATTTCTGTTTCCTTGCTCGGATCTGCTTGACATTTCACACACGCATTGCTCCAATGGTCCTCTACCGCCCTGTGACAAATCCACATTCGTCCTGCCCCCGCTAAGCCCAGGGTCAAGGTCACAGACTTGGTGCGTTCGAAACCTTAACGCTCGGGTAAATGGCTTATAATTTCTGTTTCCTTGCTCGGATCTGCTTCACATTTCACACACGCATTGCTCCAATGGTCCTCTACCGCCCTGTGACAAATCCACATTCGTCCCGCTCCCGCTAAGCTCAGGGTCAAGGTCACAGACTTGGTGCATTCGAAACCTTAACGCTCGGGTAAATGGCTTATAATTTCTGTTGTCTTGCTCGGATCTGCTTGACATTTCACACAGGCATTGCTTCCCGCCTGAGTGACAAATCCACATTCATCCCGCCCCCGCTAAGCCCAGGGTCAAGGTCACAGACTTTGTGCGTTTGAAACCTTAATGCTCGGGTAAATGGCTTATAATTTCTGTTTCTTTGCTCGGATCTGCTTCACATTTCACACACGCATTGCTCCAATGGTCCTTTACCGCCATGTGACAAATCCACATTCGCTCCGCCCCCACTAAGCCCAGGGTCAAGGTCACAGACTTGGTGCGTTCGAAACTTTAACGCTCGGGTAAATGGCTTATAATTTCTGTTTCTTTTCTCAGACCTGCTTCACATTTCACACATGCATTGCTCCAATGGTCCTCTACTGCTCTGTGACAAATCCACATTCGTCCCGCCCCCGCTAAGCCCAGGGTCAACGTCACAGACTTGGTGCGTTTGAAACCTTAACGCTCGGGTACATGACTTGTAATTTCTGTTTCCTTGCTCGGATCTACTTCACATTTCACACACACAGTGCTCCAATGGTCCTCTACCGTCCTGTTACAAATCCACATTCGTCCCGACCCCGCTAAGCCCAGGGTCAAGCTCACAGACTTGGTGCGTTCAAAACCTTAACGCTCGGGTAAATGGCTTATAGTTTCTGTTTCTTTTCTCAGACCTGCTTCACATTTCACACATGCATTGCTCCAATGGTCCTCTACTGCTCTGTGACAAATCCACATTCGTCCCGCCCCTGCTAAGCCCAGGGTCAACGTCACAGACTTGGTGCATTTGAAACCTTAACGCTCGGGTACATGACTTGTAATTTCTGTTTCCTTGCTCGGATCTGCTTCACATTTCACACACACAGTGCTCCAATGGTCCTCTACCGTCCTGTGACAAATCCACATTCGTCCCGACCCCGCTAAGCCCAAGGTCAAGCTCACAGACTTGGTGCGTTCAAAACCTTAACGCTCGGGTAAATGGCTTGTAATTTCTGTTTCCTTGCTCGGATCTGCTTCACATTTCACACACGCATTGCTCAAATCTCCTCTACCACCCTGTGACAAATCCACATTCGTCTCACCCCCGCTAAGCCCAGGGTCAAGGTCACAGACTTGGTGCGTTCGAAACCTTAACGCTCAGGTGAATGGCTTATAATTTATGTTTCCTTGCTCGGATCTGCTTCACTTTTCGCACACGCATTGCTCCAATGGTCCTCTACTGCCCTGTGACAAATCAACATTCATCCCGCCCCCGCTAAGCCCAGGGTCAACGTCACAGACTTGGTGTGTTCGAAACCTTAACGCTCGGGTAAATGGCTTATAATTTATGTTTCCTTGCTCGAATCTGCTTCACATTTCGCACACACGCATTGCTCCAATGCTCCTCTACTGTCCTGTGACAAATCCACATTCGTCCCGCCCCCGCTAAGCCCAGGGTCAAGGTCACAGGCTTAGTGCGTTCGAAACCTTAACGCTCGTGTAAATGGCTCATAATTTAAATATGCCTCATTTTCTTTGGCTGCCAGCGGGGGCATTTGTGTGCCGACAGGCCACATTTCTAGTTAACCTTCACATGGTTGTGGAAACACTTAGCCATTTTTTATGTCAAAAAGTTTCTTCAACCATGACCTTTTTCCTGTTTCAAGCATGCACTTCTCTGATGGTTATTGTGATGCTTGCTTTAGCACATGCCCATGATCATGTTACGGTCAAATGCCTCGGCAGGCGCGACACCGCTTCTATGGCGGAATTCTTGTTAATGAATAATCGCACACATCTTCGTAGGTACAAAATCTCATTTAATGAAAAACTACCATATTTGAGCAAAAAATGCCACATTGATAGCATGTTAACCCTTACAATGCTGAATAAATTTGTGTCGTCTGCTGAATATTTTTTATTTTTCTGTTTTTCTCATCAAAAACTTGGTTTGGCAGCACTTTAGAATCATTTCGAATGGAAATGATTCTAAAATGCTGCCAAACCATGTTTTTACTGAGAGAAAAGACAAAATATGAATTATCAGCAGACGACTATTTTCGGTTCCCGCATTCTAAGGGTTAATGTATATTTTGTTTGTAGACACCAATTTATTGCAGGTTGAATTAACGGACTGAGGTCTATAAATACATTATATACCTAAAAGCATTAATAAGTGAAAAAGAAAAGTTAAAAAAAAACTATTCTTTATATATGAGGGAGTATATGAGGGAGTAAAGAATTTTTTTTTTTTTAACTTTTGTTTTCACTTATTATTGTTTTTAGGTATATTTAATGTATTTATATACCTCGGTCCGTTACTTCAACCTGTGCAATTTATAGCATGTTGATGTATTCTTTTCAGACACCAAGTGGCCAAGAAGGACAATGACTTTGTGTACCATGAGAGGATACCATCTGCCGATACACTCCCAGACGTGAAGGGTAAGCTAGATGTAGACTGCCGGACCAATGGAGAAAATGCGGTTGTGACTTGAGAAATGGGGCTGGATTTTGCGACCAGTGTATATCCAGATCAGCCTGTGCATCCGCACAGTCTGATCAGGATCTGCACTGTTCTCTATTCCATCAATGAAACATCCGTTATGTTTCTAACAACGAACATAATAAATATATTAAATCATCTCTCATGTAATAAACTTCGCGTTTCTTACAAAATTAATAATCTCATTTCATAAATATGATACATATTGAATCATCACTCGTATAAGAGCCTATCTACAGTATTTTCAGTGCTCCAGATAAGATGTGTGTCTAAGGTGTACTATACCCCTTGATTTCAAAATCATTGCGTATTTTACTTTAACAAATGGATTATTGATTTTCTTCATTACTAAATAGGGGAAAAAAACGATAAAAAAACATAACAAATATAAACATTCACTTATTTGAGCTGCAAAAAGCAAACCCTGTTTACTTTTTGCAGCTCAACTGTCAGAGTGAATTTTCAACTTTATGACAGTATTTTCACTACTCAATTTGAAAATCAATGCATATTTTCACATTGCTGTGTGTATTTTGTACTCCCACTTTTTAGCTCGACTATTCGAAGAATAAGTAGAGCTTATGTTGTCACCCCGGCGTCGGCGTCACCGCCTTGGTTAAGGTTTTTAGTCAAGCTTGTATATGGAATACTACTGGCCCTACACCCACCATACTTGGACAACTTCATCTCCTAGTGATGTACATCAATAACCCCTGATCTATATTTGACCTTGACCTACATTTCCTCTTGAATTACTTGGTTAATTCCCCTTGGTTAAGGTTTTTAGTCAACCTTGGTTAAGGTTTTTAGTCAAGTTTGTATATGCAATACTACTGGCCCTACACCCACCATACTTGGACAACTTCATCTCCTAGTGATGTACATCAACAACCCCTGATCTATATTTGACCTTGACCTACATTTCCTCTTGAATTGCTTAATTCCCCTTGGTTAACGTTTTTAGTCAAGCTTGTAGATGGAATACTCCTGGCCCTACACCAACCATACTTGGACAACTTCATCTCCTAGTGATGTACATCAACAACCCCTGACCTATATTTTACCTTGACCTACATTTAACCTTGAATTACTTACTTAATTCCCCTTGGTTAAGGTTTTTACTTGACCTTGGTTAAGCTTTTTACTCAAGCTTGTAGATGGAATACTATTGTGCATACAGACACCATACTTGGATAACTTTTTCTCATATGGATGTACATCAATAACCCCTGACCTTTATTTTACCTTCACCTACATTTAACCTTCAATTACTTGGTTAATGTTTATAGTCAAGCTTGTATATGGAATACTTCTGGGCCTACATCAACCATACTTGGACAACTTCATCTCCTAGTGATGTACATCAATAATCCCTGACCTATATTTCACCTTGACCTACTTTTATCCTTGGATTACTTAGTTATCTCCCCTTGGTTACGTTTTTTACTCAAGCTTGCATATGGAATACTCCTGGGCCTACAGCAACCATACTTGGAAAACCACGCATCTACGTCCAAGGTCAAGGTCACTGTTGAAGGTCAAAGGTCAAACCTATTGAAATTCCCTTCCGCTCTATATCTTCTACACCGATGCATGGATTATCAAATGGTTTGGCACAAATGTTTCTCATGATGAGAATGTGTGTCGCCATCAATAACCACGCACCTACGTCCAAGGTCAAGGTCACAGTTGAAGGTCAAAGGTCAAACCTATTGAAATTCCCTTCCGCTCTATATCTTCTACACTGATGCATGGATTATCAAATTGCTAACCACGCACCTACGTTCAAGGTCACAGTTGAAGGTCAAACCTATTGAAATTCCCTTCCGCTCTATATCTTCTACACCGATGCATGGATTATCAAATGGCTTGGCACAGATGTTTCTCATGTTGAGAAGGTGTGTCACAATCAATAACCACGCACCTACGTCCAAGGTCAAGGTCACAGTTGAAGGTCAACGGTCAAACCTATTGAAATTCCCTTCCGCTCTATATCTTCTACACCGATGCATGGATTATCAAATGCCTTGGCACAAATGTTTCTCAGGATGAGAAGGTGTGTCGCGATCAATAACCATGCACCTACATCCAAGGTCAAGGTCACAGTTGAAGCTCAAAGGTAAAAAATATTGAAATTCCCAAATGGCTTGGCACAAATGTTTCTCACGATGAGAAGGTGTGTCGCGATCAATAACCACGTACCTACATCCAAGGTCAAGGTCACAGTTGAAGCTCAAAGGTAAAAAATATTGAAATTCCCAAAATGGCTTGGCACAAATGTTTCTCACGATGAGAAGGTGTGTCGCGATCAATAACCACGCACCTACGTCCAAGGTCAAGGTCACTGTTGAAGGTCAAAGGTCAAACCTATTGAACTTCCCTTCCTCTCTGTCTTCTACACCGATGCATGAATTATCAAATGGCTTGGCACAAATGTTTCTCGTGATGAGAAGGTGTGTCCCGATCAATAACCACGCACCTATGTCCAAGGTCAAGGTCACCGTTGAAGGTCAAAGGTCAAACCTATTGAAATTCCCTTCCGCTCTATATCTTCTACACTGATGCATGGATTATCAAATTGCTAACCACGCACCTAACGGTCCAAAGGTCCAAACCAAGGTTCTAGTCAAAGTACAAGTTGAAGGTCAAAACCTATTGAAATTCCCTTCCGAAATTCCCTTCCGCTCTATCTTCTACACGATGAAATTGGCATTATCATGCCTGCAACATTGGTGCTTAGGTTGAAGGTGTGTCTCCGAAATAATAACCATGACCTCATCCAAGGTCAAGGTCATAGTTGAAGGTTCAAAGGTCAAACCTATTGAAATTCCCTTCCGTCTATATCTTCTACACCGATGCATGATTTAAATGGCTTGGCAGATGTTTCTCTGTTAGAGGTGTGTCGCAATCAATAACCGCACCTAACTCCAGGTCAAGGTCACAGTTGAAGGTCAAGGTCAAACCATTGATACCCTTCCGCTCTATTCTTCTTCACCGATTGCTGCATAAATGCCTTGGCACAAATGTCAGGATGAGAGGTGTGTCTCGATAATAACCGCACCTTACGTCCAAGGTCAAGGTCATAGTTGAAGGTCAAAGGTCAAATCTTTGAAATTCCCTTCCGCTCTATATCTTCTCACCGATGCATGGATTATCACACTATGCCCAGGGTCAAGGTCACAGACTTGATGCGTTTGAAACCTTAACGCTCGGCTAAATGGCTTATGATCAAAAATGCCTCGTTTTCTTTGGCTGCCAGTGGGGGTATTCGTGTGCCGACAGGCCACATTTCTAGTTTCCCTTGGTTAATGTTTTTGGTCAACCTTGGTTAAGGTTTTTATGTAGGCCGCAGCCACCTTCTTTGTCAAGCTATGTGTACATCGACACCCTCGTAGTCGAGCTATGCTGTTCTCCTACAGCTCTTGTTATAATCAATGCGTATTCAGGTAAAATAATTGCGTAAAATATGCAAAATACGCACCTTATCTGGAGCTCAGTAGCCTATTTCACCAACATTGCAAAGTATACTTTTCTAGCAAAGTACTTTGAGGGAGAAATTTTCAATTTTAGGATAAATTTATTATTTTTTATTATACTGAATTTATTACATTATCACAGCCATTTTGGCTGTGATAATGTAATCAATTCAGTATCATTATTCTGCATAGTTTTAATCATCAAATATATGCAGTCGTTAGTTCTATATGAAATAATGCATTTTAGGAAAAATAAATGATTACTCCCTCAAAGTATACTTTGCTACAAAAGTATACTTTGCAATTTTGATGTTTCCTACGTCCAGGTGCCTCACTTGTGAAGGGAATCCCGTTCAATCCCAACGACCCCGAGATCTCCGGCTCAGACATCTTCCAGAAGCTGGTTCCCATGTCTGCCCACGAGGCCTCCTCACTGTACAGGTAACCGGCTCCCAGCATGCAACACTGAATATCCATGTTTTTCAGGTAACCTGGCCCTGTATTGACCGAATACGTACTGACTGATAACATTTTGTTGTATCAGGCATTGACCCGATACAAACATCCAGGTTATAATGAAGTGAAAACTGACATTCCATTGGTCGGATGACGTCATATGACATTACCGAACGACGTCAGTGTAATGGCGCAACGTAAACAACACATTCTGTCCATAGATAATGACGTCATCTGTGGTAATTTTCGAGCATAAATCGTTACCTGATAAATAGAATACCAGGCTTCTGTCTTTTTATATCAAGTTTATCAGGATCGGCTCGGAAACAGTAGAAATTCCTCGGCAAGCCTCGATATTCATTCCTAGCCTTGCCTGATAAACTTCATATCAAACACACTAGCCTGGTATTTTCTATTTATCAGATAACTCGCAATGCATTTACCAAATACACGTTGACAAATTGTCGTGTCCTGCATTGACTAGCTACGCATATCTGTGTCGCAACTACTCTCTTATGGATGTTTAGTGGTCAAACTGTGTCACATGATGTCATTGTAATGACGCAACATAGACGGGTCTCCAATCTTTTCAATGAAAACCATGGTATTTTTGCCCATCCTGCATAAAACATTACTTGATTAATAGAATACCATGCTAATGTCTTGATACCAAGTTTACCAGGCTCGTCTCGGAAACGGTAGGAATTCCTCGGCAAGCCTCAGAATTCCTACACATTTCCTAGCCTCACTTGATAAGCCTGTCAAAAGACAATAGACTTACATTCATCAGTAACTTTTTGATCATCCCCATACTATTGTGGGTAATTTCTACCATCTACGCTCACGTACGTCTTTGGCACTTTTGTATGTGACAGTTGAATCTGGTTATACCCCTTATGTGAGTATTACGATTATTCCTAATCCTATTACTTTTAGGGGAAGAGGCCAAGTGACTTTGGTGTGGTATGGACCTGGCACCTGGCTATTCTAATTTCAGGGCTTAATAAAAAAAATAAAATTGATGTAATCTTTCTTTTTATTCCGTTCTGATTTTCCCCCCAATGCATCAGGTTACATACAGGACCGAACCCGTTGGCCGGGCATTAAATGACCTTAGCTGTTGATAGACCGTTAAACACCAGTTAATCAAACAAATAATTCACCTTTCAGTGAGGAGAAGGCAAACCTGCTACGTCGGATCATGTCTGATGTGGAGGAGAAAAATGAGGAGCTCACGTAAGTTACAAGATTACCTTGACCTTAGTCTCATGTCATATCTCAAGGTCATGATGACCTCAGTCCCAAGGTCATAGCCACAGGTGATATTGACCTTAATCCCAAGGTCATATCTCAAGGTGATATTGACCTCAGACCCAATATCATCTTGACTTCAGTCTCAAGGTCATCTTGACCTCAGTCATAATGTCTTAAGGTGATGTTGACATCAGAGCCAAGGTGATCTTGACCTCCGTTAAAGTGTTATATCTCGTGGTGATATTGACCTCAGACTCAGGGTAATCTTGACCTCCGTTCGATGGTCAAATCTCATGGGAACCTTGACCTCAATCCCAAGGCCATATATCAAAGTCATCTTGACCTCAGACTCAAGGTCACACATGGTCATCTTGTCCCATCTGAATGTCAAGGCTAATTATTAATGGTGTAATAAGTACCATATATGTCAGCTCATTTGTGTAAGCTACTGCAGTGGACCTCTCTAAACCGGACACCAATACAACACCTGTGATCTTATTTTTTATGAGTTTCTTAGTAATTTATCTCCAGTGATAATGTCTGTTTCTGCATACCACATCTAACATACTATTTTACTATTATTTTATACTTCATCTAAATTGGTTGGCCCTAAATGATACACTTTTGTGTTGGTTTGCATATCACACAACTATGGCTCAGAATGATGAAATGCCCGATTTACAGTGAAACCTCTCTAAGCAGGACACCCTGGTGAAACTGTATTTGAAATGACTACTGTCATCCTGAGCTCCAGATAAGCTGCGTATTTGCTTAAATACCCAATTAAAATTGCCAAAACCCCAATTAAAATCAGAAGTAGCGAGTATCAAAAAGCAATAAAAAAAATTGTGGTACCTTTATCATGCCATAAACCATAAACAGACCGCAAATATAGCATATTTTTCTTATTTTCCATGAAAACACATCTTGGTATTCCATTAGAAGGAGACAATTCTAATGAAATGCCAAGACATGTTTTCATTTCGAAGCAAACTATTCAATAATTGCTGTCTGTTGATGTGTAAACAGTTGTGTGATTTTATTTTACCCAATTAAAATTTTGAAATACCCAATTGCTTCAGAAATGATGGAGTGACAATACTCAATTACTAATTCCTTATCTGGAGCCCTGGTCATCTGGCTGAATGACTATTATTACACGACACACCATAATAATTGCACGTGGTTCCAGCATTTACCTGGCTTCGTTACAACTGGACCAGAGCAAGTTGAACCCGGAACCCGAGCGCCTGCCCCAGCAACTGCTCGAGAAGTGTGCAGCAATCAGTGTACGCCCAAACGCAATCAAGGATCTTGTGGACTCGATGGCAGGTTGGTATTTACAGTATGAACTCATTGACTCAACGTCCAGGGGAGTTAACACAAATTTGAGTTGGTATTTAGGAAAACATGTACTTGGGAACAAGACTTTGACTTTGAGTTATCAGTAGTTTGACTTAACCCTTTCAACCCTAAGGAACTGGAATGGACGGTGATATGCTAATATTCCGACCAATCCAATGGTCACAAAATGATTTTCAGATTCATCCATTTATGAAAAGGGGGTGTTTTTGTTCCAAGAAATATGAAAATTACTTGCAAAAAGTGCAGATCCTGATGAGACGGCTCGTTACGAGCCGGCTCATCTGGATCTGCACTTTTTGCATAAACCGCTATAGCGGGATTTCGGGTTCAAAGGGTTAAGAGAGTTTGAGGTAACAAATGTAGACTGTACATGGATTTATCCCTTAGAATGCTGGGAACGAAAATGTCCAAAGGAAATGATTCGAATGTGCTGTCTAAGAATGTTTTTGATGAGAAAATGAGAAATATAACATAAACAGCAGATGAAAAAAATTAATTCAGCAGTTTAAGGGTTAAATTAGGGGTGAAGTGATTTTAGTCAATATCTTATTAAGACCCTGCTGAGAATTGGCAGTGCCCTATAGTTTTCGCCCTGTCTGTCTGTTTCGCCCTCCCTACTTATCATATGACTGTCCGTCTGTCTGTTTATTTATTTTTCTTGTAACAGTTTCTATAATTTCTTTTTGCCTTCAGCTAATATTTTCATATTGCACATTCATATCACCTATAGGGGTCCTAAGTGCGTCGACAGACTTCTAACGTTTAAAATCTGTGTGTTTAAGCCGTGTCAAACGTTGCCACAGACGTGGACCTAGGACTGAAAGAAATACAGTCGTTACTAGATGAGGAGGCGAATAGCGACGAGGACTTTCAGGTTAGTCTCCCTGAAGCTCAACTCAATTGGGGATCGTAGCTAGTTATTTCCCTTTGCAAATATATTTATACAGATCCGGTCCTACGCCATATTTCAGCGTTTATTTCTTAATACTGAATAGCACAAACAGTGAGTTTTGCAAACAGTGTAGACCCAGATCAGACTGCACATCTGTGCAGTCTGATCTGGGTCTGCACTGATTGTTCAATAACATTAATAAGTGTGAAAATATGAATCTGGCAAATAATGCAGTTCTGGATCAGATTGCGCAGATATGTAGGATGATCTGGATCAACACTAGTCAAAATCACTTTAATTGCTCCTTTTTCATAACGAACCATGATACTTTCGCCGTTCTTACAAGCAATAACGCCCTAAACTACACTGTTTGGACCGGATTTCTATAAATATATGCAAAGGGAGATAACTAGCTACGATCCCTCATTAACACTTCACTGACCATTTTCCAGTTCATGCATAGCTCCCTATGTTCACACATTCTGCAGCAAACATTTGGCAAGTGACCACCGAACATAATCCTGTCGGAGATTGCAAAGGAAGGTGGGAGATTTAAGGAAGGTCACATGAAGGTCAGCCATTTGGAACAATGACCTTGAGAAGGTCGTGAATGCTTTATTTTCCAATCGTATTCATTAAACTTTCTGCAAGCGACGACCAAACATAATCCTGTCAGAGATTGCAATGGAAGGTGGGAGATTTGAGGAAGGTCACTTGAAGGGCAGCCAGTCGAACATTGACCTTCACAAGGCCATGAATGCTTTATTTTCTAATATTTTGCAGCAAACGTTCGGCAAGCGACCACCGAACATAATCCTGTCAGAGATTGCGAAGGAAGGCGAGAGATTTGAGGAAGGTCACATAAAGGGCAGCCAGTCAAACAACGACCTTCACAAGGCCATGAATGCCCACATCAGCAACCTGCGACTCCTGAGTAGTCCACTCGAGGATCTACAGAAGCTACTGCCCTCTCTACAGAAGGATAAAGGTACCTGGGCAAAATATTCTATTTATTTGTGACTGGAGAAATGGGGCTTATGGTGATCTGTGACCAGTGTAGCACCTGATCAAAAAGCACACTCCTGTAGTAATACATTGTATTGTATATATAAATAGTCAATTGTGTCTGCTGAATGAAACGTATTAGATATATCCAAGGTGTCTTTTCTTTGGAGGCTGAAGTCATGTGATAAACAGAATCTCAAACTTGTCAGCAATTTTTGTCGCGCCCGATATAACCAGCACATTGGCGTACGTACATCCGTGCATACGTGCGTCATGGTTACAGTTTTTTTGGTTAAAGTTTTACTGATTAGTATCAACACCTCGAAGGGTTTAACATGCGGGCATATATATTGCAAACATAGAGACTACTCGTATATGTGGTTGTGACTGCAGAAATGGAGCTTATGTGATTTGGGACCAGGAGGGCGTTTCACTAAACTTCGTACGACTAAAATGTTCGTAAGTGCAAAATTATGATAATCTGTAAATTTCACATTCACAATGTTTTCTTGTAAACAATTATGGATTTACATTTATTGAGCATAGGCTGCATATGCAGCCTATGCTCAATAAATGTAAATCCATCCCTTCGAGGCGTTGATACCAATCTCGTATAATAAATTGTGTGACTCGTTTCATATCTCGTATCAAGTGAAAACATGTTTGAGATCCTCTATTTCTTATAGATCCCGAGAGTGATGACGTGATCAAGCAACTAAACCTGCTGCTTAGTAAGGTGGAGGAGATGCGGACCCAGAGACAGAGCCTCCAGGACCAGTTCCGGCAACAGATCCACGACGACGATATCACCAACGTCCTCTGTACTCAGGAGGACATCAGCCGCGATGTACGTGTTTGTGAGACAAGCCATGTGATCTTATGCCTAATAGAAGATGTGTGATATCTCATGATGATGAAAAATATTTGCAAAATTTACGTTATTTTCCGTAAATGACGTCGGAAGTTGATGACATATTCAGAGCACATGCGGAATAGAATAATTCCGCATTTGCTCTGACAATTTTATGTCTAATAGAAGATGTGTGATATCTCATGATGATGAAAAATATTTGCAAAATTTACGTTATTTTTTGTAAATGACGTCGGAAGTTGACGAAATATTCAGAGCACATGCGGAATAGAATTCCGCATTTGCTCTGACAATTTCGTCAACTTTCGACACCATTTACTGAAAATATCGCAGTTTTTGTATACATTTTTTGTGAAAAAATCGCACATCTTATTTAGTGGAATGAATGATGAGAAACGGCATTCGTCATTTGCTACGAACATTTCATCAACTTTTGACGTCATTTAAAGAAAATATCGCAGTTACTGTAAATCTTTTTCAGCAGGGGTGTGCTTATACTTGTGGGTGTGACTGGAGAAATGGACTTATGACTTGTATTGCAAGTGTTTCATTAATGGAATGGCGAACGGTGCAGATCCTGATCAGACAGTCTGATCTGGATCTACACTGGTTGCAAAATCCAAAAGCCCCATTTCTCCAATCACAACCTCACCAATGTTCTCTGTACTCAGAAGGACGTCAGCCTGGATGTACGTTTACTTGCGGCTGTGACTGGAGAAATGGCGCTTATGGGATGGCCAGTGTAGCTCCTGATCTTCTAGCTTAATCTGGTGGCATTGTAAGGATCTACATTGTTTGGTAGAAGCATGACAGGTTGCATCGATGGCAACAGTGCAGATCCAGATCAGACTGTGCGGATGCACAGTCTGATCTGGATCTACACTGGTTGCAAAATCCAAATGCCACATTTTTCTCCAGTCACAGACACATATGAGACACGCCATACGATTTTGTACCTTTGGACATCTGCGTAATTTCATTAAATAGGTTTACAAAATTTACAATATTTTTCATAAATAATGTTAAAAGTTGACAAAATTTTCAGAATACAATTCTGCATGTACTCTGAAAATTTTCGTCAACTTTTGACGCCATTTACGGAAAATATTGTAAATTTTGTAAACATATTTAATGAAATTACGCAGATATCCGAAGGTACAAAATCGTATGGCGTGTCTCATATGACCATGCTGTTGCACGGACGTAAACCACCAATCACTCAATCAATCAATCAATCAATCAAATTCCGCCATTACAGGTTGTGTTTGCTGAACAGATGAAGAAGCACGATGAACGCACTCAACTGATCAAGCTAAACCTCGCTGCCCAGACTAACATTCTCCACGCGCTGACTGACTCGAACGCGAAATACGCCGACGTCAGGCGCGTCACCAGTGAGACTATTTCCCGGTGTGTACAATTAATTATATCCCCAGGCACACGAAGTATGTTGAGGGGTATATAGTTTTCGTATTTTCGTTTGTCCGTAAGATTATCGGGTACACATTCTCATTGACTTGAATCTTGATATAACTCTGTATCTTCATCCATATTTTCTTTCTATAGCTCACCCATGCGGCTTTCATTCCCAAGGTCGGCGGTCGGAGGTATCCGTGAGCTCCTGCTCACTTGATCAAGATTATGACCAGTGGCTCACATTGTCGATCCTACTCGAATGTGCCATAATTGAGGCAGACCATGTGATTTTGTACCTGTACCCAAGAAGATGTGCAATATCTCATGATATATATTTACAAAATTTACGATATTTTCCGTATATGACATCGGAAGTTGATGAAATGTTCAGAGCAAATGCAGAATAGAATGCAACGTTTTGACATCATTTACAGAAAATATCACAGTTTCTGTATACATTTTCCGTGAAAAATCGCACATCTTACGTACAAGCTCACATGGTTTGTCTCAATTGACATAATGTCACACGAAATAGTGAGAATTGGATGCGAGCTTTCTATCAGTGATCTGCCTAGATTGAGCTCATTTTCCAACCTCAGAACGCCGATGTCCCTGAATTCTTACACTGCTGAACTTGTACGACATTAAACACCGATGTGACCATAGCTATCGTTGTGACATTAACCTTTCACTTTGTACATGCGACCAGATGATTCGCGACCTGGTAAACTTGTACCACATTAAACACCGATGTGACCATAGCTATCGTTGTGACATTAACCTTTCACCTTTTAGACGTGACCAGATGATTCGCGACCAGATAACTTGTACGACATTAAATACCGATGTGACCATAGCTATCGTTGTGACATTAACCTTTCACTTTGTAGACGCGACCAGATGATTCGCGACCTGGTAAACTCATATGACGTGTATGAGGAGCTGTTGACTAAGTCTCGTAAAGGCCTCGAGTTCTACAAGAAGCTAGAGACGAACATCGGGCGACTTCTGTCTCGAACTCGGGGCGTCGTTAAGGTGCAACAGGAGGAACGCGAGCAGATCCAGGCCAGGTTCAAACCTAAAGGTGCGTGGCAATAGTTTTAACCCACTAAAGAATGAATACCAAAGCTCCAGATAGTGTGCATATTGGCATATTTTTCACACTTATTTTAGCAGCATACGCATTGATTATCAAACGTGGGAGTACTAAATACTCACAGTGATGTGAAACTACACATTGATTTTCAAATTGAGTAGTGAAAATATTGTAATAAAGTGGAAATTTTACTTAGTTGAGCTGCAAAAAGCATTTGCTTTTTGCTGCTGAAATAAGTGAATTTTTAATTTGTTTTTATAATTTGTTCCCTATTAATAAGGAAGAAAATCAATAATACATTTTGAATTTGAAATTGGGGGTGTATTACTCTTTAGATACTTTCTTATCTGGAGGTCTCGATACAATACTATTTGTTGAAAAATGTTTGTCATTTTAAAAACAAACAATATTTTATTTATTGCTTCACAAACGTATATGTTTTCAACACTCACTTTAGCTGCCTCGGGTGAAATGGTTCAACACATTCACTTCAAGGCCATGTTATTTCTCATCCACAGTTGCTGCCCCAGGCAGGCCAGCTGCTCCCAAGCCATCACCATCGGACCACGCTGTCCCCGGAACAACCCCTGCTGGTCAAGGAATGACCCCTAGTGGTCCAGGGATGACCCCTAGTGGTCCAGGAATGACCGCTACTGGTCCAGGAATGACCACTGCCGGTCATGGAATTGCCCCTGGTCCGGCAACCCCACACCCAACATCAACAACACTCCCGACCATCACCCCGATGTTTGAGGGACCGAAACTTAAAGACTACCTACCGTTTATGAAGCCAAAGACCTTCGGAAAGAAGGACGGATCACCGCCGATATCAGCCGCTGACCCCGCAGTCCAGGCGTATATGTCACAGTCCGGGTCGTTACCGAACAGCGCGACCGCGTCGCCCATCCACATCGCCCCGATGTCTGGTAGTTTACCCGGGTCTCCGGATCGATCCCAGCACGTTGCCGACGTGCGAGCATCAGCTGTAGGTGCTAGATACTCGAGTCTGGCTCAGCCGAGTAGTCTTGGAGAAGTCAGAGGTCAAGGACAAAATGTTGTTCCCGAAGGACATGTTTCGGTTTCGCAACAACAGAGTTTCATTCAGCCACAGTCACACATACCTAGAGATGCCAGCCAAACATCACAAGCCCAGTATGCACCCATGAGCCCACAACCCAACCTTGTAAGCCAACAAGGTCAATTCCAGCAGCCTCGGTTAGATCAAGCTGACGGTCAAATGCCACCGATTTCGCAGTCGCAGTATATTCCTCTCAATGAGAAATGGAAACAGGAAGCCGGCTCGAAGCAACCGTTACAGTCAAATATTCCACAAGGTCAGATGCCGTTATCTCGAGGTCAAATGGCACCGTCACATTCACAAAGTCGACAGTTACCTGGCAACACAGATCGCTATGCTCCTATGCCTATGTCAAGTTCAGCAGTTACTCAGCTGCAGCAGTTTGGACAACAGCCTAACATTAGTCTAGCCGGATTACCACAAGGTCAAATGTTATCCTCTCAAGGACTCCCTCTGACCTCTTTACCCAGTCAAGCGCAGATGCAGAATTTTCCTTCTAATCGTTCACCCCAACAACCCCCACAGCAACAGCAACAACAGATGCCTAGTTCTAGTCAACCACAGCACGTATCTAATCAATCTTATCAACAGACAGTTATACAGCCATACACGTCTGTGGCACAACAGTCCGGTCAGTTACAACGGCCGCAGTTACCGGCCACTCCACCACAGAACATCCCACAACAACAAGCACCATTACCTGGCCAGCAACATCAAGCCTCTGTGCCACAGTACCAGGCGAACATTCAGGGTACACAGATGGTGCCAGCTTCAAACGTACAACAATACCAACCTCAACAACAGCCCCAACAACAACAACAACAACAACAGCCCCAACAACAGCCCCAACAACAACAACAACAACAGACCCAACAACAACAGCCCCAACAGCAACAACAAATGCCCCAACCACAACGGCCCCAACAACAACAAATACCACATCAACAGCCCCAACAACAACATCAAATGCCACAACAACAACAACAAATGCCACAACAACAACTGTCCCAACAACAACAAGTTCTGCAGCAGCAACAACATCAGCAGCCACAACAACTTCCCCAACAACAACAAATGTTACCACAGCAGCAAATGTCTCAACAACAACAACAAATGCCTCAACAACAGTTACAGCAGCCATTTGGCATAAATATGGTAAACCAGACTGGTTATGCAGTGGGACAAAACATGGGAGGAAACCTGCAACAACAACAGCAACCAGTCCAGATATTACCCGGAAGGGAGGATACCACTTGCTGCACAGTATCGACAGTTGAAACCCCAGTTATCTCCACTAACAGGGAAGGTCAAGGGTCAGTTGTGCACAACCACAATGTTCAAGGTCAGATTCAAGGAATACAATCCACAAGTCAACACCCACACCTGCGAACACAGCAAGGTCAGACCCAGTTTCAAGGGCAAATGCAACCCGGAACTCCAGGTTATATAGTAAAACAAGGTCAAGTAATGCAAAATGTGTTGAATCAAGCTCAGACTATTCCACAAAATCAAAATGCCTACCAACAGATTCCACTACAACAACAACAACAATCAATGGATATGCCACAGCAACAACAACAACAGACTGGTTACCAACTGAGTAACCAACAACAACAAATCCCAGTGCAATTCATTGGAAACCAGTCTGCAATGCAACAGACTGGTAATCAGTCACAGCAGCAAGTCAATCGGCTACCTATACAGCAATCTGTGACCCAGCAGTCTGGCCTACAGAACACTGGAAATCAGTCTAGTAATTTGCAACAGACGCAGCTCGCAGGACAAATTCAATCTGTCGTACCACAAGTGAGCCAGGGTTCCACACAGTATCCTTCTGCAGGTCAAACCCAGATGTCCGTCAGACCAGCTGCCCCACAATATTCACAAACAGAAATAAATAGACAGGCTACACAGCTGATGGTGTCCCAAGGTCAAGTTCAAGGTCAACAATTGCAAACTTACATTCAACCAGGTCAACAGTTGCCTTCTCAGTGCCAAGCACAGGATCAGCAAATGGCACACGGTCAAGTGCAAACACAAATGCAAGGTCAGCAGGTCCCACTGCAAAGCCAACCTCAAGGACAGTCGTCTCAAATTCAAGGTCAAATCATTTCCCATCACAGTAATATTCAAGGTCAACAGTTGCTAACACCGGGACAACAGATGACATCTCAAGGACAACAGTTGCAACCTCAAAGCCAGGTTCAAGGTCAACAATTACCAACTCAAGTTCAAGGTCAACAAGTTCCATCCCAAGGACAAGGTCACCAGTTGAGCTGTCAAGCTCAACCATTACCAACTCAATATCAACAGTTGACACCGCAAAACCAGGCCCAAGGTCAACAGCTTCCAACTAGAGTTCAACATCAGCAGATTCCATCTCAAGTACAAGGTCAACAGTCTGCATTTCAAGGTCAAGCACTGGCCCTTCAAGGTCAACAGCTGCAAACACAAGTTCAAGGTCAACAGCCTCCCAATCAAGTACAAGGTCAACTGTCAACTTTTCAAGGTCAGCCACTGCCACAACAAAGTCAGGTTCAAGGTCAACAATTTCCACCCCAAAGTGCAATTCAAGGTCAGAAATTGCCACAGGCACAGGCCACTGCATCTGCATCTGCAAGTTTGCCAGGTCAGCAGAGACAGGTGATACAAGGTCAACAGTTTGGTTACCAGCAAGGTCAAGGTCAAACCAATATGCCGCAGCAGCCACTGCAAAACATGGCAGTGTCAAACCCACCGGGTTCATTTCAAAGTCAACCAGTGCCTCCATTACAAGGTCCGACTGTGCCACAAGGTCAGCCAAGTTTACAAGGTCAGGCAACCATGCAGTTTCAAAATCAAGGCCCATCTACAGCATACCCTCAACATCAGTCTACCCAATCAACTGTACCGGGTCAAGAACAGACTACGGTACAAGGTCAAGGACTGTCACAACAGAACCAGCAACCAATACATGGGCATGGGAGTTTTCCTCAAGGTCAAGGACAAATTGGGTCATCACAGATTCAGCCTCGGCCGAATATCAATTTACAAATTCCTGAAAACCTACAGGCACCACTACAGCCATTCAAGCCAGTCGCTTCTCAACCAAAGACTGTGACCTTGGTCCAGGGTCAAGGTCAAACAGCAGTAAAAGGCATACAGGTTGGAAAACCTGCCTCAACAGAGAAGTCTTGTATGGATTCAATGAAAGGGCGTACAAACGAACTTGGCCAAATATTCCAGCAAGCGGGGCCCGGCGCTAGTGCTGCTGTGAATCGAGCACAACCTGGTCTACCAGGCACCACCCAGTCACAGACGATGGCACCAATCAAGCGACCCAAGAAGGTTGGCAGTCCAGTTGTTGTGGTGAATTCGAGCCCATCCCACAGCAGACAGGGATCACAGGTAAATGTTTAAAGAATAAAATCATTCGCTGTTGCATTTTTTTGGCTTCGCAAAACATCCGGTCGGTTTAAAGTGTGTGGAGTTCGCCAAACTCTTCACTAACTTTTTTGAAGAAGAAAATGGTATGCACAGCATGATAAAAACAGTAGTAGCTTATTGCTTATATTTACTTTGCATTTTCTGATTACAGAAAATTTTCACATCACGACAATTTTCACATCAGTGGCCCTTTTATCCAGTGAATTTAGAAAACTGCTGGCCCAAATGATATTTTGCAGGCCCGAACACAATGATATTTAGATTGTTAAAAAATGTGAGAGAAAAGAAATTGCTTGTGCAAAATTTTTTCATATGCAGCCTATGCTCAATAAATGTAAATCCATAAATTGAAATTTACAGACGATCTTAAATTTGAACTTACAAACATTTTAGTCGTAAGAAGTTTAGTGAAACGGGCCCCAGTTGATTTCTATGTGCCCGAACCAAATATTACTGGTCTCTGGTCATAGGACATTTCGTTGGTCAAACGGCATCACATGACGTTACTGAATGACGTCACACAACATTAAACTGTCGCCTGTTTGAAGAACTATGCCCAAACTATGCAAAGACAATTTTATTTTTGATAATAAATTTTATTTTGTGAAATTTTGTCAAATATTTATTTTATTCCGACAATATTCTTACATTTTGCTAAAAAGTAATTCCGTAATAACCTTAAATATTCGGACACACTTTAATCTGAGAAAGACATATAAATATATGGTTTCCAACATTGAAGTATTTGGCATTTTGTATGTGACAGTTGATTCTGGTTATACCCCTTATGTGAGTATTACGACTATTTTATTGGAAGGGGCTTGGTGTGGTATGGATCTGGCACCAAGTCTGGTTATTCTACTTTCAGGGCTGAATATATTTTTTCTCCATGTAAATATTCTGTTCTGATTTTGGGATTTTCCCCGCAATGCAGCAGGTTAAAACGGGATCGAACAAACAAACAAACAATAAAGAGTGTCGCAACAGTTATAACTGTTAAAAGTTGGCATGTTTTTTGTGAACTGGACAGTAGACTGCAACATCATATTAATTCGACAATGTCCAGCCGTGGGTAAACGTTTGCTGTGGCACGAGGGAATGGCAAACCTTTGCACATGGCTGGACATGGTTACATTTCCGTCGGAAATAGTAATTTGAGCATAAATTATGCAGTACATTCGGCACTTAGATAAACTGATCCATTCAAACAGCTGATGTTCTGGGGCCACAGTACACGTTGTGTGATGCAGCCACATCAATTTCAAAATTTCAGTGCGACTGTTGTGAACTGGTCTGGTGACATAATGGCACGTTCTAGTAACGTCATCAGACACGTGCATTACATAGGTGTTGGCTTGGCCCCGGAATGAGCATTGTCTACAGCCATGGTCAAACAGCATGCGCTGTACGTTTGAACACGGCTGTGAGCGGTGTCAATCACAAGCAGTCATGTAACAATTTCACTTTACCTATACAGGGCAAGCTGCCAGACACGCCGACCATGGCCAAGCCATTCCCCGTGGAAACATTGGACAGACAGTTGTCGACTACGTCATCTCTTGATGAGATTCTATCGTCCAGCCCAGATACACACCATGATACCAAGTCCAGCATTGTGCTTGCACCAACAGTGAGTGAACTACATGTAGTAATGTGTGTGTTTGTCATATGAATGTGTGTATTAAATATTAAATTAAAGGAAAATTTAAGAATGAGCCTTCTTTTTATTTCGTGAAAATTGGTCAAATATTGATTTTATTACGAAAACATGATTTGTCTATGGGAATTTAACATGGGGGAAAAGGAGATGGAGGAGCTGGGGGAGGAGTCAGAAAACGAAATATTTTGGAAATTGACTCCAAAACCTGGCTAGATAGCTTGGAAATGATCTAACTAAGAAAACAAAAATTAAATTTTGAAAATCGGTCCAGTATTTCTTAAATTCAAAAAAATTTCCCCATGTTAAATCCCCATAGACATCTTCACTCCGTGAAGATGTCTATGGGGATTTAACATAGGGAAATTTTGTTTTCACAATAAAATCAATATTTGACCAAATTTCACGAAATAAAAAGAAGGCTCATTCTTAAATTTTCCTTTTAATAATTTACTATTATCGAAAAAAAAATTGTTTTTGAATTGTTTATATGGCCGTAAAATTTGGGCAGCTTTCGTGAAACAGACAGTAGGTATTATGATTACTGTGTGTACAGTTATAGGTCATATGATTACTGTGTGTACAGTTATAGTTATAGGTCATATGATTACTGTGTGTACAGTTATAGGTCATATGATTACTGTGTGTACAGTTATAGGTCATATGATTACTGTGTGTACAGTTATAGGTCATATGATTACTGTGTGTACAGTTATAGGTCATATGATTACTGTGTGTATATACTATAGGTCATATGAATGTGTGTGTGTATTTATGTGTGCATAGATCATATGAATGTGTGTATAGGTAGTAATGTGTGTATTGGTCATATTAATGTGTGTATTGGTATGAATGTGTGTGTATTTATGTGTTTATAGGTCATATGAATGTTTGTATAGGTAGTAATGTGTGTATTGGTCATATGAATATGTGTATTGGTATGAGTGTTTGTGTATTTATGTGTGCATCGGTCATATGAATGTATGTATTGGTATGAATGTGTGTGTATTTATGTGTGTATAGGTCATATGAATGTTTGTATAGGTATTAATGTGTGTATACATGTAGGTCATACAAGAGCATGTTTGTATTTTCGCATTTTCTTGAAATAGGATGTAGCCAATTTACATCGTACTGTGATCTGATTAGTAAAAAATAATTTAATTGTACATTCATATTGTATATTTGATCCCATTTGAAGGGATCGGTAGCAGACAGAGCCTATGGACATAGCCACTTTTTTCCACTGAGCCTGCCAATGGTACATTTGAGTCGCAAAACAAAATTGTTGATTGGTAAAAGTATTATTCATTATTCATTGACGGCCCAGGAGATTGTAAATATGCCAATTTGCATCATCCGAGACACGGTGCCTTCAACCCTTTACACGCACAGGTGGAAGACTCGGACCTATGACACCAACAAAAATGACTATTAAAAAAAATCCCCCCACTTGGTCTCGTACAGTACCATATGCTATAGCATATGGTACTGTACGAGACCAAGTGGGTGGGGTAATGGGATTTTTTTTAATAGTCATTTTTGTTGGTGTCATAGGTCCGAGTCTTCCACCTGTGTTTACACGCAGGATATAACTACAATAATATGAAGTGTTTCATAAAATCTTACCTATTTTCTTTATGTCTTCTCAACAGTATATGATGTTGCCACTCAGATGAGTTATAACATCGTATACTTTTTTGGAGAAATAAACTAAATAATTTTTAAAAAATCAACTGAAAAACATATATCCTTAGACAGAAATGGGTTCATTCCATAACTTTACACCACCAGGCGTTGATGGCTCAACAATACGGTTCATATGAGTGGTCACATCATATAGTTTTATGGAGAAATAAACAAAATATTTTTTTAAAAATCAACAAAAAACGTGTATCCTTAGACAGAAATGGGTTAATCCCTTATTACTTTACCACCAGGTGTTGACGGCCCAGGAGATTCAACAACAGAAGGAAGACCTAATGAAAAACTCGAGCTCGCGACCCCAGTCCCGTGACCCCTACAGCGACAAGTCGAAGCTCGATAGGTTCGTCGACGAGGTGGAAAAACTCGCCAAGTTTATCGAGGGATTTGAGAAGCCGACGTGCTCGGGACCGACACCTCTGGATCTTGTATGGAAGGTATGACACACAAAATAATATGTGGTTGTGACTGGAGAAGTGGGGCTTATCAGTTTTGCGACCAGTGTAGATCCAGATCAGACTGTGCATCCGCACAGTCTGATCAGGATCTACACTGTTCGCAATTTCATCAATAACACACCCGTCATGCTTCCCACAAGCAATAATTCCAGCACAAAAATATTTACACAATTCCATAACATTTGATTGGTCCGTTGCAAGTCTCCGTCCAAAATTTATATCCCAGTAAACTCCCATTTGCCGAACTACTTTCCGTAATCGTGAGGCGCAGTTAAAATAATTCTTAAGAAAACGGAAAATAAACACATTATCTTGATGAATTTATTTCAAATGCTGGAATTATAAGGAATGAATGGCCTTTTTGTGGAATTTATCGGGGATATAAACTTGGAAAAGTCGCGGGAATACTGGACGAGGCCTTCCGGCCTTCGTCCAGTATTCCCGCGACTTTTCCAAGTTTATACCCCGATAAATTCAACAAAAATACCATTCATTCCTATAATGTAGAGTTTTATCTTGCTACAGGAGTGTGGTATTTGATCAGGAACTACACTGGTCACAAATCCCACCAGCCCCATTACTCCAGTCACAGCCACATCTATAAAGGATCTTACACAAGTGATGATTAATATGATATTTATGAAACTGGTTTATTGATTGCATATGAATCGAGGCTATGCCAAGTTTATTATGAAATAAGTCAACAATTTTAATAAATATCGTTTTAAATCAACACAAATGTTGGATTCTGTTTATTGAGGACATCACCATAACTTGAAGCTGTACTGATTTCTATGTTTTCTGTAGCGCGCTCATCTGTGTATTTATTATGCTAGTGTATTATATTGTTTAATACACCGTGTTATAGAGAATAGCCTCGCCCATCCTATTTCCTAAGCCTTGCCAGATATTTATTTCCCATTCACGGCACTAACCTACTATTCTATTTATCCCGTCAACACCTACAAATGGCTTTAAAATGCAAAAAAAATAACCCCAGCCACCGCACATATTCATACGCAGTGATTAGGTTGTATTGACAGGATATAAAAAAGGTTTCACGGCACCGTGTTTCACGGCACATATGCACTGTGTTGACGGGATAAATTGAATTATTCATCTGTGAAAGTCCAATTTAAGCAATAATTGCAGGTAATACAGTACTCCATATCATATTTATATCATATTAAATCACAGCTCGTCTAAGATCCGCTATATAACGTACGTTTGTCGACAGGAACTGATGGATGACAGGAACTGATGGATGAACAAGACAGCGCTGGGAGGAAACAACCCCTGGCCATTGCTCGCTGTTACCCCATGAAGAACCGGGAGCAAGATATCATGCCTTGTATGTTACATCAACTTTTCACTGTACAATCTTCTTGTAACGATACTTAACTCTTTGCATGCTGGGAAACTTGTGGGCTGTAAATAGTTCAAAACTAGCGGACAAGAATTTATCATATTTTCTTGTATTTCTCCCCGTAAATATCATGAATATGTCTTGGAATTTCATTAGAATTGAGTCCAGAGGACTCAATTCTAATGAAATTTCAAGACATATTTACAGAGAGAAATAAAACATATACTCCTAATTTCGTTTGGCGGATATTTTCGCCGCTAGCATGCAAAGAGTTAAGGAGTAATACCATGGTGTCGGCTAATTCTGCGCACCAAACAAATTTATATGTCATTAACATCTCGATATTCAGTCAAAATTTCTGAATATTCACCGCAGTTCAAAGACGTCTGTGCAGATAAAATTTCATAACGTTCTGACATCAGTAAGTGACGTAAATTTTGTGATGCGTGATATCACATGCATGTTTGCAACGTCACATTTGTTTCTGCTAATGCTGCGCATCTGGTAGTGTAAACAAAATGGCGAATGGCATACTGGATTAGCGAAATTGGTATTAAACTTGAAGCAGAACTATCCAGTGACATCATGACAGGTTAGCTTCTTAGTTGAACAGTTAATTTAGTAAATAAGACAGCTATTCCATCAGCAGGGTCTGAGGATTTTACACATTTTCACTATATTAATATTATTTTGAATAATCTTTACCAAACTATCGGAATGTGATAAAATTTTGCCACAGTGTAGCAATTAAGAAGGTTGTTTATTCCGAAACCCACATATTTTATTATAATGTACGTAAGGCTAAATTTGACGTGAATTGCGCATTAGCCGATGCTCCGAATTAGTCGAAATGACAGTATGTTAGCGTAATAACTGCAGATATTTGGACACTATTTGTTTTGGGTTATCAAGCTATTGGGACACTCTTCATTGTGGGAAACCTTATATTTATAGGTCAGAGCTCCAGATAAGCTGCATATTTGCTTAAATACCCAATTAAAATTACCAAAAACCCAATTGAAATCAGAAGTAGCGAGTATCAAACAGCATTAAAAAATTTGTGGTACTTTTACCATCGGCAGAAAAAAATAAACAGACCACAAATGTAGCATATTTTTCTTATTTTCCATGAAAACACATCTTGGTATTTCATTAGAATTGTCTCCAAGGAGACAATTCTAATGAAATGCCAAGACATGTTTTCATTTCGAAGCAAACTATTCAATAATTGCTTTCTGTTGATGTGCAAACAGTTGTGTGATATTTTACCCAATTAAAATTTTGAATACCCAATTGCTTCAGAAATGATAGAGTGACAATACTCAATTACTAATTCCTTATCTGGAGCCCTGTAGGTGTTTCCGAGAATAAATTGTGTCCGAATATTTAGGATTATTATGGTATGTTGTATTTAGCTCGACCCATTTGCCAATAGTCTGTTTTCCATGTTCTTGCTTCAACAGCTATGGTCATTTTAGGGTCGAATCCTATATTTCACCTGGGGAGGGGGGGGGGGGGGAATCCCAAGCAGAAATACCTGTTGTGAATATTGGAAGAGGGTGGAGGCAGGTGGCAGGGGAATCCCAAAATCAGTATACAAGATTTAAAGCTATAATGTTATTGATGCTACTGAATAAGGGGAGAATATTTGTCCATTTCACTATTTCGTAGGATTTTTTTGGCCAACTCTCTGTATGCTTCGTTTCTGTTACAGATGACAATTCGCGGGTGCTGCTAACGTCAGTCAGTGATGACTACATCAACGCCAGCTGGGTCAATGTAAGATCAATTCTCCATCCTCCGTATTGTCAATTGTATGTATTTGGGCCGCAAAATTTTATTTTTGTAAATGGATTACGGAATTTACCTGTAGCCTATTTCACCAACATTGCAAAGTATATTTTTCTAGCACAGTATACTTTGAGGGAGAAATTTTAAATTTTATGATAAATTTATTAATTTTTATTATCCTGAATTTATTACATTATCACAGCCATTATGGCTGTGATAATGTAATAAATTCAGTATAATAATTCTGCATACTTTTAATCATCAAATATATGCAATGGTTAGTTCTACATGGTTAGTTCTACTCCCTCAAAGTATACTTTGCTAGAAAAGTATACTTTGCAATGTTGGTGAAATAGGCTACTGGTTCGCATATCCACCCATGTAAGACGGTATGTTGGTCGGTATATGGGAGAAGTTTTATTTCTCCGGATGCTCCGTTTTTAGCTCGACTATTCGAAGAATAAGTAGAGCTTATGTTGTCACCCCGGCATCGGCGTCACCGTCACGCCTTGGTTACGGTTTTTAGTCAAGCTTGTATATGGAATACTACTGGCCCTACACCCACCATACTTGGACAACTTCATCTCCTAGTGATGTACATCAATAACCCCTGATCTATATTTGACCTTGACCTACATTTCCTCTTGAATTACTTAGTTAATTCCCCTTGGTTAAGGTTTTTAATCAACCTTGGTTAAGGTTTTTAGTCGAGCTTGTATATGCAATACTACTGGCCCTACACCCACCATATTTGGACAACTTCATCTCCTAGTGATGCACATCAATAACCCCTGATCTATATTTGACCTTCACCTACATTTCCTCTTGAATTACTTAGTTAATTCCCCTTGGTTAAAGTTTTTAGTCAACCTTGGTTAAGGTTTTTAGTCAAGCTTGTACATGGAACACTATTGTGCATACAGACACCATACTTGGACAACCTTTTCTCATAGGGATGTACATCAATAACCCCTGATCTATATTTGACCTTCACCTACATTTCTTTCCTCAATTGAATTACTTACTTAATTCCCCTTGGTTAAGGTTTTTAGTCAAGCTTGTATATGGAATACTACTGGCCCTACACCCACCATACTTGGACAACTTCATCTCCTAGTGATGTACATCAATAACCCCTGATCTATATTTGACCTTCACCTACATTTCCTCTTGAATTACTTACTTAATTCCCCTTGGTTAAGGTTTTTAGTCAACCTTGGTTAAGGTTTTTAATCAAGCTTGTACATGGAATACTATTGTGCATCCAGACACCATACTTGGATAACTTTTTCTCATAGCGATGTACATCAATAACCCCTGACCTTTATTTTACCTTCACCTACATTTAACCTTGAATTACTTGGTTAATGTTTATAGTCAAGCTTGTATATGGAATACTCCTGGGCCTACATCAACCATACTTGGACAACTTCATCTCCTAGTGATGTACATCAATAATCCTGACCTATATTTGACCTTGACCTACTTTTATCCTTGGATTACTTAGTTATTTCCCCTTGGTTACGGTTTTTAGTCAAGCTTGTATATGGAATACTCCTGGGCCTACAGAAACCATACTTGGAAAACTTCATCTCCTAGTGATGTACATCAATAACCCCTGACCTATATCTGACATTGACCTACATTTAACCTTGAATTACTTACTTAATTTCCCTTGGTTAAGGTTTTTAGTCAACCTTGGTTAAGGTTTTTATGCAGGCCGCAGCCACCTTCTTTGTCAAGCTATGTGTACATCGACAACCCTCGTAGTCGAGCTATGCTGTTCTCCTATAGCTCTTGTTATCCATATTAAGGGCCACCGAACGTTTCCATCTATGCCAACGACAGAATTTATAACAGTGCTCTCACGCATCCTTGTCGTAGCATAAAAAGTTGTGCAATCGAAAACTAGCACAATTAGATGCGGGACAAACCCTAATTTAACTATAGTCCCTGAATTCAAGAGAATTACGGAATTTATTATTTGCTGCGACATTTAACCCATTCACTTTTTCCACTTTTTAGATGGTAAATGCACTCAATTATTTTTATATGAAATCCTTGAAAACTGTTCTATTTGTTATATACTTAATACTTGGATTTTGTTGTTTTTTTAGCGCTAGCGAAGAATTATACAACCAACATCCAAATTTGAGGTCTTACAGCTTTTATGCAAATTAGCTTATATCGGTCGCAGCACATATTTTGTGGGTTGAACTTTTTAAAAACATGGGTCTTGCGCCATAAAAAAGTAGTTCTAACAACTTGATCGCCTTTTCAGTGTGATAAATGTTTTGTTTGCTCTTTTGTGCAAATTTATGCTATTGCAAATGTTTCTGTAGTCTAAGGGTTCGATGATTAACCGCCATACATGATTGTTCACGATTCGTAACTCCATGGTTCGGTGCATGAATACAATATTGTGGTTTTCCAAAAATCTATTTTTTTAACTCAGTGTTGTTGTTGATTCTCTAGATTAATTATTAGTGCCATCCACACAAACACATACTGCGAAGGATTTCAGGATGTTCAGTCCTTTGGTGTTGAAAATGTGACTTCCAGCTTTTAGCTTGTTGGGATGGGATGTGCTGTCAGCGTAGAGCACCAGATATTGTTGGTTATATCCCCACCGTGGGCATGCAAAATTTTCATCTCACTTCTTTTGGTGTAAACTTGAAACCGAGGTTTCGACTATGACTGTTGCTGGGATGTTAAAGCCACAGGTTGAAGTAACGGACCGAGGTCTATAAATACATTAAATATGCCTAAAGCATCAATAAATGAAGAAGAAAAAAACCTAAACATTTTTGTTTACTCCCTCCATATAGACTCCATATGGAGTCTATATGGAGGGAGTAAAAAAAAAAATTAGCTTTTTTTTTTCTTCATTTATTGATGCTTTTAGGCATATTTAATGTATTTATAGACCTCGGCCCGTTACTTCAACCTGTGGTTAAAGCCATACACTTTTCGAAGAATATGGAGAGCTTATGTTGGCACGCCAGCGTCGGCGTCCAGTTAACATTTTTGGTCAAGTTTGTATCTGCAGTGGAACCTCTCTAAACCAGACAGGCAGGCACTCTTTGTATTTAATTGGATCGGTTTCATTATAGGAATGAATGACCTTTTTGTGGAATTTATCTGGGTATAAACTTGGAAAAGTCGCGGGAATAAAAACTGGACAGAAGGCCGGAAGGCCTCGTCCAGTATTCCCGCGACTTTTCCAAGTTTATAACCCCGATAAATTCCACAAAAAGGCCATTCATTCCTTATAATTCCAGCATTTTAAATAAATTCATCAAGAAAATGTGTTTATTTTCCGTTTTCTTAAGAATTATTTTAGCTGCGCCTGACGGTTACGGAAAGTAGTTCGGCATGGGAGTTTACTGGGATATAAATTTTGGACAGAGACTTGCTACGGGCCAATCAAATGTTAGGGAATTGTGTAAATATTTTTGTGCTGGAATTATTGGTGACTATTTATGATGATACTGCCTGTTCATGTTCGCAAAGCACAGCCACATACATTGGCATAGTCATATGTCTGATTTACAGTGGAACATCTCTAAACCAGACACCCTGGGGACCTCCAGGGTGTACGGTTTAGAGAGGTTCCACTGTACTATTGCCTATAGGCCTACAGCCACCACACTTGTACATAATCATAGCCAAACTTGTGACCTTGAACTACTTTTGCCCATTTGCTTATCAATTTTCCCTGGTTAACCCTTTCAACACCACATGCCTGTATAGTGGTATTGGTAAACAGTGTAGATCCAGATGAGCCAGCTTGTAATGAGCCGTCTCATCAGGATCTGCACTTTTTGCAAGTAATTTTCATAATTTTGAGCAAATACACCCCCTTTTCATAGATGGACTAGTCTGAAAATCATTTTGTGATGATTGGATTGGTTGTAAAATTAACATATCAAAATTCAGTTACTTAGGGGTGAAAGGTTTTTGTCTGTTTTGTATCCTATTGTAGCTACTGCCACCATACATGCACATAATCATGGCCCAGTGGTATGTGCCACCACCCACTACCAAACTCATGATCTACTTTTGCTGGAAAATTCTATTGTCATTACCAATTGGCTGCCAAATAGTTGAGCACATGCACTTGTGGACAATAATTATTACCTATAAAATGCTCTGTGACTGGAGAATTGGGGCTTATGAGTTTTGCGACGAGTGTTGCTCCAGATCAGCCTGTGCATTCGCCCGACCACCACCCACGACTAGGCAAATGAGGTTTATGGGTTTTGCGACCAGTGTAGATCCAGATCAGCCTGTGCATCCGCACAGTCTGATCAGGATCTGCACTATTCGCCATTCCATTAATGAAATGCTTATAACAACCAACATAGGTTGTTATCAGGCTATTTAATCAGAAGTCAAGCAGCTCTTGTTGTCGAGAACACTTGCGGAAAGCGAGACATAGTGAACACAATGACGTCCGGGTGTCCGTCCGTCCGTCCGAAATCTGTGTTAAAGTTTTTAAAAATACCATCAAATGCCTCGGCGGGTTCGACATGCGGGCCGTGGCCATCAGTAGCCTATTTCATCAACATTGCAAAGTATACTTTACTAGCAAAGTATACTTTGAGGAGAAATCATTTATTTTTCCTGAAATGCATTATTTCATATAGAACTAACAAATGCATATATTTCATGATTAAAAGTATGCAGAATTATTATACTGAATTTATTACATTATCACAGCCAAATTGGCTGTGCTGTGATAATGTAATAAATTCAGTATAATAAAAATTAATAAATTTATCATAAAATTGAAAATTTCTCCCTCAAAGTATACTTTGCTACTAAAGTATACTTTGCAATGTTGATGAAATAGGCTACTGGGGCCCGTTTCACTAAGCTGCGTACGACTAAGAAGTTCGTAAGTGCAAATTTAGGATCGTCTGGAAATTTAAATTGATGGATTTACATTTATTGAGCATAGGCTGCATTTGCAGCCTATGCTCAATAAATGTAAATCCAATAATTGCTTACAAGAAAAAAGTGTTAATATGAAATTTACAGACTATCATAAGTTTGCACTTACGAACATTTTAGTCGTAAGAAGTTTAGTGAAACGGGCCCCAGGTTTTGTAACTTGTTCCAGGACCTGTCTCCTTCATGCCCCAAGTTTATTGCCGCCCAGGCCCCGCTGCCCGTGACGCTCGTCGATTTCTGGGCGATGATTTACGAACAGAGCGTCGAAGTCATTGTCACTCTCTCCAGCGAAGCCGAGGTCGGGAAGGTAATATTTTACACCATATATGTGAAGAATATCACATGGTTGATTCCAGGGCTCCAGATAAGGAATTAGTAATTGAGTATTGTCACTCCATCGTTTCAGAAGCAATTGGGTATTTCAAAATTGTAATTGGGTAAAATAAAATCACACTACTGTTTACATACACATCAGCAGACAGCAATTATTGAATAGTTTGCTTTGAAATGAAAACATGTCTTGGTATTTTGTTATTTTCTTGGAGACAATTTTAATGAAATACCAAGATGTGTTTTCATGGAAAATAAGAAAAATAGGCTATATTTGTGGTCTGTTTAT
Organism: Conchocele bisecta; assembly: GCA_029237695.1. Classification (NCBI taxonomy): domain Eukaryota; kingdom Metazoa; phylum Mollusca; class Bivalvia; order Lucinida; family Thyasiridae; genus Conchocele; species Conchocele bisecta. Next base: position 55,171,674 of record CM055280.1, on the reverse strand, counting down.
TGTTTTCTGCAGCATGATAAAAGTACCACAAATTTTGTATTGGTTTTTGATACTCGCTACTTCTGATTTCAATTGGGTTTTTTTTTTTTTCATTTTTAATTGGGTATTTAAGCAAATACGCAGCTTATCTGGAGCACTGTGATTCTATGAATTTTACAGCAAAGGTTTATAATAGAGCATCTTTTCTACAACGCTTCCTACCATTATTATACATTTTATATCAGACGTAACTTTCCACACTGATATCAGGGGCGATAACCGTGTTTCCATAAAATGTTAACGGACATTACTATTTATACTCTGTATTTATTTTTTAATGTGCAATTATCATACTTTATAATCTATCGAAAATATTATTTTTTCAGGTGATGCATTTAATTAGTATAAATAATTAAAAAATACCATGCCTCATTTGCATATGAAAATTGTCTAACACTAATAAATATTGCTAAACGACTATATCTGTATAGCGGCCACTCGTAATCTTTAGAACTGGTGGTATAGTGACACAATTATACACTTATTTAATTCCTATAAAGAACATGTTGTGCCTATTGAGTGGGCATGTACCTTTAACCCTTTCAACACCACAGACCTCTATAGAGACAATGTTTGCAAACAGTGCAGATCCAGATGAGCCGGCTCGTAACGAGCTGTCTCATCAGGATCTCCACTGTTTGTTAATAATTTTAAACGTCGTACAGATTACCCTTTTACAAGAATGGGATAATTTGAATGAACAAAATTAATGAAATAGAGTGAAACATTGGCATGGAACATCCTATTAAGTTGGTGTTGAAAGGGTTAAAGGGACATATCACGATTTTTTTTCTCAAAAATACTATAAAAAATAAAAACTTGTTTTCATCATGGCCCTGTGTAAAGTGGTTTAATTGAAGATATACATCCTCTATATGTGGAAAGGTGAACAGTGCAGATCATGGTCAGACTGTGCGGATGCACAGTGTGATCTGGATTTACACTGGTCGCCCTCAATGTAGTTCCTGATCAAGTAGCACACTCCTGTAGCCTGATAACGACTGAAATTGCTTGTTAGAAGAATGTCGGGTACTTCATTGATGGAATGGTGAACAGTGCAGATCCTGATCAGACTGTGCGGATGCTGATCTGGATTTACACTGGTCGACCTCAATGTAGTTCCTGATCAAGTTGCACACTCCTGTAGCCTGATAACGACTGAAATTGCTTGTTAGAAGAATGTCGGGTACTACATTGATGGAATGGTAAACAGTGCAGATCCTGATCAGACTGTGCGGATGCACAGGCTGATCTGGATTTACACTGGTTGCCCTCAATGTAGTTCCCGATCAAGTTGCACACTCCTGTAGCCTGATAATGACTGAAATTGCTTGTTAGAAGAATGTCGTCTACTTCAGTGATGGAATGGTGAACAGTGCAGATCCTGATCAGACTGTGCGGATGCACAGGCTGATCTGGGATTACACTGGTTGCCCTCAATGTAGTTCCCGATCAAGTTGCACACTCCTGTAACCTGATAACGACTGAAATTGCTTGTTAGAAGAATGTCGGATTCTGGAATGATGAACAGTGCAGATTCTGATCAGACTGCGGATGCACAGGCTGATCTGGATCTACACTGGTCACAAAACCCATAAGCCCCATTTCAACATCAAATCTGTTGCTGTTCCAGAAGTTCCCGATCTACTGGCCAGCGGAGAAGGGTTGCCCAGTGGACCACGGCCCCATACAGCTGACCTTACAGAGTGTCAAGGACAAACCGCTATGGACGGAGAGAATTATACACCTGCGCCATTCAGAGGTATAATACCCTACCATGGGCGGTTGGTTGGGACCATGCGAAGGGTAAATTTAGCGATCGGTTTCACCCTTAATAGAATCCCAAGCCATCGGGTACATTTTTGGCTTCCTTGCTACTTGAAAGTTGAATCTGGTTATACCCATTATACAAGTAGTAAGATTAGTACTAATCCTATTATTTTTAGGGAGTGGGGCTAAGTGATTCTGGTATGGGGAGACACCAGGTCAGGTTATTGTAATTCCAGGGATGAATATATACCTTTTTCGTAAATGTTCAGTTCTGGTTTTGAGATTTTTCCCCCATGGGGTTCGACCCCATTAACCCCAATGACTAGCTGTTTACAGACCATTGAACACCATTAAATAAATAAGTAAAATCATACCCTACAGGTGCTAGCTTGAAGAATGCCTCTCATTTGCCAGTTGTTGTGTTGCCGGAATTCAGTTTCCGTTTTACCAGCACCGGAGTTTAAATCTGCACCAATTCGTCCATAGGTATGTGTTGGTGTGATGAGAAATGGGGCTTGTGGGTTTTGCGACCAGTGTAGATCCAGATCAGACTGTGCATCCGCACAGTCTGATCAGGATCTGCACTGTTCGCTATTCCATCAATGAAACATCCGTTGTGTTTCTAACCACGAACATAGATTGTTATCAGGCTGATCAGAATCTGCACTGTTCTAGCAAGCAATATAGGTCGTCATCAGGCTACATGTGTACTATTTGATCAGGAGTTACACTGATGACAGAAGCCCTTGTTCTCCTGTCATAACCACATAATATGTGGTTATGACAGGAGAACAAGGGCTTCTGTCATCAGTGTAACTCCTGATCAAATTATGACCTTACTGTTGAACAGATTTAAAATCAACTGAATCCAGAAATATGTCAAAATTCCCGTCTTGTCCCATCCTGAAATTTGGTATGTACGGTAGCTTCCTTATGATGAGTAGATGCGCACAGGTTATTTCAACATTTTATTCAACCCCTGGGTCATGGATTATCTCCCCATTTTCCACTTAGCATTTGGCATGCAATTTTGCCTTGTAACTCTTAAAACATTTAAACCGTAATAGCTACAGACCTGAAACTTGGTACATGTATGTAGCTTCCTTATCATGAGTAGATGTGCAAAGTTTATTTTGATTTTTGATTCAACCCCTGGGTCATGGTTTATCTCCCCCTTTTCGACTTAGAAATCGACACTTTTGCCTCGTTGATTTGACAATGAGCCATGTATTATCTCCCCTTTTTGGACTTATAATTGCCTTGTTTACTATCAAAGCGGTATGTGGGGCATCCGTGTTCTATGAACACATTTTCTAGTTTTATTGTTACCAGGACTTTTATTGTATTTTTTTTAAAGTCTACATGATCTGACAGACAAAGACCAATTGAATGTTGGTGAAGTTTCACACATAATCGTGTTCCTAATCACGTAGGGATGGGTGGTTGTGGCCTAGAGGTTAGAACACCTGACTTCCAATTCAGAGGTAGTGGGTTCAAACCGCACCTTGGGTATCAAAAATACTTTCATAGTACAGTCGAACCTCCCCAAACGGCCATCTCTCTACAACAACACCCTCTCTGTAACAGCCACTATTTTATATCCCAAATGGATGCTTTCCTCTATGTATAACCCTTAGACTGCTGAGCATGAAAATTGTCATCTGATGTTGCTTTTGCATTCTTTCTCAATAAAAACATGTTTTGACAGCACTTTTGAATCATTTTCATTGGAAATGATTCTAAAATGCTGTCAAAGCATGTATTTGGTGATTTGGTGAGAATTATCGAAGAAAATAAATAAACATCGGACAATAAAATTTAATTCCGCATTAACCTCCCTACAACAGCCACCTCTCTACACCCGCCAGTTTTGCGTCTTCGCATGGATGGCTGTTGTAGAGAGGTTGCACTGTATTTCCATCCCACTGGTCTGTCGGATGAGACTTTAAACTGTGGTCCCGTCTCTATGACCTCATCTGTTTCTGGGACATTAAACCCATTCACTTTTTTCCTTACCACGTAAATAATTTAGTTGCAATGAAAGTTGAGAACCACTTGTGCTTCAGACAAAGACCGGCCGGACACTTATACACCTACACTACAATGCCTGGCCTGTTAGTGGGTTCCCTGAGAAAGTCTCCCACATACTACAGTTCATCACGGAGGTCCACAGCTTCTACCGGCAACAACGCAGTCTCATGCGGCCGATACTTGTACACTGCAGGTGGGTGATACAGAGGGTGCAGAGGCTCTGGCAGGAGTGATGATTGAATATTATAATGATTAACCCTTAGACCGCTACACACAACAATTGTCGTCAGCTGTTGCTTTTATATCTTGCTTTATTTCTCAATTATAAACATGGTTTGACAGCACTTCAGAATCATTTCCAATGGAAATGATTCTGAAGTGCTGTCAAACCATGTTGTAAATTATTCTACAGTGCTGTCAAAGCATGTACATGTATTGGATGATAAAAATGGAAAATAAACAGCAGACGACAAAATAATTAAGATAGAGAATTAGACATGAGTTTCTGATTTACTGTGATATTTTTTATTTCTTAACTCTTTGCATGCTGGGAAACTTGTGGGCTATAAATAGTTCAAAACTAGCGGACAAAAATTCATCATATTTTCTTGTATTTCTCCCCGTAAATATCATGAATATGTCTTGGAATTTCATTAGAATTGAGTCCTGAGGACTCAATTCTAATGAAATTTCAAGACATATTTACAGAGAGAAATAAAACATACACTCCTAATTCGTTTGGCAGATATTTTCGCCGCTAGCATGCAAAGAGCTAAGAAGCGAGGCTAATAAACTGCGTAATTTTGACAATTTTTTTTAGAGTACTCTGAAAGGTTAATAATCTTCGTTCCTGCTTTCAGTAATGGCATCGGGCGGACGGGGACGTTCCAACTGATATACAACGGCATGCAGGTTATCAACAGCGGCGAGGGAATTATCAACGTTACCGACGTCGCCGGCAAAATGCTCTGGAAACGAAGAAACCTTATCTTCAAGAGAGACCAGATAAAATTCTGTTACGAGGCGATCTTGTACTATGCTCAGGATATCCTGGCTAAACGTAAGTTGTTGTTATCCGCTCGCCGATGCTTCAATATTTGGACATGTGATACATGTAAGCATTTGTAACACACCCATGCCGCCGTAATATTACCATGACTTTGACTTTTTGACCTTCACATGGTTGTGGAAACATTTAGCCATTTTGTTATCTCAAAAAGTTTCTTCAATCTTGACCTTGTTCGTGCTTTAAGCATGCACTTCTCTGATGGTTTTTGTTTTCATGTTACGCTCAAATCCCTCGGCAGGCGCGACACCGCTTCCGTGGCACAATTCTTGTGATATATTTGGCCACAATGTGTGTCTAGGGATGGTGCTTTGTTTTGCATACTACCCATGTCCGACCGCCCAAGGTGAAGGTCACTGCTCAATAAATGTAAATCCAATAATTGTTAACAAGAAAATATTGTTAAAGTGAACTTTACAGACTATCATAATTTTGCAATTACGAACATTTTGGTCGTACGAAGTTTAGTGAAACGAACACCTGGTATTTATTTCAGAGGGTATTCTGGTGCACAAGGCTTCATTTGGTGACCGGTTACCAGCTCCTGGTGAGAAGCTGAACTCCTGGGAACCGACTGAAGACATTTTGTTTGGCTCCATGAGCTTAACAATTTTACAAAGTACGGTGTCTAAGTTCAGCACCAAAACAGGAAGTACTGAAAAACTGGATAAAAAGCTGGAGAGCTTGAAAAGGGAGGCAACTGACGAACAATTGGATTCCAAGTTGGAAGAGCTGCGAGGGGAGATAATTAATGTGAAAATTATTCCATCGACAAGTGAAGAGAAAATCTTGACTAATTTACCGGATGTTGTGCAGGGACCAAGTATGAGCATGGAGAAACTGGCGAACGTCGGTAACCAAGGCGACACTGAATCAGACATGAGTGACCTTGGAAGTCCTAGCAAGGTCAGACAACAAGGTCAACATGAAATAAAGATAAAAAGTGACGAATTTAAAGGATCAAGGTCATCGATAGCCAGTGTGGAATCCGGGCCCGGTTCGGGTCAGAATTCTAAATCTGTGTCGCATACAAGCTCACCGGCTCACATAAGTCGTGACGCATCTAAGAGTCCGGAGAGACATCACACCGACTCGCAACATGAAACTGTGTCATCGTCGCTCGTCGACCTACAAGATCCGAACACGTTTACAATCGGCAAAGGCGAGCCGGCGAAGAAGAAAATTACAAAGGCGTCTTTCGAGACGAAAAGAGAGGCTACTCCAGATCCAGATGACCCGTTAAGTTCTTTGGATCCATTCTGGTCCTTGAAATGATGGGATTATCTCCCTTGGACTCTTAAATATCGGACATTATCAGAAGCGAGTACTAGTATCATTTAACCCTTTGAACCCGATAGCCCTCTATAGCAGTGTATGAAAACAGTGCTGATCCATATGAGCCTGCTCGTAACGAGCCGTCTCATCAGGATCTGCACTTTTTGCAAGTAATTTTCATATTTTTTTTTAACAAAAACTCTCTCTTTTCATAAATGAACTAGTTTAAAATCATTGTGTGACGATTTCATTTGTCAGAAAATTAACAAATCAAATCCATTCCAGTTACTTAGGGGTGAAAGGGTTAAAAACTGAAACGTACTGACACTAAATCAGATGAACTGGCTCATTTGGATCTACTGTAGTTTGTTTGAAAATACTTGATTTACTGTGAAAATTACCATGTCATTTCATCTTTGCTTTCTGTTTTAAGTTTATTAGTAAATATATAATAATATAATAAGCACAAATGTTAGATTCTATTTATCGCACATCGTCATATATATTTTTTCATAGAGTAAAAATTTAAACAAATTGAAATGAATGTTTGGTTAATTTTCATGATTTTGAATATGTGGTGCTAATTGGTATTGCTGTGTTTGCCAATTTACAGCAAGTCTAATCAGGAACTACTATAGTTGACATTTAGTCAATACAGCCGTACATAAGACTGTAACATTGTATAGAGCTGGAGCCCATTTCACTAAATTTTGTACGAATAAAATGTTCGTAAGTGCAAAAGTATGATGTTTTCTTGTAAACAATTATTGGATTTACATTTATTGAGCATAGGCTGCATATGCAGCCTATGCTCAATACATGTAAATCCATCAATTCAAATTTACAGACTCCTAAATTTGCACTTACGAACATTTTAGTCGTACAAAGTTTAGCGAAACGGGCTCCAGCTCTATACAATGTTGAGTTAGAATCTTGTGTGCTGGTTGTGACTGAATGCCAAACATTGTGGCTTCGATCTCATGATCTACTCTAATTGAATGTCACAATTCTTTTTTGCCTGTCAACAAAATAATATTTCATGCTTATGCTCGTTACTGTGATCAATAGTTGGTTGCCAGATATAGGTATAGGTATTTATTAGGTATATATACCTAGTTTTATTACCTACCCATGAAATACATAGTTATACGATGTAAAGTCATACGTTCTCATCGATCAAATAAACAACTTCCGGTGAAAATACGACTACTTCCGCTATCTACATTCATAACGCGCATCTGCAGTGCCGGACTGCAAATAGGCTGCAAATACACATTCATTACCGTATACAGTGTAAAAAAACTGCTAATTTCCATGGGGCGGTATATAATAAATATAATATTCATATTTTTGCAACGAATATGACATATACAGGCCACACTCACTTACTCGAATTCGAAGGGAGATAAAAAAATACTTTGAGTTAACCGTAGTTTGACGTATCCGTAGTACGCAACCTGTCGGACAACAAACTATTTTATTGACAGTTAGAACCAAATGATTACTTGCTGATGTAGCCTTGAGTAGTAAATATGATTTATTTTAGCAATTAAATGTACATGGATACATGTTAAATGCTGTTTCTAAGACAAATCATATTTAAACACTTTCGGTTTGTTTACAAATACACATATGCATGTCTGTGTGTAATTAATAGATAACCCGGATGTGGCACACATGACATGTGCATGTAGCGATATGTACATATTCAGTTCACCAATGAAATAAATAATAACAAGAACATAATATTTTATGAATTAATTTTAATAAATTATACACGGAAACAACACAAAACAACAAGAAATACTGATTTGTAACACTATTATAAATGATTATTTCTGACCAGACTTGATTGTACAAACTAATAATGTTTAGAACATAAAACTCGCCCATTCAATGTTTCGTCCCTATACTGATGCTGTCACATTCGGGAGATATATACACACGATCGAGTGTGAAATATTTCACTCATTTCTAATCGTGCAACTTGTGTTCACTTTAATTAACGTTCGAGTAAAAGCATTTAATGCCAGTCCAATTAAAATAGTTGCCATTTATTGCTCACGACTTAATGATCACCGACAGTCATTTCAGGAGGCCTGTTTAATCAGTGTCAACGCAAACACCTTTAACTACGGTCTGAATACCCGACTTTGATCAGGTAAACTGCAGGTGACAAACTTCTACTTACCTCCGCAAATTGACATTTCTACTTAACGAGTGTGAAATACAGTAGATTTACGTTTTCGGGACCTAAATATACCTTCGAATAAACGGAAAATTTGAGTTATCGAAATTTGACTTAACCGAACTTAGTTATATGGAAAATAATAGGATTTTAAACGGGACCGTGCTAGTAATTCGACGTAACCGGTGATTTCGACGTAAGCGACTTTGAGTAAACGAGCGTAGCCTGTATGTTCATCTCGTGGTGTGAAATGTCCATATTTCACTCGTGCCTAACGGCACTTGTGAAATATGGACATTTCACACCACTCGAGGAACATATATGTCATATTCGTTGCAAAAATATGAATATCCTCTATATAGTTTATTTATAGTGCAATCTCTTACACATATACATATTACAAGAAGTTACAGCTGATGATAACAGCCAGCCTACAGAGGCTCATGATGCACTAGCATATACATATTCATTGTTTCGTAATAATGTTGATATCCAATACTTCACGTTCTAAAGTAATGGTTTTGGTGTTCATTTAGAATATAACATAATATAAAAGAAAGCAAGATAGCACAATGGAGCATACAACGACTCCATATTTTTATTAAACTGAATTTATTACATTATCACAGCACAGCCATTTTGGCTGTGATAATGTAATAAATTCAGTATAATACGCAGTGAGAATGTGATCGTGCTTGATCTGAAAACCAGAAACGATCAATTGATTGAAAACAAGACTTTATTATGTTGATCTGATAACAAGCGATTGACAAGCGACACGGTTTGATCCGGAAACTAATCACCATCACTTGACAATGCAATACTGAATACCCATTAACACATTGAGTATACCAACTTACATTATAATAACGGATGATTTATTTACTGTTCAATATAGCACTGGCAATTTAAGCGACATTGATTGATCCGGAAACCAATCACCATCACTTGACAATGCGATACTGAATACCCATTAACACATTGAATATACCAACTTACATTATAATAACGGATGATTTATTTACTGTTCAATATAGCACTGACAATTTAAGCGACATTGATTGATCCGGAAACCAATCACCATCACTTGGCAATGCGATACTGAACATACAATACTCGATCAACACCTCAATACACATTAACTGATTGAATTTACCACTTACATTATAATAAGGGATGCATTATTTACTGTTCAGTATAGCACTGATGTAAGTTATATTGTATTGTATTGTATTGATGTAATGTAAGTTATATTGTATGTGTGTCGTGCAATGAAAATTTACACCCACATGCCATAAATAATTAATACAATTTGTCTTGTATGCAAAATGTTTGTCTTTGGGAGTTGAAATATTATTCCATATTTATGGCACGGGGGTGTCCCCGTGCCATAAATATGGAATAATATTTCAACTCTCAAAGACATCAATACAAAACGGAGATTGTTTTATAGCAAATAAAAGTTTAGTCTGTCATGCTATTTTGAATGAATGTAATATAAATGGTAATAGAATAGTTTCCAGTGATATGGTGTATAATTATACCCCCCGCAAGTATACTGGAGTCGGGTCGTCCGTCCGTCCGCCGTCCGTCCCCCCTGGGTCGTCCGTCCGTCGTCCGTCCGTCCGTCCGTCCATCCGTCCATCCGTCCGTCACTAAACTTAACATCAGAGAAATATGTTATAACTGTTATCTGTTATAACTTCTATTTCCTTCATCTAAAATGCTTAATATTTCACACATGCATTCCTGTAAGGCTCTACTACCATGCTGTGCCAAATTCACGACCGTCCAACCCCCGCTGATACCAAGGTCAACGTCAAATACTTATTTCTCTGATGTTAAGTTTTGTAAAGAGACTGTTATAACTTCTATTTCTTTCATCTAAAATGCTTAATATTTCACACATGCATTCCTGTAGGGCTCTACTAACCATGCTGCACCAAATCCACGACCGTGCAACCCCCGCTGATGCCAAGGTCAAGGTCAAATACTTATTCTCTTGACAAAACTTAACATCAGAGAAATATGTTATAACTTCTATTTCCTTCATCTAAAATGCTTAATATTTCACACATGCATTCCTGTAAGGCTCTACTACCATGCTGTGCCAAATCCACGAGCTTTCCAACCCCCGCTGATCCCAAGGTCAAGGTCAAATACTTAGTCCCTTTACAAAACTTAACATCAGAGAAATATGTTATAACTTCTATTTCCTTACATATTTAGGGGCACATGGGCCCCGCTTACTGACAAAATCTAGTTTAAACCTTCCTACGCTGTTGACGGAAATTGCCGTCTGCTGTTTTTTATTTTTGCTTTAATTCTTAACAAAAAACTGGTTTTGACAGCACATGAGAATCGTCTCCACTGGAGACGATTCTCATGTGCTGTCAAAACCAGGTTTTTGTCGAGAAATATTGAAAATAATATTGGAAATATTGAAAATAAAACATTTCCAGCAGACGACAACATTTAATTACTCGGATAGTGAAACGTCACATTTTGAAATTTACGTCAATTTGAAAATAAAATAATTTCCATAGAGGCCAATGAGGACGGTGCTGAAATTGACATCTTCAAATATCAATGTTGTAATTTAAGAGCATCTTGTTTTCTTTTCCGTCTTGTAAATTTAGCAGTTGCATTTCTAAATCCATAGCATATTGAGCAGAATTCATTTCTACATAATCTCCAACTAAATATATCAGTTACGTTTAGTAGTTCAATTCTAAATTGATTGAAGGTAAACACGTTTTTAAAAGTAAACACACGTTTTGCAAAAAGTTAAATTGTATTAATTATTTATGACATAAATTTTCGTTGCATATTGCTATCGTTGTTGAATAATTGTTCAATTATGGCATTTTGTAATTTTACTCATTTCAACTACGGGTAACGTAGGTAAATGGTATGTTAATATTTAATGTGGTACTTGTGTGTAATTTATTTCAATTATTGATTTAAGAGTTGTTAGTCAAATTAATTTATTTAAATTAACGGTAGGGTTTCCTCCTTATAGGAATCACGATTTGCCTGGTTTGGCCCTCAGGTACGTTTTTATCTTTGGTTCTTTTGCTACCTGGGAGTTGAATTGGGTTATTACCCATTATAAAAGTAGTAAGAATATTACTGATCCTACTGCTTTTGGGAGGGGCCAAGTGATTCTGGTGTGGCGAGGACCTGACATCAGATCAGGATTATTCTGATTTCAGGGCTGAATATATAGTTTTGTTATGGTAAATATTCAGTTCTGATTTTGGGATTTTCCCCCCATTTGTACATGTACTTGAAAATGTTGTTGATAGGCCATTAAACCCCAACAAACAAACAAACAAACTAAATAATTATACCTTAATTTTTAGAACTGGTGGAATAGTGACACAATTGTACCCTTATTAATGTTGTGCCTACTGAGTGGGCATGTACCTTTAAATATATCATGCTTTAATAATATGGGATTGGCCAATGTTTTATGTAAAAAAGAAGTACAATATTAGTTCTGTTTTGTAAATTCGTGTTCAGTTCATGATCTAAGCTAGTCTGCAATATATGTGGCTGTCACTGGAAAAATGGGGCTTACAGGTTTTGCGACCAGTTTAGATTCAGATCAGCCTGTGCATCCGCACAGTCTGATCAGGATCTCACTGTTCGCCATTCCATCAATGAAACACCCATCATGAGTCTAACAAGCAATATAGATAGTTACTAGTATCAGGCTATAGGTGTGTGTTATTTGATCTGTATCTACACTGGTCACAAATCCCATAAGCCCCGTGAATGGCAAAAAATATCCGGCAAGGCTCAAGAATTTCTTTATTTCTCATCAGAAGTATATGTTGTGACCACTCATTTGAACCGTCTCGCCGAGACGGTTCAAATGAGTGGTCACAACATATACTTTGGTTCAGAAATAAGGAAAATAGATAGTAGGTGGTATAAGCCCCGTTTCCCATAAGCCCCGTTTCTCCAGTCACAACCACATATTTGTCTTTATGCTATACACTTGTTATATAAAAGATAATCGTATTGTTTTTGTCCCGCCTGCGGAAGCGGGACATAGGCATAGATTTTCGGCGTCAACAGTTCACGCTAAGTTTTTGCTTCTAGCTCAGTTTCCAGAAAATAGAGTATGTGAATATAGAGAATAGTAGGTTAGTGCCGTGAATGGGAAAAAATATCTGGCAAGGCTCAGGAAACGGGATGGGCGAGGCTCTGCCGAGCACATCCCGTTTCCGTGCCGCGCCAGATATTTTTTCCCATTACACGGCACTAACCTACTATTCTATTTATCCCGTGAACACCTACAAATGGCTGTAAAATGCAAAAATTGTATTGACTGGATATCAAAAATGTTTCACGGCACCGTGTTTCACGGCACATACGCACTGTGTTGACGGGATAAACTATAAGTCCTACGACATCCATACTTGGTATACATCAACACTGTGGTGTAACCATCTCGCACAGAGGGAGCCCATGTGACCTTGACCTAGTCTTCATGGTTCATTGACCTACTTTTCACATGCATTCAACGTGAAGATTTTGCATTTAGCTCCGTTTCTAAAACTTAACTCTCAAATGTAAATATAAAATGTATATGTCAATCAATTGAAATTTCCAGACGATCGTAAATTTGCACTTACGAAAATTTTAGTCGTACAAAGTTTAGTGAAACGGGCCCCTGTATATTTACCTGTACTTGTATATTTATATAATAAACATACATGTGATATGGATGAATTTGATTTAATATACCGTAATATACTTAATAGCAAAACAAGAAACATCCCAATTTCAATGCAAATTATTCGTGTCTACGTACATGTACTATGGGCAATGTCTATATATATCATGGTGATGTTGAGAATATGACTGTGTACAGTTTACCACGTGTCCGCCGTGTATATTTCGCTCTCAAAGCGAAACGCTGTTTACCACCTTTTCCACATGCAAGGTGAACACAAGGTAAATACATGTGAGTACACATTGTACGATTCATTTGAGATCATCTTATCGAAAAATTAAGAAAGCTTCTCATTAATTCTGTTTTCATTATGCCACAGCTTTGTGAAAAGGACATAAATCAGGCAATTGGGATGTTGGAGGTTGGCGTGACGGCACGTGCCATTGCACGTCGGTTTGGGTGCTGCAGGAAAACGATTGAGCGACTTGTGGCATGCTATAGGGATACTGGAAACGTTAGCGACCGTCCTCGAGCTGGTACGCCTCGTGTGACGATGGCAAGAACGGACCGTTACATAGCACCTTTTGCCAGCAGACTGAGTTCTGTTTACAGACGAATTTTGGTTCACCATGGCAGATTGCGTGTATACTGACGCAAGAACGAAAGATTCGCGGACTGCTGTGTGGTAGAGAGGGATATGTTTGGAGGAGGAAGTGTAATGGTCTGGGGCGGGATTATGGCAAACCGCAAGACAGAGCTGGTAATTACTGTCGAACGTTATATTGATGACGTTTTAAGACCACATGTCTTGCCATTCATACATAATCATGATCCTGGCATGACGCTGCAGCAAGATAATGCACGCACGCACACTGCCAGGGCCACCACACAGTTCTTGGCAATGAACAACGTGGACGTCCTGCAATGGCCTGCGATCTCAACCCTATCGAGCACATCTGAGATGTGCTCAGTCGGAACGCTAGGGCAAACCACCAGATTAACAATGCTCGTCAGCTTACGCTGGCATTGCAGCGCGAATGGCGTAATTAAGCTGCCTAACGCCATGATCATGCGTTACGTCAGGTCAATGCGTTGGAGATCAACCATTAGGGCGCAGGGTGGGCACACTCTTTATTAAGGAATTTCGCACAGACTGTACATTTTAAATAACAAGAGTTCTCAGAGGACAACGAAGCGCCCCCGGTGGCAGCAAAGGAACCGAGGGCACATTTGAACGTGGATTTGCCACAGCGCAGTAGAGGACCCTTGGAGCAATGCGTGTGTGAAATATGAAGCAAATCCAAGCAAGGAAACAGAAAATATAGGCCATTATTTACCCGAGCGACTGAGCGTTAAGGTTTCGAGATGCCCAAAGTATGTGACCTTGACCCTGTGCTTAGAAGGGGCGGCACAGATGTGGATTTGCCACAGCGCAGTAGAGGACCCTTGGAGCAATGCGTGTGTGAAATATGAAGCAAATCCAAGAAAGGAAACAGAAAATATAGGCCATTATTTACCCGAGCGACTGAGCGTTAAGGTTTCGAGATGCACAAAGTATGTGACCTTGACCCTGGGCTTAGAAGGGGCGGCACGGACGTGGATTTGCCACAGCGCAGTAGAGGACCCTTGGAGCAATGAGTGTGTGAAATTTGAAGCAAATCCGAGCAAGGAAACAAAAAATATAGGCCATTATCTACCCGAGCGACTGAGCGTTAAGGTTTCGAGATGCACAAAGTATGTGACATTGACCCTGGGCTTAGAAGGGGCGGCACGGACGTGGATTTGCTACAGCGCAGTAGAGGACCCTGGGAGCAACGCGTGTGTGAAATATGAAGCAAATCCAAGAAAGGAAACAGACAATATAGGCCATTATACTTTTTGAAGATGGACGGACGGACAGACAGACGCCTATGACGCCGAGGGTATGCCATAAGCACGGCTTCCTTCGGAAGGCGCGCTAAAAATGTATCCTCTGAAATTTAACAAACGATTTTGTGATTTTTTATTTCAACCCCTACCAACTTCGCAGATGAATTTTTTAACTACGCCTGCTATCAAAATTTCAAAAACTGATGTTGATCCAGAAATTAATGAAGTTTATTTTGGTACTGGTTTTGGCCCTGTGACTCAGATTTCTGGCAATTGTCACTTAAATAGGGAGGGACGTTTCTTTTTTTGCTCAGTATACATGCGAATGTCTCTTGACAGCCTAATAGCTAATTTTACCCAGTGTTTGGAATTATGTGACCAAAAATTGTGGAGATTTCCAAATATTCACCAATAAACAGGTAAACAGTATTACATTTATTTTATTTTCATCTGATATAGCTGATTTACTTTAATCCTGAGCATGCTAGTATATTTTGGGTTGTTGATTGCACGAGCATACAAAGGGTAAATTTAACGATAGGTTTCATCCTTGACAAACTCCAATTATCCCTCGTTTGGCCGTCGGGTACATTTTTGTCTTTCTTGTTAATTGAGAGTACACATTATTAAAGTAGTAAGATTAGTACTAATCCTATTACATTTAGGGAGTGGGGCTAAGTCACTGTAGTGAGATCAGGATCTGTCAACGGGTCAGGTTTTCTAATTTCAGGGCTGAATATATATTTTTCTCTAAATATTCAGTTCTGATTTTGGAACCCCACCCCATCACAACAGCCTTGATCAGGTGAAATATGGAATGTACATGTATTTCATTTGCAGACCTTCAAAAATGTGCCCGTGACTCCAGAACCGAGGCTTATCGGTTTAGTGACCAGTCTAGATCCAGTAGCCAATTTCATCAAAATTGCAAAGTATACTTTGAGGGAGTAATCATTTATTTTTCCCAAAATGTATAATTTCATATAGAACTAACCACTGCATATATTTGCTGATTAAAAGTATGCAGAATTATTATACTGATTGTATTACATTATCACAGCCAAAACACAGGTTGAAGTAATGGACCGAGGTCTATAAATACATTAATGTATTTATAGACCTCGGTCCATTACTTCAACCTGTGAGCCAAAATGGCTGTGATAATGTAACAAATTCAGTATAATAAAAATTAATAAATTTATCCTCAAATTG
The DNA here is from genome assembly GCA_029237695.1 of Conchocele bisecta. Classification (NCBI taxonomy): domain Eukaryota; kingdom Metazoa; phylum Mollusca; class Bivalvia; order Lucinida; family Thyasiridae; genus Conchocele; species Conchocele bisecta. The sequence continues at coordinate 55,155,537 of CM055280.1, read as the reverse complement.
AAAATTTGTCCCTCAAAGTATACTTTGCTGGATAAGTATACTTTGTAATGTTGGTGAAATAGGCTACAGATCGGACTGCGGATGCATGTGCAGGTGCAACTACAGGTATACTGGCCACAAATATTTTGAAATTCTCGCCATTGTTTATAGGTGTTTAACGGCCTATCAATAGCTAATAGTTTGAAGGAATAGAATTTCTGTCTCTATCGCAAGGCCGGGGGTAAGTCGCAGGTAATGAAATGCAAATACAATAGGATTTATTTACAAAACATGTTCAGAAAGCATGGTAAATAATAATGTCAATATTTCTAGAAAAAAAAATATAAGCACGATTCTGGTTCAGGGTATGGTATCACATGTGGTTTCATAATGAGGTGACGTAATGTGAGAGACAATTTTTACAGTAAATTTTGATGATATATGGTGCAGCAAATGCGGTAATTTGTGTGATTTATATTCTTTGCAAAACCTCATAACTTGACGACGAATCTCACATATTTTTTGCACTATTCATGGGCTCGAGAATTTTGTCAACATCAACTGTACTCGATATTTTGGCAAAATATCTATATATATGGCCACTTACATGCAGAAGAATTTAATGCAAACATTGTCGTATTTGCTGCGTCATGGTTCAAGGAAAATCTAGTTTGCAGTTTCAAAGTTATTGAAGTAAATTCTACTAAAATATGACGTCAAACATTACATCACACTTGATAACACATGAACCAACATCCTGTGAGCAACATTTTGGCGATGATCTAATGAACACAACCTTTCATTTCTGATCAGTAGCCTATTTCACCAACATTGCAAAGTATACTTTTCTAGCAAAGTATACTTTGAGGGAGAAATTTAAGGAAAACTTTATTAATTTTTATTATATTGAGTTTATTACATTATCACAGCCAGTTTGGCTGTGATAATGTAATAAATTCAGTATAATAATTCTGCATAGCCGGTACTTTTAATAATGAAATATATGAAGTCGTTCTATATGAAATAATGCATTTCGGGAAAAATGAATGATTACTCCCTCAAACTATACTTTGCTAGAAAAGTATACTTTGCAATGTTGGTGAAATAGGCTACAGAAGAGCCATGGAGCCAAATATTGATTGAATGGAGTTTTACATCCATTTATCAAGTAACTCGCTATCCACACAGGCATTTGACGTGTTTCGGCTTTCATCGGTATAACCATATATATATATATGAATCAGGCTTCTAACTTTGGTCGCACACGACCTCACATCATAACAACATAACATTTTTAAAATTGTAATTTTCTATGCATTCTATGCATTTCTGCAGGATAACGATAATTCTCAAATGATCATATGAACTTGCCACTACAATATAGACGTTAGAGCCTTAAACACATTATTTCATTTGTTATGATACACGGTTTGGTTCCGACCTAGGAAAAGCAGTTGTAATTTGATATTATTTGCATAAATATGTTCCAACTATGTTATTTTAGCAAGATAACAATAATTCCCAAATGAACATGTGCACTTTCTGCCAAAATATTCACATTAGCGTTAATAAAAAACGGAATTTGTTGAGATATATTCATGCAAGAAGCCTGCCTGATGCAGTCGGAAAATAGTTTTAACTTACTAAAAGTGTAATGGGATATTTATACAATTTATGTCAAATTCAGAAATGGAATACATAAATTTGTGTAAATCGTCTAACAAAACAATGTAAATGGTAAATTATACAAGGCAGGATTTAATCAAGGAATAGTCCACAATAGTCACTAAGCTAATCTAACCCACGTAAGAGATTAGATTTTCTTTATTTCTTAATTAAAGTATATGTTGTCACCACTCATTTGAACCGTCTCACCGAGACGGTTCAAATGAGTGGTGACAACATATACTTTAGCGAAGAAATGGGGAAAATAGGGATTTTATAAAGAAAATTTCATACTAACCACCCACGTAAGAGAGATAGTACTGTAGATAGCCGAAAACTTTGACGCAAATCTCCGTGGGTGGCAAGTGGGAGCATGTGATGGGTAATTTAACGATCGGGGTTCATCCTTACCGGAATCCCGACTGGAGACCTGGTTTGGCCCTCACATACGTCTTTGGCATTTTGTATGTAACTGTTGAATCTGGTTATACCCCTTATGCGAGTATTACGATATTCGTAATCCTATTTTAGGGGACGGGGCCAAGTGACTTGGTGTGGTATGGACCTGGCACCAGGTCAGGTTATTTTAATTTCAGGGCTGTTATCAACAGCTAAGGTCATGTAAAGCCGGGCAAACGGGTTCGATCCCATTGTAACCTGTTGCATTGGGGGGAAAATCCCAAAATCAGAACGGAATATTTACATCGAGAACAAATATATTCAGCCCTGAAATTAGAATACCCTGACCTGGTGCCAGGTCAAAGTCACTTGGCCCCTTCCCCTAAAATAGGATTACGAATATTGTAATACTCGCATTAGGAGTATAACCAGATTCAACTGTCACATACAAAATGCCAAAGACGTATGTGAGTGCCAAACCAGGTCTCCATCGGGATGAACCCCGATCGTTAAATTACCCATCGCGTGCTCCCATTCATTCACCAACAACAGCAGACAACGACAGAAGCAAAGTTTTGTGTCCAGCATTGTAAAGGTTAACAAGCGACATTAGCACATACAAAAATAATTGCACTGTTATAAACATATAAATGTACCAAAATAAAAATAGAAAATGTCAAATTCGGTGGCAACTTTCACTAGATGGCCGTGTCCCGCATGTCAAAAAAAATATTGTTTTTGAATTTGGGCAGCTTTCGTGAAACAGACAGTAGTATGTACATGGACTAATGCTATATCCCCTCTTGCGAATCGGCGAAGGGATAATTATGGATATCCATAAATACTGAATAAATATCGAAATGGCCCCCGATATAGAAAAATCTGTACCGGGCGGGTGAATGGTGAATGGCTTTGTGAGAAATGAATAACATGCTGAAGTGGGACAAATGTGGCTGTGACTGGAGAATGGGGCCTATGGGATTTGTGACCACTAACTCATGATCAAATACAGTGGGGTCAGCGTGTAAATGTACACACGAACGAACACGACAGGTTGGAACCAACCTATCGTGTTCGTTCATGTGTGCACTTACACGTTGACCCCACTCTAGGATACTCGTGCAGCCTGATAACGGTCTACGCTTCTTTATTCAAAGTCCAAATACTTTTAGTTAACAAAAATTTGAGTGACTGAGTTATACTGGAAAACATGTACCAGTAGTTGGGACCAAGGGTTTGAATTATCAGTAGTTTGACTGAAGCGAGTTTGAAGTAACGAGTGTAGACTGTATATTGTTTGTTAGAGAAGCATGATGGGTGTTTCATTGACGGAATATCAAACGGTACAGATCTGATCAGACTGCGGATGCACAGGCTGATGTGGATCTATGCTGGTCGCCCCATTTCTCCAGTCACAACAAGTGTGATAACCCCTCTCTTAATACACAACTACCTGTCCTAATGCTGCATTAATGTCAAAATTCACAATAATACGATATTATGAACGATTCTGAAAAAAAACAGGAACCCACTTTTCCAACTTGTGCCGAAACGTTGGCAAAGTGTATTCTTGGTTTTTGCAGAATTGTTATAAAAAAAAATATCGAAATACTTGAATATTGTGTTTGAAATCCAGCAGATTGATTTGGCTCAGCCTGAGCTGTGCTACAGCTCAGATCAGACAATCAAATTGCGGGTTGACATGGCCAATAGATGTTCAGAAACGTTGATAATATAGACAAGATTAATGTAGGCGGTAACGGGTTGTGTGAATTGCCGTCCTCCCATATTCTCAGTCAAAATATGCTCTTTTCACATGATAAAGTCATTTCATGTACCTGTCTGTGACTGGAGAAATAGGGCTTTTGGGTTTTGCGACCAGTGTAGATCAAGATCAGCCTATGCATCCGCACAGTCTGATCAGGATCCACACTGTTCGCCATTCCATCAGTGAAACACCCGTCATGCTTATAACAAGCAATATAGATGTAGATCGTTACCAGGTTACATTAGTGTGCTACTCGATTAGGAGCTACACTGGTCAGAAATCCCAGTCACAGCCACATATGAAGATTGCCATGTTTTATACCACATAGAACTTTAGATCAGAAAATTGCAAACCTGGGGCCCGTTTCACTAAACTTCGTACAGCTAAAATGTTCGTAAGTGCAATATTATGACAGTCTGTAAATATCACATTAACAATGTTTTCTTGTAAACAATTATTGGATTTACATTTATTGAGCATAGGCTGCATAAGCAGCCTATGCTCAATAAATGTAAATCCATCAATTGAAATTTCCAGACGATCCTAAATTTGAACTTATGAACATTTTAGTCGTACAAAGTTTAGCGACACGGGCCCATGGTCAGGGGAGGTAGTACAGTGAAACCTTTATAAGGTATACATCCTGTAGCTCGAATTCAGATAGTGCAACCTCCACAACAGCCACCCATGTGAAGCCACAAAGCTGGCAGTTGTAGAGAGGTGGTTGTTATAGGGAGGGTAACTACAGAGACAACTGCCCATTTGGGATATAAAATATCGGCTGTTACATGGAGGTTGTTGTTGTAGATGTGGCCATTTGGTTTGTTTGGTTACTGGTGTTTAACGGCCTATCAACGGGTTTTATCCCGTATTTAACCTGCTGCATTGGGGGTGGAGGGGGGGGATCCCAAAATCAGAACGGACTATTTACATCGAGAACAAATATATTCAGCCCTGAAATTAGAATAACCCGACCTGGTGCCAGGTCCATACCACACCAGTCACTTGGCCCCTAGGTGGTTATTTGGGGAGGTTCAACGTTATAACCATTTTGATGGACATGTATGAATGAATTATGATTGAGACAGTGAATGGTTAATTGGGTGAATGGGGTTTAACGTCTGTTTAATAACATTCTAGTACAGACGGACAAGTATAATGTATAACTAATACGCACATAGATGGATTTAGTTGTTAAGGGTCAAAGTCTACACATTTTACATAATTGTTAAGCAGAGCTCCAGATAAGGCACATATTGGTGTGTTTTACACATTTATTTTAGCTGAATACTCATTGATTTTTCAAAGGTGTGCGAGTGCTCTTACAGGGCTCCAGATAAGCTGGTATTTGCTTAAATATCCAATTAAAATTGCCAAAAACCCAATTAAATCGGAAGTAGCAAGTATCAAAAAGCAATAAAAAAGTTGTGGCACCTTTATCATGCTGCATAAATAAATAGACCACAAATATAGCATATTTTTCTTATTTTCCATAAAAACACATCTTGGTAGTTCATTACAATTGTCTCCAGGAGACAATTCTAATGAAATTCCAAAACATGTTTTCATTTCGAAGCAAACTATTCAATAATTGCTGTCTGTTGATGTGTAAACAGTAGTGTGATTTTATTTTACCCAATTAAAATGTTGAAATACCAAATTGCTTCAGAAATGGAGTGACAATACTCAATTACTAATTCCTTATCTGGAGCCCTGCTCTTAATAAATATGATAACATAATACTTATGTGAGCTGAAAAAAGCAAACAATGGTATGTGATCTCCACAAGCAAAACACAATCGCTGGGGAGTAGGTAGTAGAGTAGGTTAAGGTCATCCGGATGACACTGAGGAAGCTCATTATCAAGTTTCGTAAAGATCAAACAAACAATAAATCCGCACATATCGAAATGTCTACTGGACATGACCTATATTTCTACAAAATGTAGGTCACTGTCTCCCAATTGACACAGGGTGGTTAGCCATAACTATGAGGAAGTTACTGATGGATAAAGATAAAGATTTGACCGACATATCTGCAGATATGCCAAATTTTGAAGAACTTGTACATCAAAAGATGTTGACGACGTTGCCGGAATTATGACCGCTATGTCTCACTAACCTTGGGTTCGACTGGAGAAATGGTGCTGATGATGTTGTTTTTGCGACCAGAATAGATCCAGATCAGCCTGTGCATCCGCACAGTCTGATCAGGAGATCAGCCTGTGCATCCGCACAGTCTGATCAGGATCTGCACTGTTTGCCACTATGTCAATAAAACACCCATCATGCTTCTACCAAACAATATACAGTCTACATTCGTTACTTCAAACTTTCTTACTGTCTGTTTCACGAAACTGGCCCAAATTGTACGGCCATATAAACAATGCAAAAACAATATTCTTTTTTATACTATTAAATTTTATCAAAATTTAAGAATCAGCCTTCTTTTTTTTATTTCATTAAATTTTGTCCAATATTGATTTTATTGCGAAAAAACAATTTCCACATGTTAAATCAGAAATACTGGACCGATTTTCAAAATTTAACTTGTTTTCTTAGTTAGATCATTTCCAAGCTATCTAGCCGGTTTCAGAGTCAATTTCCAAATTTTTTAGTTTTCTGACTCCTCCCACATCTCCTTTTCCCCATGTTAAATTCCCATAGACATATACATTTTTCGTAATAAAATCAATATTGGACCTATTTATTTCATGACAAAACGTAGCTATGCATACAGACAATTCAACCACAAACTCTGGTAAGTGAGAAATATTGTACTGTATTAACCATAAATATTTCCAAAACAAATATCTCAATGGTAATCTTTCCGCAATAATACAATAATTATGTTACGCAATTCTGCAAAAACCAGGAACCCAATTTTCCGACGTTTCGGCACAAGGCCTCTATCAAGGAATTAGTTTCTACTATTATAAAACGCTAAGTGGCATCCATTTTAGATTTCACAATGTTTATCCTTTTTCTGTCAGAAAAGTGGATTCCTGGTTTTTGCAAAAGTATATGAAAATACACTGTTATTGTGGTTAGACCACTACTGCAATATCAAGGTGCTTGATCACGTGGTTATAACAACAACAACACTGGCTGAAAGTGTTGAAATCTTGCCCACTCCAAAGTAAAGTATTATTTGATATTTTCCTTAATATGAAACGGATTTGGATGAAATATGGCACAGCAAATGCGTCTTCATGAGCTGCATTTGGTCGATAGACACGGAAATCGATTCTTCGCAAAAACGACAGAAGTTTGGGCCAAAGTACAGAATAGACCACCAAATGCAGCGTTTGATGCACCATATTTCATAAAAATCTGTTACATAATAAGGACAATATAAAAGAATACGTACTTTGAATCAGATGGATTCTAGAAGCTTCAGTATTTGTTGTTGTTGTTAGTACCACGTGATCATACACCTTGAATACTATACCCTAAATATTGGCACGCTCACTGTTGTGGCGAAACTACATATTTTTATGTTTCCCCATATAAATGGTGTCCGAATATTTAGGGCTTATCACGGTATATAATCCGCTATATTCCCCACAGAGCGAAGACAGTCCAATATACTTCATCGATCGTTGATGGCAGTTCTGTTGGTGATTCGATCGAGTCCTGACTCATTCTATATTGTAGTTGCAATAGCAATTTTTGTGCGATGTCGTCATTTAAGATCATCGAGACTGGTTCACCCGTCACAGCATGTCCTTTTATACCTTCCTGGAGCTGAAACGTAGACACAGTCTAGTTGAGGATGTGACTGATGACTCGTATAAAGATCAATTTATCCCATCAACACAGTGCGTATGTGCCGTGAACCACGGTGCCATGAAACATTTTTGATATCCTGTCAATACGACCCAATTACTGCGTATGAATATGTGCGGTTGTCATATTACTAGTCGATTCTACGATTTTGAGGATGCGGCTGGGGTTATTTGTTTGCATTTTAAAGCTATTTGTAGGTGTTGACGGGATAAATAGAATAGTAGCTTAGTGCCGTGAATGGGAAAAAATATCTGGCGCGGCACGGAAACGGGATGTGGATTACATCCCGTTTCCTAAGCCTTGCCAGATATTTTTCCCATTCACGGCACTAACCTACTATTCTCTATATCTCACATGAGTGACGATTTAACATGATATATCGATGGCCTAGTAACATAAGGTCGTAAGTGCTATGCTTTAGCATAGCACTTACGACCTTATGTTACTAGACGACCATCGATATGTATTTATTAAAGAAGTTCACTGATCTGATAAGAAACATGTTAGATTTTATTTATTGCATAAGCATAGAATCATACATTGAAGCTGTACTGATCGCCCAGCATGTTTTCTGCAGCAATTTCTCATTGATATTAAAGGTTCTACAGGATGCAGTTGTGTTTCATATGCAGAGCCACAGTTAAGGTGCGTAATTGGACCAAATTTTTCCGGGTATTTTTCTTATTTCTTCACGAAAATTGGCAAGTTGGGATTGCTTTAGAATCGTCTCATCGAGACGATTCTAAAGCACTCCCAACTTGCCAATTTTGGCGAAGAAATAACGAAAGTCTCCACAAAGTTGATCAAATTACGCACCTTAACTGGAGCTCTGAAATGCACAGTGTAGTCCTTGGCAATCTAACAAGACTGATGAAAATTGCATGCAAATATTCAATGTCTGTCACAGGTTGTAGAGGTTTTAATTTCTGCATATATTAAAATGAAAATGAGCTGTGACATCACAGTATGTGCATTTATATAAATTTGTTTTTCCATTACACTTACACTTCTTACTGTGTATTTCTGTATACCTGATCACTATATGATATTAAATAAGACAGAATGTTAAAAATAAAATGAATATAAATACCAGATGGCCGCGGCCCGCATGTCAAGCCCGCCGAGGCACTTGATGGTCTCAGAGTGTATTTATTTGAAGTTTGAATTAAGGGTTGTGGAGATATAAGGTATGTAAAAGCTTTAACGCAAATTTTAAAGTCATTTGACCTTGATCTTAGGCATGTGGGCTACATGGGTGGGCTATAGAATGAAAATATGGATGATAATAAAGAATTATTTGAAGTTTGAAGTAAATCAGAGTAAGTGTTGTGGAGATATAAGGTAAAAACTTTAACACAAATTTCAAAGCCATTTGACCTTGACCTTCGGCATGTGGACCACATGGACGGGCTATGGAATGAAAATATGGATTATGAAAGTATTGGAAGTTGGAAGTAACTTGGAGTCACAATTGTGGAGATATAAGATTTTATAACGCAAACTTCTAAGTCATTTGGCCTTGACCTTGGGGCACAGGGGCCGCATGAGTGGGACACAGCATGAATATATGGACGATGACTAATAAGCATATGAAGTTTCAAGTCAATGTGACTTAGGACTGCAGATATATAAGGTATTTAAAAACTTTAACACAGATTTCGGACGGACGCACGCACGCACACAGAATGATTATATGGATGATGCCCAATAAGCCTACGAAGTTTCAAGCAAATCTGACTTACGGTTACAGAGATAGTAGGTATGTGAAAACTTTAACGCAGATTTTGACAGAAACTTTAACTCAAACTTCTAAGTCATTTGACCTTGACATAGGGGCACAGGGGCCGCAATAAGCATACAAAGTTTCAAGCAAATCCGACTTACGGTTACAAAGATAGTAGGTATTTGAAAACTTTAATGCAAATTTTGACAAAAGTCATTTGCCCTTCACCTTGGGCACAGGGGCCTCATGAGTGGGATACAGCATGAATATATGGACGATGACTACCGGTAATAAGCATATGAAGTTTCAAGTCAATGTGACTTAGGACTGCAGAGATGGTATTTAAAAACTTTAACGCAGATTTCGGACGCACGCACGCACGCACGCACGCACGCACGCACGCACGCACGCGGCACGCATGCGCGGACACCCAGACGTCATTGTGATCACTATGTCTCGCTTTCCACAAGCGGGCTCGACAAAAACTAAGTATTTATGGGTCGCCTATGATGCCACAGACAAAAATATTCAGCCCTGATAATTGAATAACCCGACCTGGTGCCAGGTCCTCCCCACACCATTCGCTTAGCCCACTCCCTAAAAATAATATAATTTAGTACTAATCTTACTACTTTTATAACCAAATTCAACTCTCAAGTAGCAAGAAAGCCAAAAATGTACCCGAGGCCAAACCCGGGATTCTGGCACTGATGAACCCCACCATTAAACTTACTCTTCACAATCTGACAACAAAACCACCCGATTCTTAATTTTCAGTAGATTGATTGATTGAGGTTTCATGCCACCTTTTTCCAATGACCCCTTCAATTGTAAGTTCATTAACCAATTACAGATAGGATACTATTAACGAAGTATGAAATTTTCTTTAAAAAATCCCTGTTTTCCCTATTTCTTCCCGAATGTATACGCTGCCACCACTCATTTGAACCGTCTCGCCGAGACAGTTCAAATGAGTGGTACCAACATATACTTTTATTGAGAAATAAATAAAATCATAATTTTTTTCAACAAAATATACTGTATCTACTGACTGCAATGAGTCAAGAGCAAGTATGTACCACGTGTATAACGGACGGAGCGATATCAGCCGACAGGTGACATATCGGATCTATTTCGTCATCGTCCAGCATCAAGATGGCGTCAAACACCTCCGCCAATGCTGCAGCAGTATCCCATGAATCACTGGATGCAGTCAGTTGGTCGGAATCCTGAAATATACAAGCATATCGATGGTCTAGTAACATAAGGTCGTAAGTGCTATGCTTTAGCATAGCACTTACGACCTTATGTTACTAGACCATCGATATGATAGGGCCACAAATATATGCACAATATTTATGTGTAGAATAGTATTTATTTAATGGTGTTTAATGGCCTGTCAAGTGCTTCAGACAATAATGAAATTTGACCTCCTGGGCCCCGCCATTTTTTATCCCAGGGTCATCATTTTAACAAATTTGAAAAAGCATTGACTATCGAACATTCGACGAACTCCATTTTGAAAATTCCAAATCTGAATTAAATATTTAAATAAAAATATTTATATACTAAGCCATGGAATTAGAATATCCTGATTTGGTGCCAGGTCCTCACAATACCAGAGTCACTTAGCCCCACCTCCAAAAGTACATAGGATTAGTACTAATCTTACTAATTTAATGGGTATAAACAGATTCAACTCTCATGTACAAAAATCCCAGGTCAGGATGAACCCCATTGTTAAAAAATTACCCTTCATATGCTCCAAACCAACCGCCCACGTGAAAGGCAGGGATTCCGCTGGCAATCGCCACTTTCGCAATTGGCGATAAAAAATTACAAATTTTTTTTTTTTTTTTTTTTTTTTTTTTAAGTGGCGAGTTTTTTATTTTCCCCAGCGGAATCCCTGGAAAGGGATAAATACTGTGGTATGAAGTGATTTTACCTTTGCGTGAACACCAGCAACGTCTAACACCAACTTCCAATCTTCTTCTGTAGAGTAGAGCTTGTGTCGTAGACCATCAAGTGTCATGTCGAGGTCCGCCCCCGACTCTACTTTGTCCATCTAACAGTAAACATATACATTTACACTGTCCTTAAATTTGTAATGGAAACGCCCATTCAACTACAGGTTGAAGTAACGGACCGAGGTTTACCCCCTCCATAATGGAGTATATGGAGGGGTATTTAGCTTATTTTTTTTCTTCATTTATTGATGCTATTGATTTATTGATTAGCTAAAAATATTTTTGTTTACCCCCTCCATATACTCCATAATGGAGTATATGGAGGGGGTAAACAAAAAATGCATAGCTTTTTTTTTTCTTCATTTATTGATGCTTTTAGGCATATTTAATGTATTTATAGACCTCGGTCCGTTACTTCAACCTGTGCATTCAACGTGTTGCGTTTATATCCCAGTACATTGCATTATTTGTGAGAAGTTTTTGATTTGTTCAAGTATGTTTGATCTCATTAAAATACATGACGTTCATCATCGTTGTCAATAACGTCACGCGTATGGACCGACAACTTAGCTGTTCTATGAATTGCGACGAAGGGACAATAAGATTCCTAATTTAACACCGTATTTGGGTATTTACATCAGAACATGCAACGACAACATAAGTTAAAGTAATACAACCATGGGCTGTTGTGTTTACTGTAGTACGAAAAACACTTGGTCTATATCCCTGGGTGTGGCCAGTAGGGATAACAGGACAGATGTGTGTGTGTGTGGGGGGGGGGTGTCATGGTGTCACACTATATCACCAGGTCACCGGATGGCTACATCCTGAGTGTGGCTGGTGTAGCGTAGGGATACTGGGTGTGGCAGTAGGATACAGAGTGTGTGTGTGTGGGGGTTGTCTACTGGTGTCACACTATGACTCACCAGGTCACCGAGGATGGCTACATCCCTGAGTGTGGCCAGTAGGGATAACAGGACAGATGTGTGTGTGTGTGGGGGTGTCTACTTTGGTGTCACACTTATGACTCACCAGGTTCACCGAGTATGGCTACATCCTGGGTGTGGCCGGTATGGATAAACAGGACAGATGTGTGTGTGTGTGTGGGGGTGTCTGGTGTCACACTATGAACTCACCAGGTCACCGATGGATGGCTACATCCCTAGTGTGCAGTACGGGGATACACATACAGATGTGTGTGTGTGGTGGGGGGTGTCTACTGGTGTCACACTATGACTCACCAGGTCACCGAGGATGGCTACATCCCTGGGTGTGGCCAGTAGGGACAACAGGACAGATGTGTGGGGGGTGTCTACTGGTGTCACACTATGACTCACCAGGTCACCGAGGATGGCTACATCCCTGAGTGTGGCCAGTAGGGATAACATGACAGATGTGTGTGTGGGGGTGTCTACTGGTGTCACACTATGACTCACCAGGTCACCGAGGATGGCTACATCCCTGAGTGTGGCCAGTAGGGATAACATGACAGATGTGTGTGTGTGTCTACTGGTGTCACACTATGACTCACCAGGTCACCGAGGATGGCTACATCCCTGAGTGTGGCCAGTAGGGATAACATGACAGATGTGTGTGTGGGGGCGTCTACTGGTGTCACACTATGACTCACTAGGTCACCGAGGATGGCTACATCCCTGAGTGTGGCCAGTAGGGATAACATGACATGTGTGTGTGGGGGTGTCTACTGGTGTCACACTATGACTTACCAGGTCACCGAGGATGGCTACATCCCTGGGTGTGGCCAGTAGGGATAACAGGACAGATGTGTGTGTGGTGGGGGTGTCTACTGGTGTCACACTATGACTCACCAGGTCACCGAGGATGGCTACATCCCTGGGTGTGGCCAGTAGGGACAACAGGACAGTTGTGAGCTGATCTCTACTGATGTTAGTCATATCCATGAATGGCTGGAATATCTGTTTCGGTCGCTGTATTTCCATATCTGAGGTAGAGATCAAAGTTACACAAAACATTAATTACAACTCAAAATGCTGTACACGATTCTGAATAGTTTCATTGGACACACGTTCTCACATAATGGCAAGAGATCAAACATCAACTACTGTCTGTTCCCTGTTCTTCTGCCGACGAACCTTTGGCTATTAAAAACATTAAATCTAAAAAATATTTAAAAGTAAATACTTTTTCATCAATAACAAAAAAGTCACCCTCCCCAAAAAAAATTATTTGATGAAATTCCATCAAATAATGATTTTATTGCGAAACAAGAAACGAGGCAAAGCCACGAAGGCCAGGTTTTTTCGAAGCATAGACACTTGGATATAACATAATTATACCCACTTTTTGTAGACTAGATGGCCGTGGCCTGCATGTCGCGCCTTGGGGCGAGGCATGGACACTAAAAAAATAGATATAGTAGATGGAAAAACTTTAACCAAAAAACTTTAACCGGACACACGGACGTACGGACGGACGTATACCAAAATGCCGACGATATAACGCTTTCCGCAAGCAGGCGCGACAATGATGATAAACACCCATGTGAAGTATCAAGGTAATGGGTGAAGCAGTTGCGGAGATATAGTACACGAAAAACTTTTAACCAAAAAACTTTAACCAGACGTACGTTAAAAAGTTAACGTTGAAAAGTCAATTACGTAGAAATAATAGGTGAAGGCATGGACATTAAAAAAAGAAATATAGTATAAGGAAAAACTTTAAACCAAAAAACTTAACCAAAAACTTTAACCGGACACACATACGTATGTACGTATGTACGCCAATGTGCCGACTATATCGCGCTTACCGCAAGCGGGCGCGACAAAAAATTTAACCAAAAAGTTTAACCAAAAACTTCAAAGTAATTTGACCTTGACATTGGGCACAGGGGCCACATGGGAGGGGGGTAAAATGAAAATATAGATGATGATAAACACCCATGTGAAGTTTCAAGGTAATGGGCAAAGCAGTTGCAGAGATATAGTACAACGAAAAACTTTAACCAAAAAACTTAACCAAAAACTTCAAAGTAATTTGACCTTGACATTGGGCACAGGGGCCGCACGGCAGGGGGTAGAATGAAAATATAGATGATGATAAACACCCATGTGAAGTTTCAAGGTAACGGGCAAAGCAGTTCCAGAGATATAGTATAGCGAAAAACTTTAACCAAAAAACTTAACCAAAAAGCTTAACCAAAAACTTTAACCAAAAAACTTAACCAAAAACTATAACCGGACACACGTACGTATGTACGCCAAAGTGCCTACTATATCGCGCTTTCCAAAAAGTTTAAGCAAAAAAATTTAAGCAAAAAGTTTAAGCAAAAAGTTCAAAGTAATTAGACCTTGACATTGGGCACAGGGGCCGCACGGGAGGACGGTAGAATGAAAATATAGATGATGATAAACACCCATGTGAAGTTTCAAGGAAATGGGCAAAGCAGTTGCAGAGATATAGTATAAGAAAAACTTTAACCAAAAATCTTAACCAAAAAACTTAACCAAAAACTTCAAAGTAATTTGACCTTGACATTGGGCACAGGGGCCGCACGGGAGGGGGGTAGAATGAAAATATAGATGATGATAGACACCCATATGAAGTTTCAAGGTAATGGGCAAAGCAGTTGCAGAGATATAGTATAACAAAAAACTTTAACCAAAAAACTTAACCAAAAAACTTAACCAAAAACTTTAACCAAAAAACTTAACCAAAAACTTCAAAGTAATTTGACCTTGACATTGGGCACAGGGGCCGCACGGAAGAGAGGTAGAATGAAAATATAGATGATGATAAACACCCATGTGAAGTTTCAAGGTAATGGGCAAAGCAGTTGCAGAGATATAGTATAACGAAAAACTTTAACCAAAAAAACTTAACCAAAAACTTAACCAAAAACTTTAACCAAAAAACTTAACAAAAAACTTCAAAGTAATTTGACCTTGACATTGGGCACAGGGGCCGCACGGGACGGGGGTAGAATGAAAATATAGATGATGATAAACAACCATGTGAAGTTTCAAGGTAATGGGCAAAGCAGTTGCAGAGATATAGTATAACGAAAAACTTTAACCAAAAAACTTAACCAAAAAACTTAACCAAAAAACTTAACCAAAAACTTCAAAGTAATTTGACCTTGACATTGGGCACAGGGGCCGCACGGGAGTGGGGGTAGAATGAAAATATAGATGATGATAAACACCCATGTGAAGTTTCAAGGTAATGGGCAAAGAAGTTGCAGAGATATAGTATAACGAAAAACTTTAACCAAAAAACTTAACCAAAAAAAACTTAACCAAAAACTTTAACCAAAGAACTTAACAAAAAAGTTTAACCAAAAAACTTAACCAAACAACTTAACCAAAAACTTTAACAGCACACACGTACGTACGCCAAAGTGCCGACTATATCGCGCTTTCCGCAAGCAAAAATGATGTAATTAATAAAACAAGTTAGATTTTGAAAAATCGGTCCACAAATAAAAAGAATATTTAAACTAGAAATGTGGCCTGTCGGCACACGAATGCCCCCGCTGGCAGCCAAAGAAAACGAGGCATATTTGATTATAAGCCATTTACCCGAGTGTTAAGGTTTTGAACGCACCCAGTCGAAGGCATTTACGCAGCGTTAAGGTTTCTAACGCACCAAGTCTGTGACCTTGACCCTGGGCTTAGCGGGGGCGGGACGAATGTGGATTTGTCACAGGGCGGTAGAGGACCATTGGAGCAATGCGTGTGTGCAATGTGAAGCAGACCCGAGCAAGGAAACAGAAATTATAAGCCATTTACCCAGCGTTAAGGTTTCGAACGCACCAAGTCTGTGACCTTGACCCTGGACTTAGCGGGGGCGGGACGAATGTGGATTTGTCACAGGGCGGTAGAGGACCATTGGAGCAATGCGTGTGTGAAATGTGAAGCAGATCCGAGCAAGCAAACAGAAATTATAAGCCATTTACCCAGCGTTAAGGTTTCGAACGCACCAAGTCTGTGACCTTGACCCTGGGCTTAGCGGGGGCGGGACGAATGTGGATTTGTCACAGGGCGGTAGAGGACCATTGGAGCAATGCGTGTGTGCAATGTGAAGCAGACCCGAGTAAGGAAACAGAAATTATAAGGCATTTACCCAGCGTTAAGGTTTCGAACGCACCAAGTCTGTGACCTTGATCCTGGGCTTAGCGGGGGCGGGACGAATGTGGATTTGTCACAGGGCGGTAGAGGACCATTGGAGCAATGCGTGTGTGCAATGTGAAGCAGACCCGAGCAAGGAAACAGAAATTATAAGCCATTTACCCAGCGTTAAGTTTCGAACGCACCAAGTCTGTTGACCCTGAGCTGGGCTAGCGGGCGACTTGAATGTGAATGTCACAGGGCAAGGTAGAAGGTTTCAATTGAGCCAATGCGTTGTGTGCATGGTAGAAGCCAGACAAGCAAGCATGACAAGGCATTAAATTATAAGCCATTTACCCAGCGTTAAGGTTTCGGGACGTACGTACGTACGTACGTACGTACGTACGTACGGACACCGGTAACACTATATGCCCCCCTCACCATTCGGTGGCGGGGGCATAAAAAAATCAATTTTTAGCCCCCACAGGAAAATCGTTTTTTCGCAATAAAAAATTTCATCAAATAATTTTTTTTGGGGAGGGTGACTTGTTATTGATGAAAAAGCACTTACTTTTAAATATTTTTTAGATTTAATGTGTTTAATAGCCAAAAGTTTGTCGGCAGAAAAACGTGGAACAGACAGTAGAGCAAGTGAGCAGAAGCTCATGGATACCCCCGGACACCACTTGGACCGACAAATAAACACTTTAACGAAAATCTTACTGACGGATGAACGGACAGATGGAATGACAAAAACTATATATACCCCTCTACATACTTTGTATGCCGGGTTATAATAAACTCTAGACATGTTGAACTAAAACTATAAAACTCTTGTCCGAGATTGCGCTACAGTTTTCGGCTCCCCAACTATCCCTGTTAACGCAAGTCAGATTGGATATTTATCCCGTCAACACAGTGCATATGTGCCGGCCGTGAAACACGGTGCCATGATGAAACATTTTTGAAATCCTGTCAATACGACCTAAACACTGCGTATGAATATGTGCGGTTCAGTTCTCCGAGTTTGAGGATGCGGCTTGGGTTATTTGTTTGCATTTTAAAGCTATTTGTAGTGTTGACAAGATAAATTGAATAGTAGGTTAGTGCCGTGAACGGGAAAAGATATCTGGCCTTGCCAGATATTTTTTCCCATTCACGGCACTAACCTACTATTTTCTATTTGTCATCATCCATTTGTTCATTGTACAGCCCAGCCATGTGACCCCTGTGCTCAAGGTCAAAGTCAAATGACTTAAAGCTTTGCATTACAGTTTTGTGTAACATTGGTAATGTTTTTTCAACTACCTACTATCACTGGTAACGTAACAAACAATAACATACCAAGTTTTTCAATATTCTGTCGTCCGGCAGCGACGGTATCTGTGACAACCGAGGTCGCGTCAACCTCATCGTAACCGATACAGCTGGAAAACCCGCCGTGCTGCCCGGTCGCCAACACAAGTTGTATCGTACCATCCCTCGTGCTCACGTTGAGCTCATGTACATTGTACGATAGTGGCGTGTTGGCTGGCAGACCGATGTCGCGATCTTTCGTGTACTCAGCTTCGGCACTCACAGCAACATTTGGCGCCACCTAAATGATTGGCTGATTACCGTAATAACCCTAATTATTCGGACATAATTTATTTGTGGACACACATAAAAATATATGGTTTCCCTACAACAGTGAGCGTGCCAATATTTAGGGTTAGTATGGCAGTACTGGTTTAATCACAATAACAATGTATTTGGATGCAATTTGTTTTGGGAAACCCCTATTTAATCCTGGGCAGCATAGGCAGGGTATACAATGAAAATGTGGATGGTGATCAATGTGCATATGAAGTTTCAAGTTGATATCCCAAGCAGTCACAGATATAGCAATTTGGAAAACTTTAACGCAAAACTCGGACGGCGGACAAAGTGGTAACTACATGCTCCTGCACCAAGAGCCGAGGTGACTTGTCAGAGAATGTTTTCATGCTTACCCAGGTGAATCTGAGTTCGACAAGTTGAGCACGGCTCTGAGTTGAGTATGGAAGACCAGATGGCCGCGGCCTGCATGTCGAGCCTGCCGAGGCATTTGATGGTCTCAGAGTGTATTTATTTGAAGTTTGAATTAAGGGTTGTGGAGATATAAGGTATGTAAAAGCTTTAACGCAAATTTTACCTTGAACTTGTGCATGTGGGCCGCATCGGTGGGCTATAGAATGAAAATATGGATGATAATAAAGAATTATTTGAAGTGTTGTGGAGATATAAGGTATGTAAAAACTTTAACGCAGATTTTATAATAACGCAAACTTCTAAGTCATTTGACCTTGACCTTGGGGCATAGGGGCCGCATGAGTGGGACAGAAAATGAATATATGGATGATGACCAATAAGCATACAAATTTTCAAGCAAATCTGACATACAGTTACAGAGATAATAGGTATCTGAAAAATTATATTGGGCACATATATATTTGGACAAAAACTTTAACCAAACTTCTAAGTCATTTGACCTTGGGGCACAGGGGCGGCCGCATGAGTCGGGCACAGACTAATAAGCATTTGAAGTGTCAAGTGAATGTGACTTGGGACTGCAGAGATATAAGGTATTTAAAAACTTTAACGCAGATTTCGGACGGACAGACGGACACCCGGACGTCATTGTGATCACTATGTCTCGCTTTCCGCAAGTGGGCTCAACAAAAAGGATGTCTAATCTCGGACCCTGGTGGCCAACCAAACCGAGTTACCCAACATATAATTCCAGCACAAAAATATTTACACAATTCCCTAACATTTGATTGGCCCGTAGCAAGTCTCTGTCCAAAATGTATATCCCAGTAAACTCCCACGCCGAACTACTTTCCGTAACTGTGAGGCGCAGGTAAAATAATTCTTAAGAAAACGGAAAACAAACACATTTTCTTGATGAATTTATTTCAAATGCTGGAATTATAAGGAATGAATGGCCTTTTTGTGGAATTTATCGGGGATATAAACTTGGAAAAGTTGCGGGAATACTGGACGAGGCCTTCCGGCCTTCGTCCAGTATTCCCGCGACTTTTCCAAGTTTATACCCCGATAAATTCCACAAAAAGGCCATTAATTCCTATATTACATGTACAGTCGAATCTCCCAGTGTGGCCACCTCTCTACAACAACCCTCTCTCTGTAACAGCCAATATGTTATAACCCAAATGAACAATTGCCTCTATATTTAACCTCCCTACTACAACCACCTCTCTACAACAACCCTGTCTCTGTAACAGCCGATATTTTATAACCCAAATGAACAATGGACTCTATATTTAACCTCCCTACTACAACCACCTCTCTACAACAACCCTCTCTCTGTAACAGCCGATATGTTATAACCCAAATGAACAATTGACTGTATATTTAACCTCCCTACTACAACCACCTCTCTACAACAACCCTGTCTCTGTAACAGCCAATATTGTATAACCCGAATGAACAATTGCCTCTATATTTAACCTCCCTACTACAACCACCTCTCTACAACAACCCTCTCTCTGCAACAGCTGATATGTTATAACCTAAATGGACAATTGCCTCTACAAATAAACGCCATACAACTGCACATCTCCAGAGCTCCAGATAAGGTGCGTATTAGCGTATTTTACGCAATTATTTTAGCCGAATACGCATTGATTATCAAAAGTGGGAGTACACAATACGCACAGCAATGTGAAAATACGCATTGATTTTCAAATTGAGAAGTGAAAATACTGTCATAAAGTTGAAAATTCTCTTAGTTGAGCTTCAAAAAGCAAACAGCGTGTGCTTTTTGCAGCTCAAATTAGTGAATGTTTAAATTTGTAATATTTTTTTTATCATCTGTTCCCTATTTAGTAATGAAGAAAATCAATAATCGATTTGTAAAAGTAAAATACGCAATAATTTTGAAATCAGGGGGTGTAGTACTTTAGACACAAAGCTTATCTGGAGCTCTGCATCTCTACAACAGCCATGTCTGTGTCTTTCCATGAGACACTGTTGTATACAGGCTGCAATGTAAATACTCTTACCGGGACTTTCACTGTTGTTTTGGCGTCAACGTCTGTGACCCGGCTAATGGTTCCGCCCTCCTTCAGGTGAGCCACGCCCGTAATGATACACAACACCTTGGTCTGGTCTTTTCTCAACTGCTGTATATACGGGTGGTCCAAGTTTATATACCTGTCCAACAAATTTTATTCAGAGCTCCAGATAAGCTTTGATTTTCTTCATTACTAAATATGGAACAAATGATAACAAATATAACAAATTTGAGCTGCAAAAAGCAACCACTGTTTGCTTTTTTGCAGCTCAACTATTAAAGTGAATTTTCAGCTTTATGACAGTATTTTCCACTGACTGAATTTGAAAATCAATGTACTCCCACTTTTGATAATCAATACGTATTCAGCTAAAATAATTGCACAAAATACGTCAATACGCGCCTTATCTGGTCCAAGTTTATATACCTGTCCAACAAATTTTATTCAGCGCCCCAGATAAGCTTTGTGTCTAAAGCGCACTATACCCCCGGACTTCAAAATCATTGCGTATTTTACTTTTACAAATGGGTTATTGATTTTCTTCATTACTAAATATGGAACAAATGATAAAAAAGTATAACAAATTTGAGTTGCAAAAAGCAGCTTTTTGCAGCTCAACTCAGTGAATTTTCAACTTTATGACAGTATTTTCACAGACTACTCAATTTGAAAATCAATGCATTCCCACTTTTGATAATCAATGCGTATTCAGCTAAAATAATTGCACAAAATACGTCAATACGTGCCTTATCTGGAGCTCTGTTATTCATTATACATCAAGGATCTCAAAACAAGCTTTCATTTGGTACGAGATACAAGGTGCATGATCACGTGGTTAGAACAACAACAACAATGGCGAAAGTGTTGAAAGCGCGCCCACTCCAAAGTAAGTATTATTTGATAGTTTCCTTAATATGCAATGGATTTTGATGAAATATGGCACAGCAAACACGTCTTCATGAGCTGCATATGGTGGTCTCGGGACATACTTATGTCGTTTTTGTGAAGAATCGATTTCTGTGTCAGTAGACAAGGAAATTGATTCTTCGCAAAAACGACAGAAGTTTGGGCAGAAGTACAGAGACCACAAAATGCAGCTTAACAAGACACGTTTGATGCGCCATATTTCATCAAAATCTGTTACATAATAAGGACAATATAAAAGAATATGTACTGTCAGTAATTGTTGTTGTTGTATTTTTGCTATTTCTCAACAAAAGTATATGTTGTGACCACTCATTTGAACCGTCTCGACGAGACGGTTCAAATGGTGGTCGCGACACATACTTCTGAGCACATAGAATGAAAATATTTATATTTTAACACCAAAAAAAGAGTGTGTATCCTCAGCATGAAATGGGTTAAACAAGATAACATTGAAACCAGTCACAAACTGTTTGTCAAGATTGAGATTAACCTACCGGTAACCAACTAATAAAAGTCAAACATGTATTCAAGTTAGCCCTTCAAAGTAAGGAGAAGTTTTCACTAAATTTTTTTACAAAATATACATTTTTTTCAAAATTTCTGTTTTATATAGAGAAAAACTTCTCCTTCAACTCAAAATAGGGAGAAGCCCGACAATTTAGGAAGCAAATTTCGCCCACTTTGCCCTGTAACCCGATCCCTGATAACGTCTGAAAGACAACAAATATTCCTGTCTTGCATATTGCGCTGTGAAAGCAGAGGTTTGTCCACCTTTCCGTCTACAAACACATGCGGTGTGTGTGTGGCACTCGCTTCGATAAAGATCGATGTAGCAGTGCCTGATAAACTTTATATCAATAGACACTGGTAGTCTGTATGTAGTAATCCTACTTACCTATCAGCTAGTTCTGTGAGCAGCTCCGGTTCACTGACCTCAGACTTGGCCACTTTACCAAACTTTATATTGAGGGTAATGTTGTCGCTCGCCTCCACGTCTACATCCAACAACTCCTTACAGATCTCTGCACCAAACTTCCCTGAAGGTGAATCAAACATATCATATGGAAAACTACTTCCCTGAACATAAATGAAATATATCATAGGGCAGCTACAATAACCATTAGACTACTAATATTTCAGAAATTGACATATTGGCTACTAAACATTTCAGAAATTATTTTAAAAAACACAATGTTTTTTTTACAAATGTTGCAGCATATTTAAAACAGAGCTCCAGATAAGCTGCGTATTTGCTTAAATACCCAATTGAAATTGCCAAAATTGCCAGAAACGACTTTTCACGCCTCTGCAGAAGATGTCTTTTGAAAACATTGTGGGAAAAGGAGAAATTGCTTGTATCAGACAATTTAACCATCATTTGACAAAGCATTTGATTATTTTATTCAGATGTTTTGGATTTGGAAGAGTCGAAATATCGCAAAACAGGGAAAGGGTTAAAACAGTATTGTCCTATTCAGAGCAATTAAAATTGCCAAAAGCAATTGTTGAATAGTTTGTTTCAAATTGGCCTTTAAACAAACCTTTCAGCGAGATCTTTGTTGTACGGTTGAAGTCCGATATAAGCGGTATTTCTTCACACTTAGTCTTTAGCGGGGTAGTATCCGTTAAGACATCTGTCAGCTGAAAGTACATGTATGTTAACACATGAAAGTAACATTTCATGCAACAGTAGCCTATTTCACAAACATTGCAAAGTATACTTATCTACCAAAGTATACTTTGAGGGAGACATTTTCAATTTAAGGATAAACTCATTAATTTTTATTATACTGAATTTATTACATTATCACAGCCATTTTCAATATAATAATTCTGCATACTTTTAATCTTCAAACATATGCAGTGGTTAGTTCTATGAAATAATGCATTTTGGGAAAAATAAATGATTACTCCCTCAAAGTATACTTTGCTAGATAAGTACACTTTGCAATTTTGATGAAATCGGCTACAGATGTAGGTGAGCAGTAAATGTGTATCACTGTATTGTATCCCCATATTTTAGCTGAATACGTACTGGTTTTCAAAAGTGGGAGTCCAAAATACTGACACAACAATTAAAAATACTCATCGATTTTCAAAATTAGTAAAAATTCCCCAAAACGAAAAATCCCTAATTCGAGTTGAAAAAAAGAGAGCAAACAGTTGGAATAAAATAGGGCTCCAGATAAGTTTTGTATCTAAAGAGTATAATACCCCAGATATCAAATTCAATGCGTATTTTACTTTTATAAATATATTATTGATTTTCTTCCTTATTAAAATTTAAATAGGGAACAAGTGATAAAAAATAAAATAAAACACATTTAAAAATTCACTTATTTGAGATGCAAAAATCAATTGGCAGCTCAACTAAGTAAATTTCAACTTTATTACAGTATTTTCAATAATCAATTTGAAAGTCAATGCGTATTTTCACATTGGTGCGAGTATTTTGTACTCCCACTTTTGATAATCAGTGCGTATTCTTCTAAAATAAGTGCATAAAATATGCACCTTATCTGGAGCTCTGGTAAAATACATGCCTCGTTTAAACAAGTGAACTAATGGGTTCAGAAGAAGAAGAGACTGAGAGGGAGTTATAGCCCACTCACATTGATCATCATAAAAAAAGATAATTCCAGCACAAAAAATATTTACACAATTCCCTAACATTTGATTGGTCCGTAGCAAGTCTCTGTCCAAAATTTATATCCCAGTAAACTCCCGAAAACTCCGAAACTTGGAAAAGTCGCGGCAATACTGGACGAGGCCTTCCGGCCTTCGTCCAGTATTCCCGCAACTTTTCCAAGTTTATACCCCGATAAATTCCACAAAAAGGCCATTCATTCCTATAATGAACGACAGTAAAAACATATTGGCGTATTTTACACACGTATATTAGCAGCATAGGCGGCAAAATGCCATTTCCCGCATTCTCAGGGCCCAGTCTTGAGTGCCCAAAGAGCCCGATGTTGCAAGGGGGTCTGGGGGCATGCTCCACCGTAAATGTTTGAAGTCTAAGGGGCGTGAAACGACATTTCCTGCATTCTCATTTTTTGAAATCTAAGAGGCGTAAAACGCTGCATTCTCAGCATGTTTGAGGATGAGAATATGTGCTTTTTTACAGAATTATTGAGAGGACCAGGCCCCCGCCCCCCAACAAAATCACATACTCCCCACCCCCCACCCCCCATCCCCCCACCCCCACCCCCCACCCCCACTTCCGCCGCCCCTGAGCAGAATATGCATTGATTATCAAAAGTGGGAGTACAAAATACTCACAGCAATGTGAAAATATGCATTGATTTTAAAATTGATTAGTGAAAATACTGTAATAAACTTAAAAAATTACCAGATTACGAAGTCGAGCTGAAAAAAGCAAAAAGCAGTGTTTGCTTTTTGCAGCTGAAATAAGTGATTTTTCAACTTTTTTTTATCATTTGTTCCGTATTAAATAAGGAAAAAAATCAATAATACATTTGTAAAAGTAAATATGCATTGAATTTGAAATCCGAGGGTATAATACTCTTAGCTTTAGACACAAAACTTATCTGGAGCTCTGTTGTAGTTTAAAATTTTGACTGACTAATACTGCCTGTAGGCTGGGAGGAACATTATACTCTGTTTCGCGAAAGGTGCCCAAATTTTGCGGCCATATAAACAATTCAAAAACAATATTTTTTTCGATAATTTAAAGGAAAAAGTTAAATTCCCATAGAGAAATCAATTTTTCGTAATAAAACCAATATTTGACCAAATTTCACGAAATAACAAGAAATGCGTCTGTCAAACGCGGATGCCACCTGCAGCATATTTGAGAAACTGTGACAAATTGGTTAACCGAAAAGTGTGACGGACGGACAGACGGACGGACAGACGGACGGACAGACGTTCTTACGGTACTATACTTATGTGGCTTATCACAAGTTAAATATTAGCCACATAAAAGGATTTTTAGCCACATAAAAGGATTTTTAGGTGGCTAATTGTAACCAACCCTATCCTTTACTAAGTCCATCCCCTGTGGGGCTAGCCACATAAGTATAGTACCGTCAGCGCGGACAGACGGACGGTCCAAACACTATATGCCACCCGTTTCTTCGAAACCCAGTGGCATAAAAAGAAGGCTCATTCTTAAATTTTCATTTAATTTAATATTATAGAAAAAATTATTGTTTTTGAATTGTTTATATGCCATGGCCGTAACATTTGGGTAGCTTTCGTGAAACAGACTTTGTTTGTAGGTCTGTGGCAATTACCAGAAACTCTGTAGGGTGATAAACTGCCTTCTCAAAGAAAATGTACTGGCGCTTTTTCGACTTCACAGCAAGGTGGAACGGTTTGACATTGTCCTTCTCATCAATGCTCGGCACAGCTAATAACGTTTTCTTGCCAACTGACTTAACAAATTGATAACAGGCTGCAGAAAACATGATATTGCCTCCAAAGTGGGGTCCCATATAAGGTACGGGTTCAACCAGAGTTTTGCCTCCAAAGAAGCTGATATGTCTAACACTGATGGCTGGTGTTGGTAGACGGTATAAAGGACAACTACTTTATGCTGGTGTTGTATTGATAAGTTGGCAGGTAATGCGAGTAGCAGCTGCAAAATTTGACACTTTATTCACTTAAATCGGCGAAAAACCAGGAAGTGTAACGCCATTTGGATAATCTTTGGGTTTTACCATTTCTGACTAAATAGCGCAATGGTCCGATTTCGGCGCAAGTTCGGTTTAAAAATATTATAAATATTGACTTTATTTCGAGTTTTATGCAATAAAAAATAAACATTATTGTATGTATATTCCCATTAATAAATCATCCGAACACTAAATATAAAACAGCACAAGTGACATTTTATTATCAGGTTGTATTATTGTTTAAGACAGACGGACACTTGAACGGACGCCTACGACTTCTGAGAGATTGTCATCATTTATGTATTGCCTAATTATGTCGCAAGTAGCGATAGTTAGATGTATGTATTGACTACATTTCTGGTGAAATGGTCGTAGCAATGTTTAATCCGGCAACGGCACAAGTGACATTTGCCAGCGCAAGTGACATTCTATTATCAAAGTGAGATGAACAAAATGTTGTATTTTCTTTATTTCTAGTGGTTTGCAATAATGAGCATTATTTGATGTATATTTCCATTAATAATGTGTGTGTTTGTTGGGGTTTAACGGCCTATCAACAGCTTGCAAGTATCCCCTAATGCACTATCGAGAAAAAGCAATCACAGCAGATATGTCGATTATTTTGTCTTATCGTCCCTGGCTGCATGCATGTGTTCATTGACGTGGTGTACACACTTTTATATCATATTCAAACGTGTGCATGGTGACAAATCTGGTACATATATACTGTGGTTTCAAATATAATATATTTACAAAAACGATAAATATAATAATTATATAAGTATGATGGTCACATATAATAACCAATTGAAGCATTTGAAGCATATAGATACAACACTTTTTGTTGAAACAATGTTATTATTTTGTTTATTTTTCCATAAAAGTATATGTTCTTGTAACAATATATGTAGCAACATAATAATTCACTGGAGACGAAACAAAATAATATATAGTTACACCTGCTCAGTCTGTATAATAAGTCAATTAATTAATGGAAACATGTTCTGTTACTCCTTAGACATAGCACTATGGCTTTACTACCGATATAAATAGCAAAGTAAATAATAAATGATAAAGTCAGATCATGAACATTAGAAGTTAACCCTTTGGACCCGAAATCCCGCTATATCGGTTTATGCAAAAAGTGCATTTCCAGATGAGCCGGCTCGTAACGAGCCGTCTCATCAGGATCTGCACTTTTTAAAAGTAATTTTAATATTTTTGAGAACAAAAACACCCCCTTTACATAAATGGACGAATCTGAAAATCATTTTGTGACCATTGGATTGGTCGGAACATTAGCATATCACAGTCCATTCCAGTTCCTTATGGTTGAAAGGGTTAAACATAACATAGAGACATGGCATGTTAGTCTAGTTGCTCCTTTGCCCAATTCAGAAAAATAAATAAAATAACAGCTGTTTTTCAATAAGCCGCCGGGCGTGACACATACATGTTTGTAAATAATACAGCAAAATAAAAATAGGTCTAATCAAAATGACAGAAAGACATAAGTATGCATATATGTGGACGAAATGATCAGATGGGTACGAAATAATAAATACGAAATAATATGGGTACGAAATGGCAACGAAAAAATTATCTCCCCTGATAAAAATTTAAGCCATTTGCTCATAATTAGAAGTAACAACAACAACAACAACAAAACAGAATGGAAACGTGCAAACAAAACGTTACTCACGTTAATAAAGTTAAAATATTAGAAAATATCACATACAGTGACTTCACAGAAAGTATATATCCACAGGTACTATTTAAAACTGAGGCCAAAACTGACGGGATTACGAAATTGGTCATGGTGATCATGATGGTGTTTTTTGACAGATCTCTGCAATTATCCAAAAAGAAACTAAAAAAAAAGAGCCCCCCCCACCCGCCCCAGTGTATACACCAATGCTCAACACTAAAACTAAGGCACGTCCGGGAAATGATTCTGAAATGCTGTCAAAGCATGTTGTAAATTATTCTGAAGTGCTGTCAAAGCATATGTTGTAAATTATTCTGAAGTGCTGTCAAAGCATGTTTTTGATGATAAAATAGAAAATAAACAGCAGATGACAAAAAATATAAGATAGCGGTCTAAGGGTTAATGGTGACACGGCATTTACACAGTCATGGTATGGTGAGTCATTTTGCATGAAACGGACAAATATTTCTACCATTTTTCTAGCGATTATCCTTTCGGACCTTCCAAAAAATTCCTCGGACCTTTCACTTTTGTCCTTGTTAGATCCTAAAAGCTGCTATTCTCTGGCCCTGGAAATAAAAAAAATATATTTGTTCATCTTTTAATTTTCTGAACAAACATAACTTCCAAGTAAATAGTTGATTGACAGTTCAAAATGTTTTATTTATAACTCCAGGCAGACTTGTTTCGGATATGTAGTAGGTCTATGTATTTCATACCCAAATTAAAACATACCAATTTTGAAACAATGTAATCAATTCTACTAGACTCGGTCAGCCGAACGTGCCTTAGTGTTGAGTAATAATGATCCATAAAGGTGAAATACGGGATTCAACTCCGTTGACCCTGTATAAAATAAGCATAGCTGTGGACATGTCATTAAAGCACCAATTAAACAAACAATTATTTCAGCGAGTTCCCGTTGTACTGCGACACCTAGACATTGGCCCCTGTACGCATCTATGGACCAAGGACTACTTGGCTGAGACAGGTGGGGCGAAGGAGGTGAAGATTCATGTTGCTGATACATCACAGTTGGACTTTCTTACAAAGAACTTCCTATACAGGTACAGGGCTCCAGATAAGGAATTAGTAATTTAGCATTGTTACTCCATCATTTCTGAAGCAATTGGGTATTTCAAAATTTTAATTGGGTAACTTAAATTCACGCTTAGCCTACTGTTTACACATCAATAGACCGCACTTATTGAATAATTTGCTTCAAAATGAAAACATGTCTTGGCATTTCATTAGAATTGTCTCCTTGGAGACAATTCTAATGAAATACCAAGATGTGTTTTCATGGGAAATAAGAAAAATATGCTATATTTGTTGTCTGTTTATTGTTTTCAGCAGCATGTTAAAGGTACCACAAAATTTGTATTGCTTTTTGCTCGCAGTCGCTACTTCTGATTTCATTTGGGTTTTTGGCAATTTTAATTGGGTATTTAAGCAAATACACAGCTTATCTGGAGCCCTGCAGGTAAAATGGACGCAAAACCCACAGGTGCTAAGCGTGTTCAGTAATATTGATTTTCCTAAATGATACTCTTTTGTGTTGGTGGGCCGTTAAGTACCATTCCATTTTATTCGGTATTTTTTTTATTTTTGTGAAAATTACAGGAATGTTATATATATAGACAAAAAAGGAAATCTACGAATTTCAGGAATTCTTTTGTCATTTTCAGGGAGGTAATTTTAGACCGATTCATGTTTATACAATCACTGGACTGTGCTTTTAATGTGTCTAGGGTGTACAATTATTGCTTGTATATATACATACATACATGAAACAATTTCTATTAAATGTACAAAACAATTCATTATGCACCTGTGCGCATACACAATATTGTGTCAATCTCAGGTCCAGTAGCCGATTTCATCAAAATTGCAAAGCATACTTATCTAGCAAAGTATACTTTGAGGGAGTAATCATTTATTTTTCCCGAAATGCATTATTTCGCATAGAACTACCGACTGCATATATTTGATGATTAAAAGTATGCAGAATTATTATACTGAATGTATTACATTATCACAGCCAAAATGGCTGTGATAATATAATAAATTCAGTATAATAAACATTAATAAATTTATCCCTAAATTGAAAATTTCTCCCTCAAAGTATACTTTGCTAGTTAAGTATACTTTGTAATTTTGATGAAATAGGCTACTGGTCTCTATAGAGCCTGGAGGAATATACATGTACTGTTTGGACCGTGTGGTCGTGTGTCCGTCCAGTTATGTTTGCTGGAGCTTCCGTCACAACTTCTATATCGCATACATGTATCCTGAAGGATTATTTTACAATTTCAGTACATTGTATTTAATTGTTTTACTATTTAAGTATAGCATCCTCCAGATAAGGAATTAGTAATTGAGTATTGTCACTCCATCATTTCTGAAGCAATTGGGTATTTCAAAATTTTAATTGGGTAAAATATAATCACACGACTGTTTACACATCAACAGACAGCAATTATTGAATAGTTTGCTTCAAAATGAAAACATGTTTTCATTTTGAAGCAAACTATTCAACAATTGCTGTCTTTTGATGTGGAAACAGTCGTGTGATTTTATTTTACCGAATTAAAATTTTGAAATACCCAATTGCCCAGAAATGATGAGTGAAAATACTCAATTACTAATTCCTTATAAATCTGGAGCCCTGTTGCTGTCAGCAAAATGTTTGGATTGTAATAAAATAATAATTATTTTGATTAGCACATTGACCATGTTGACTGAATACACATCGACCAATAAAATGTTATAGCCGAAGTTTAATCTGATGCAACACAGGGCCTGAAAATAGCACTGGTCCGAGGTCCTGGACCTGCAAATTTTAAAGTCAGACCTTTGTATTTTACAAGCAAAAAGTCCACCGGACCTGTGATAAAATTGAAATTGCGATCATCATTAGTGGCGATGCTAAATCCGTTCTGATTATTGTCTTATAAGATCATTTTTGGTGACATATTCAAGTATTTACACATGGTGTGACGGGTCATTTAGTGTGAAACAGACACATATTTCTACTGTTTTTCTTACGAATATCCTCTCGGACATTCCAAAAATTCCTCGGACCTTTCACTTTTTTGTCGCGCCAGCTTGCGGAAAGCGCGATATAGTCGGCACTTTGGCGTACGTACGTACGTGTGTCCAGTTAAAGGTTTTTGGTTAAAATTTTTCGTTATACTATATCTCTTTTTTTTAGTATCTATGCCTCGCCCCAAGGTGCGACATGCAGACCGCGGCCATCTAATTCCTCGTTAGGTCCCGGACCTACTGGTAAATAGAGAATACCAGGCTAGTGTCTTTTGATATTAAGTTTATCAGGCAAGGCTAGGAAACGTTTCCGAGCTGAGCCTGATAAACTTGATATGAAAATACACTAGCCTGGTATTCTATTTATCAGGTAACGTTTTATGCTCGAAAATGACATTAGATGACATCTTATTCTATGGACAGAATGCGGACTTGGTTTATGTTGCGTCATTACACTGACGTCACGTGACATCATCCGACAAATGGAACGTCAGTTTTCACTTTGTTGCAACCCGGATATTGATATCAAGGCAATGCCTGATCCAACAATATGCTATCAGTCAGTACGTATACGGTCAATACAGGGCAGGTTACCTGATAAAAGCTGCTATTTTCAGGCCCTACAACAATGTCGTTGCAAATGAGGAAACCATAAGGTGCCATTTTTCAGACAGAGGCCAATGTATGGCAGGTCACATGTCACATGTTATCTATTACAGGTCCTTGCCATTTTGTGACCTCGTGAAGAGAGCATCCAGTGACAAACAGGATGAATATTTCATCTCGGAGGTATGACCTCTAATAATGCAACAATCCACAATGTATATAACCCACTGACTGACAAAAGGAATGTTCAGGCATTTGTAATGATTGACATACATGTACTTGACCAGTAGCCTATTTCACCAACATTGCAAATTATACTTTTATAGCAAAGTACTTTGAGGGAGAAATCTTTATTTTTTTTATAAATTTATTAATTTTTATTACCGGTATACAGAATTTATTACATTATCACAGCCATTTTGTAATAATAATTCTGCATACTTTTAATCATCAAATATATGCAGTTGCTAGTTTTATATGAAATAATGCATTTCGGGGAAAATAAATGATTACTCCCTCAAAGTATACTTTGCTATAAAAGTATACTTTGCAATGTTGGTGAAATCGGCTACTGGTATACGGCCCATTTCTCCAGTCGCGTCAGAATCCATGGCCAAAACAAATCTATAGGGCTCCAGATAAGCTTTGTGTCTCATTGCATTTTGCTCTGCTTCGCATACAATTAAAATCTGAGGCACAGATGTGTCTCACCCAGGTTTTTTTAGCCCATTAATGATGAAGATACACAATTTTTCTCACCAAATAAAAAGAACATTTTTCTTATTTCTCACCAATAGTATATGTTGTTAGCATTCAGTTCTAATGAGTTCAAATGAGTGGTAACACCATATACTTTAATTGAGAAATAAAGAAAATATTGGTAAATTTTGGTACCTGCACATCAGTATGCCCACATGGAACTGGTTGAAGGCACTGATTCACAGATATATATCAAAATTTACCAACAATTTTTTCTCCATATTCTTTATTTCTGAACAAAAGTATATGATGTTACCACTCATTTGAACCGTCTCGCCAAGACGGTTCAAATGAGTGGTAACGACATATACTTTAATTGAGAAATAAATAAAATGGAAAAAAATGTTGTTAAAATTTGATACCTGTGAATCGCTATCCCGTATGGATGGGTTAAAAGAAAATTCTAATGCACTCCATAAATATCACGCAATTGATCACTGATTGGCTGATGGTCATACATTACAGGTATATCATTGTTGATGAACGGTCGCCAATTATTTCAATATGTATTCCTACACCAGTAGTAAAGGAGTGCATTAGAGATAGGTTAACCGCATTTTAATTTTGAAATTTACGACGTATATCAGAAAATGATAGGTCGGAAAACATGTTTAATGGCTCTGCTAGCGCGTCGCCATTAAGCAGATTTTCGGACCTATCATTTTCTGAATTACACCGCAAATTTGAAAATTACAATACAGTTAACCCTATATTAGAAGCATGACGGTGTTTCATTGATGACCTTGGTTCCAATGACTGGTCACAACATGTATGTTTGTGGCTGTGACTAGAGAAATGATCTGTATGGCATGTGTGATACTATGATATATATCACTTGTTAGAATTATGATTGGTGTTTCGTTGATGTAATGGTGAACAGTGCAGATCTGGATCAGAAAGAGATGGGATACATGGATTGTGTTAGTTAGAGGTTATTGTCGCACTGGATTTCAATTTCCAATCCTTTAAATAGGTTACATACTATAACTAGCGAAGTCAAAAGTGTGTGGGTTTTTTTCAGCACAAATAAGTGAATTTTCGACTTTATTAGAGTATTATTACTTGTCAATTCTTACTCGGAAATCAATTAGTATTTACAAATTCTTGTGAATATTTCAAACTCCTAATTTTTCAGCTAACACAAATGTGTAAAATACACTTCTAACAGACATGACATGTGCAGTAGCCAAGCTTGGGGTAACAAACGGTAGAGTGTACCGCGAGTGTTGGCGGAGTCACGATTTGAGCCCTAGTCGGACTGAAACTGTTTCCGTTCTCTGTTACAGAACCGCCTGCATTAATCTTGCCCAGATGTCAACATTTGTGAACATTTATTGGCAATCTCAACTCTCACTCAAGCAGTTTGACTGGCTGAGCCTGAGCTGTGGCGAAGCTCATGTTCAGCGAATCAAGTTACTTGATTTCAAGCACAATATTCAAGTATTTTGAAATAAATTAAATGAAAAATATTGGCAAGATTAGCACAGGCGGTAGTGTATTCACCAATACAGTCGACACTCGTTTACTCAAAGTCACCGAGAGTTATTATAAAGGAAAACATGTACTTGGGACCAAGAAATTGACTTCGAGTTACCAGTAGTTTGACTTAACCTTTGAACCCGACAACCCGCTGTAGCGGGGTTTGCAAGCAGTGCATATCCAGATGAGCCGGCTCGTAACAAGCCATCTCATCAGGATCTACACTTCTTGCAAGTACTTTTTATATATTTTCATATTTTTACATCCCAATTTTTATAAATGGACTACCGGTAGTCTGAAAATCATTTTGTGACAGTTGTATTGGTTGTAAAATTAACGTATCAAAATCCATTCCAGGGGGCCGTTTCACTAAACTTCTTATGACTAAAATGTTCGTAAGTGCAAACTTATGATAGTCTGTAAATTTCACCTTAATAACAATGTTTTCTTGTAAACAATTATTGGATTTACATTTATTGAGCATAGGCTGCATATTTACATTTATTGAGCATAGGCTGCATATGCAGCCTATGCTCAATAAATGTAAAACCATCAATTGAAATTTCCAGACGATTCCAAATTTGCACTTACAAATATTTTAGTTTAATGAAACTGGCCCCAGTTACTGAGGCGTGAAAGGGTTAAGAGAGTTTGAGGTAACGAGTTTCGACTGTATTTCTAATTTACTTCATGCAGAACGAAAAATACTATCTGCGAGCTCTAGGGGATGACCCAAGGAAGGATATAGCTGATATTCGACAGCAATTCCCTGACCTAGCCAAGGACATCAAAGTCCCACAACTCTTCCCAGAGGAGAAGTTTTTCTCCAGTGTGTTCAGGATTGCTTCCCCTGGGCTGCAGCTGTGGACACATTATGATGTGAGTTTTACATACTGTTTATTCAAGAAGGTATAGAGAATAGTAGGTTAGTGCCGTGAATGGGAAAAAATATCTGGCAAGGCTTAGGAAACGGGATGGGCGAGGCTATGCCGAGCACATCCCGTTTCCGAGCCGCGCCAGATATTTTCCCCATTCACGGCACTAACCTACTATTCTATTTATCCTGTCAACACCTACTAATGGCTTTAAAATGAAAAAAAAATAATCCCAGCCACCGCACATATTCATACGCAGTGATTAGGTCGTATTGACATGATATCAAAAACGTTTCACGGCACCGTGTTTCACGGCACATACGCACTGTGTTGATGGAATAAAGACGATTATCATGTAATAATGTAAGGTTCGACAATGTCCAACCGTGGGTAAATGTTTGCCGTGGCACAAAGGAACTGTTTGAACCCCAAGGCCGTAGGCCGCGGGTTCAAACAGTTCCCGTGTGCCACAGCAAATGTTTACCCATTGCTGGGCATAGTCGAACGTTATTGTTACATTTCATTCGGAAATATCGTGCAATTTGAGCATATATACAGTACTTTCGGTACATTGATATTCTGACGGTTGAAATGGTGGTAACAATATATACTTCTGATGAGAGATAAAGAAAATATTTGAAATGTTCT
Organism: Conchocele bisecta; assembly: GCA_029237695.1. Classification (NCBI taxonomy): domain Eukaryota; kingdom Metazoa; phylum Mollusca; class Bivalvia; order Lucinida; family Thyasiridae; genus Conchocele; species Conchocele bisecta. The sequence goes on along the minus strand of CM055280.1, from coordinate 55,120,416 downwards.
GTCTGTAAAATGGGGTATCTTCAGAATAATCTTCCAGCCTCATCTGTATACATTCTGATTTCTGTTTTATGTTTAATAGGTGATGGACAATTTCCTGTGCCAAGTTCGGGGGAGGAAGAGGGTCGTACTGTTCAGCCCACGTTCTGTCGCCAATCTCTACCTCAATGGTTAGTCATGATGACCTTTGTGGACTCTCTCTCTCTCTCTCTCTCTCTCTCTCTCTCTCTCTCTCTCTCTCTCTCTCTCTCTCTCTCTCTCTCTCTCTCTCTCTCTCTCTCTCTCTGCTTTTTCATCGTCAACAATGACACAAAGCTTGTACAAGTCTTTACCGATTGCTTCAATATTTTGGACGCTTGATACATGCGAGCATATGGAACACACACATGCCACCATTAACATGACCTTGACCTTTTTTACATTCACATGGTTGTCGAAACACCTAGCCATTGTTCTGTGTCAAAAAGTTTGTACAAGCTTCTTCATCATGGTATAACTTTAATATTATTTGATGGATTGTTTCAATATTTGGACACTTGATATATGTGAGCATTTTGAACACACTCCTGCCGTAATAAACATGACCTTGACCTTTTTTGCCTTCATACTTCTCAGGAAACACTTAGCCATTTGTACGTGAACAAGTTTGTGCAAGTTTCTTCATCATCATATATCTTTAACCCTTATAGCACTGAATTAAAATTTGTTGTCTGCTGTTTTTTTTGTATTTTCCATTTTTCTTATCGAAATCATGGTTTGACAGCACTTTAGAATCATTTTCAATGGAAATGATTCTAAAATGCTGCCAAACCATGTTTTTATTTAGAGAAAATACAAAATAAGAAACAACAGCAGATTTTTGGTTCCCGCCTTCTAAGGGTTAATATTACTTGACACATGTGGTAATTCTTATGGTCAGCAAAAGAAGGGGGCCAAGTCCAAAAGGGACTTCTTACACTTATCCCTTCAATTGCTAAACCTTTCACTTGGCCCCTTTCTTGATCGCTGCAATTGGTTGACCTTTCAGGTGACAAGTCAGAAGTCCTTGACATTGATAGCCCTGACCTTGAGAAGTTCCCGCTATTTCCACAGGCAGAAAGATACGAGGCTATGCTAGAGGCTGGCGATGTCATATTTATACCAGGTAGTCATGGTTACCAGTTAGTAGAGGTGTCATCAGAGCTCCAGACAAAGTGTGTATTGGCATATTTTACGCACTTATGTTAGCAGAATAAGTGGGAGTACAACATACTGACAGTAATGTGAAAATACGCATTGATTTTCAAATTAAGTAGTAAAGATACGTTATTAATGTTGAAAATTTGCTTATTTCAGCTGCAAAAAGCAAATGGTTTGCTTTTTGCAGCTCAAATAAGTGAATTTTTAAACTTGTTTTAGTTTTTATCATTTGTTCCTTATTTAATACAAAGGAAGCAAATCAATAATACACTTGAAAAGTTAAATACGCATGGAATTTGAAATCGGGAGGTGTAATTCTCTTTAGATACAAAACTTATCTGGAGCTCTGGGTGTCATTGATTGATACTTTCATATCATAAATTCAGTATAATAATTCTGCATACTTTTAATCGTCAAATATATGCAGTCGTTAGTTCTATATGAAATAATGCATTTCGGGAAAAGTAAATGAATACTCCCTCAAAGTATACTTTGCTAGATAAGTATACTTTGCAATGTTGATGAAATAGGCTACTGGAGCTGAATTGGTCACACATACTGCATTTATTACATTATCACAGCCAATTTGGCTGTGATAATGTAATAAATTCAGTATAATAATTGTGCATACTTTTAATCATCAAATATATGCATTTGCCATAAGCCCCATTTCTCCAGTCACAGCGACATATGAGATACGCCATGTGATTTTGTACCATTTAAAGAAGATGTGCAATTTTTCATGAAAAATATTTACAGAAACTCTGGTATGGTCTGTAAATGACGTCAAAATTTTTGACATTCTATTCCACATTTGCTCTGAAAATTTTGTCAACTTTCAACGTCATTTGCAAAAAGTGGGTGGCAGGTGGGATGGTAATTTAACGATCGGGGTTCTTCCTTACCGGAATTCCGACTGGAGACCTGGTTTGGCCCGCACATATGTCTGGCATTTTGTATGCGACAGTTGAATGTAGTTATACCCCTTATGTGAGTATTATGATTATTCGTAATCCTATTTTAGGGGAAGTGGCCAAGTGACATTGATTAGGTATGCAGGGCTCCAGATAAGGAATTAGTAATTGAGTATTTTCATTCCATCATTTCTGAAGCAATTGGGTATTTCGAAATTTTAATTGGGTAAAATAAAATCACACTACTGTTTACACATCAACAGACAGCAATTATTGAACAGTTTGCTTCGAAATGAAAACATGTCTTGGCATTTCATTACCAATGAGACAATTCTAATGACATACCAAGATGTGTTTTCATAGAAAATAAGAAAACTATGCTATATTTGTGGTCTATTTATTGTTTTCTGCAGCATGATAAATGAACCACAAAATTGTAATTGCTTTTTGATACTCGCTACTTCTGATTTCAATTGGGTTTTTGGCAATTTTAATTGGGTATTTACGCAAATACGCAGCTTATCTGGAGCTCTGGTGGTATGGACCTAGCACCAGGTCAGGTTATTCTAATTTCAGGGCCGAGTATATTTTTTCTCGATGTAAATACTCCATTCTGATTTTGGGATTTTCGTTGCAGCAGGTTAAAAAACGGGATTGAACCCGTTTGCCCGGCCTTACATGACCATAGCTGTTGATAGGCCGTTAAACACCAATAAACAAATAAACAAAAATTTGCAGAAAATTTAGTAAATTTTGTAATTATTTTTCAAACGATATCATCGCAGATCTTCTTTAAAAGGTACAAAACCACATGGCTCTCATCATTTTCAGCTCTGTGGTTTCACAACACAATATCTTTGGACTTCGGTGTTGCGGTGAACGTTTTCTGGAAGCACCTCGATGACAGTCTATATGACCATAAAGACGTGTACGGCAATAAGGATCCGTCTCCCGCCTCCCGAGCGTTTCAGATAGTTGATCGGGCGCTAAAGACATTAGAAGAATTGCCGCTGGATTACCGTGACTTCTATGCACGAAGATTGATAACGCGCATAGAGAAAAAATCTCTGTGCAATGATTTTCCAACTTGATTGTCAATTAATATGCCCCCTCTATGATAGCACGGGTGCATATTGCGTTGCTCTTGAGGTTCCATACGTCTGTGTACATTTAAGTTGAAAAAGTCAAAGAGTTTGTAAGAGTTTCTTCAGTTAGAGTCCAGGGGCCCGTTGCACTAAATATCGTCCGACTAAAATGTTCGTAAGTGCAAATTTAGGATCGTATGAAAATTTCAAGCGATGGATTTACATTTACTGAGCATAGTATGCATATGCAGCCTATACTAAATAAATATAAATCCAATATTTCAAGGAAATCAATGTTAATGTGAAATTTACAGACTATCATAATTGTGCACCTACTAACATTTTAGTCGTACAAAGTTCAGTGAAATGGCCCCTTGTATGCCATGGGGGCACTGTCCATGTTTTACACACATGATGTCTAGTTTGATAAAATGTGCCTCTGACTGGAGAGAAATGGGGCTTATGGGTATTGCGACCAGTGTAGATCCAGATGAGCCTGTGCATCCGCACAGTCTGATCTGGATCTGCACTGTTAGCCATTTCATCTTTTAACAACCTATATAGATCATTACCAGGCTACAGGAATGTGCTACTTGATCAGGAGCTATTCTGGTCACAAATCCAATATAAATGGTGTTATGTCTGTAAATGACTTCTAAAGTTGTCTTCTATGCACGAAGATTGATAACGCGCATCGAGAAAAAGTCTCTGTTCAATAATTTTCCTACTTGATTGTCAATTATTATGCCCCCTATGCAATAGCATGGGGGGCATATCGAGTTGATCTGGAGGTTCCGTCCGTCCGGGCACACGAGAGGGCACTTGTTGGGTACAAAAGTACCCAACATATGCCCTCTCGTGTGTTGGGCAAGCTTTTTAGGGGTCTTATTGAGTAGGGTTAGGGTTAGTGTTGGGTATTTTTGGGTATTTTTTATACAGTAAAAACCCAACAAGTATCCATTCGTAGATGCGTCCGTGCGTCCGTGCGTCCGTGCGTGTGCATTTAAGTCGAAAAGTCAAAAAGTTTGTACGAGTTTCTCCAGTTAGAGTCCAGTATGCCATGGGGGCATATCCATGTTTTACAAACATAATGTCTAGTTTTATCAAATGTGCATGTGACAGGAGAAATGGGGATTATGGGATTTGCGACCAATGTAGATCCAGATCAGCCTGTGCATCCGCACAGGCTGATTTGAATCTGCACTGTTAATGCACTCTGCGTAATGCACTCTGCATTCTTCTAACAAGCAATATAGATCATTACCAGGCTACACAAATGTGCTACTTGATCAGGAGCTACACTGGTCACAAATCCCTTATAAAGGGTGTTATCGTCTGTAATTGACGTTGACAGTTGACTTCTATGTACAAAGACAAAATCTCTGTGCAATGATGCAAATGAGGCCGCATCACAAAAAAACTACTGTCTGTTTCACAAAACCTGCCCAAATTTTACAGCCATATAAACAATGCAAAAACAATATTTTTTTCGGTAATATTAAATTAAAGGAAAATTTAAGAATGAGCCTTCTTTTTATTTCGTGAATTTTTTTTCAAATATTGATTTTATTGCGAAAATACAATTTCCCCATGTTAAATTCACATAGACATCTTCACATGTCTACAGTGTATGGGGATTTAACTTGGGGAAATTTTTCTAATTTCAGCAATAGTGGACCGATTTTCAAAATTTAACTTTTGTTTTCTTAGATGATTTCCAAGCTATCTAGCTAGATTTCAGAATCAATTTCCAAAATGTTTCGTATTTCGACTCGTATTAAAATCAATATTGGACCAAATTTCATGAAATAAAAAGTAGGCTCATTCTTAAATTTTGCTATAATTTAATATTATTGAAAAAAAAATGTTTTTGCACTGTTTATATGGCCGTAAAATTTGGGCAGGTTTCACGGCACATACGCACTGTGTTGACGGGATAAATGGGATTATCTCCCTCTTTTGGACCTAAAATTTGACAATTTTTCCTGGAAACTCTTTAAACGTTTAAACCGTAATAACTGGAGGCTTGATACTTGGTATGTAGCTTCTTCAAGATATGTAGATATGCACAAAGTGAAGTTTGCTTTTTTTATTAGACACCGGTTCATGGATTATCTGCCCCTTTTGCACTTGGAATTTTGAAAAATTTGAAACAAAAACAGAAGACAATATTGTTTTGTTTGGTTATGCATAGCCGTTAAATGTAACAGGTAAACAAATATTGTCATCAGCTGATTTTCTCATATTTATTTATTTTAACATCTCATGAGAATCGTCTACCATGGAGATGATTCTCCTTCAAGACAATACATACTTTTCAAAAGAAAAAATGAGTTAATACATATGACGACTGAAAACCGGGTTTGGCCCTCACATACGTCTTTGGCATTTTGTATGTGACAGTTGAATCTGGTTGTACCCCTTATGTGAGTATTACGATTATTCGTAATCTTATTTTAGGGGAAGGGGCCAAGTGAATTTGGTGTTGTATGGACCTGGCACCAGTAGCCTATTTCACCAACATTGCAAAGTAGTCTTTTCTAGCAAAGTATACTTTGAGGGAGAAATTTTCAATTTTAGGATAAATTTATAAATTGTTATTATACTGAATTTATTACATTATCACAGCCATTTTGGCTGTGATAATGTAATAAATTCAGTATAATAATTCTGCATACTTTTAATATGTGTTTTCATGCATGTTTGAGTTTCAGTTTTACTTCAATGTGTTGACGAGGCTTCACACAGTTTCTTTTGAAATCGGTGAACAAGTTTAATACATATTTAAATCAACATACATGTAATATTGTATTTATTTCATAAGTACAGCATCATACAGTGAACCTGTACTGATCACCTAATGTGTTTTCCATAGCGGCCACTGAGGACAATCAAAATCGGTGAAGCGGGTCATATGTTATTGAATAAACAAAAACAAACTTTAACATATTTGCCTTAAACTTTAACATATTTTAAGGCAAATATGTTAGTTTGTTTGTAAGTTACAAACAAGGTCCTCAGTGACCTCGACATTGGGTGGTCGCACGCGCGTACATGGACTATCGCTATATCCCTATTGCCTATCGGCGAGGAGTAATATAACAAACATCAAACATGTACCAAGGATTTTGTTTGAGTGATTTTGTATAGTATTTAAGTCTCTGACTATACTGACCTGCATAGTTGCTAGGCAACAATCCACCGGCGCATCTGACTGTCTCTGACCAAATGAAAATTCTGACATCTGCCAATTTTTGCATTCCTACATTTCTCTACAAGAACATATTTTGACAGTACATGACAATCATCTCCCATTGAAGGTCATTCTCATGTGCTGTCAAAAACATGTTTTTATACAGAAATAAATATATGAAATAACGGCATTACATTGTGATCAATGTAACGACATAACATTAGCCTTCTACTGTTGTGTCATATGTATTGTTTGTGTATTGGTGTTTAACGGCCTATCACCAGCTAAGGTCATGTAAGGCCGGGCAAACGGGTTCGATCCCGTTTTAACCTGCTGTATTGGGGGGAAAATCCCAAAATCAGAACGGAATATTTACATCGAGAAAAAATATATTCAGCCCTGAAATTAGAATAACCTGACCAGTAGCCGATTTCACAAACATTGCAAAGTATACTTTTCTAGCAAAGTATACTTTGAGGAGTACATTTATTTTTCCTGAAATGCATTATTTTGTATAGAACTAACGACTGCTTATATTTGATGATTAAAAGCATGCAGAATTATTATACTGAATGTTTTACATTATCACAGCCAAAATGGCGGTGATAAATTTATCCTAAAATTGAAAATTTCTCCCTCAAAGTATACTTTGCTAGACATATTTATATATTCACCACGCCAGATTTGTTCCCTCAATGACATTGGGATGTGAACAAATGTTTCATCTTCCAAAGACTTCATGGGTTCAATTTGGGAATTTACAAAACTATTGGTGTAATTCTGCCACTGCTGGGCCCTGACTTCTTCTAACAATGTTAGAATCCATTAGAATTTGTTCAAAGTCAATGACCTCACCTGCTTGCGAACCTTCAGGCTCAGCACCACCACACAACACTGCCCTCTCTGGCAGTTCCTCGGGGTCTTTCAGGCCTCCCACTGACTCTCTTGGCAGGGGGATTGCTTGCCCTTGTTGCCCTCTTCTTCCCTTTTCCTCTCCCACTGTATAATAATTGCAAATATAAAGTAAAAATGTAAATGTTGTTTCTTTGCTTGCTTTGAAAAGCTGTTGCATAGAAAAGAAAAGAAATCCTTAAATTGAAGATTTCTCCCGCAAAGTATACTTTTGCTTAAATTGAAGATTTCTCCCACAAAGTATACTTTGCCAGATTATAAGTAAACTTTGCAATGTTGGTGAAATAGGCTACAGGTCTCCAGTCGGAATTCCGGTAAGGATGAACCCTGATCGTTAAATTACCCATCGCCTCTCCCACCTGCCACCCACTTTCTGCAAATGACGTTGAAAGTTGACAAAATTTTTTAGAGCAAATGTGGAATAGAATGTCAACATTCGACGTCATTTACAGACAATACCAGTTTACGTCAGAGCTCCAGATAAGCTGCGTATTTGCGTAAATACCCAATTAAAATTGCCAAAAACCCAATTGAAATCAGAAGTAGTGAGTATCAAAAAGCAATGAAAAATTTGTGGTATCTTTATCTTGCTACAGAAAACAATAAACAGACCATAAATATAGCATATTTTCTTATTTTTCCATGAAAACACATCCAAGGAGACAATTCTAATGAAATACCAAGACATGTTTTCATTTAGAAGCAAACTATTCAATAAGTGTCATCTGCTGATGTGTAAACAGTAGTGTGATTCTATTTTACACAATTACAATTTTGAAATACCCAATTGCTTTAGAAATGATGGAGTGGCAATACTCAATTACTAAATCCTTATCTGGAGCCCTGGTTTATGTAAATATTTTTCATGAAAAATCGCACATTTTCTTGGTAAAAAATCACATGGCTTGTCTCATATGTGGCTGTGACTGGAGAAATGGGGGCTTATGGATTTGTGACCAATTTACCTCCAGATCAAATAGCCCACTCCTGTAGCCTGAAAATAATCTAGTAGAACCTCCCTAACGGCCACCTCTCTACAACAACACCCTCTCTGTAGCAGCCGCTATTTTATATCCCAAATGGATGATTTCCTCTATGTCTAACCCTGCTGAGCACGAACATTGTCATCTGGTGTTGCTTTTGCATTCTTTCTCAACAAAAACATGTTTCGACAGCACTTCAGAATCATTTCCATTTGGAAATGATTCTAAAATTCTGTCAAAGCATGCATTTTATGAGAATTATTGAAAAAAATAAATAAAGAGCAGACGACCAAATTTAATTCTGCATTAACCTCCCTACAACAGCCACCTCTCAACAACAGCCAGTTTTGCATCTTCCCATGGATGGCTTTTGTAGAGAGGTTGCACTGTATACTGGTTTGTTAGAAGCATGACTTGTGTTTAATTGATGGAATGGCGAACAGTGCAGATCCTGATCAGACTGTGCGGATGCACAGGCTGATCTGGATCTACACTATAGTCTGTTTCACGAAAGCTGCCCAAATTTTACAGCTATATAGACAATTCAAAAACAATATTATTTTCGATAGTATTAAATTAAAGGAAAATTTAAGAAGGAGCCTTCTTTTTATTTCGTGAAATTCGGTCAAATATTGGTTTTATTACGAAAAATTGATTTCTCTATGGGAATTTAACATGGGGGAAAAAGAGGCAAAGGAGTGTGGGAGGAGTAAAAAAACGATTTTATTTTGGAAATTGACTCCGAAACCTAGCTAGATAGCTTGGAAATGATCTAACTAAGAAAACAAAAGTTAAATTTTAAAAATCGGTCCAGTATTTCTGAAATTCTAAAAAATTTCCCCATGTTAAATCCCCATAGACATCTTCACTCCGTGAAATTTTGTTTTCGCAATAAAATCAATATTTCACCAAATTTCACGAAATAAAAAGAAGGCTCATTCTTAAATTTTCCTTTAATTTAATATTATCGAAAAAAGTATGGTTTTTTAATTGTTTATATAGCCGTAAAATTTGGGCAGGTTTCGTGAAACAGACAGTAGTCGCAATCTGTGGAAATAGCGGGAACTTCTCAAGGTCAGGACTGTCAATGTCAAGGACTTCTGACTTGTCACCTGAAAGGTCAACCAATTGCAGCAGTCAAGAAAGGGGCTAAGTGAAAGGTTTAGCAATTGAAGGGATAAGTGTAATAAGTCCCTTTTGGACTTAGCCCCCTTCTTTTGCTGACCATAATAATTACCACATGTATCAAGTATATAATAAAGATATATGATGATGAAGAAACTTGTACAAACTTGTTGACGTACAAATGTTTCCGCAAAAATGCGAAGGCAACAAAAAAGATCAAGGTCATGTTAATCGCGGCAGGAGGGTGTTCAATTGTCATTGTTGACGATGGAAAAAGAGAGAGAGAGAGAGAGAGAGATTGGCGACAGAACGTGGGCTGAACAGTACGACCCTCTTCCTCCCCCGAACTTGGCACAGGAAATTGTCCATCACCTATTAAATATAAAACAGAAATCAGAATCTATACAGATGAGGCTGGAAGATTACCATATTATATTCTGAAGATACCCCATTTTACAGACAGAACATTTCTCTCATCAGAAGTATATATTGTTACCACCATTTGAACCGTCTCATTGAGACGGTTCAAATGAGTGGTCACAACATATACTTTCATCGAGAAATACGAAAAAATTAACAGATTTTTTTCAAAGTTGACGTGCACCTGTCCTATTTTGATTATAATTATCAGGTACATTTAACTGATGACAAGTTATGTCATACAAGGTATGAATATCCTGAATTTAAAATTACTTTCACTGACGTTTCATTGGTCGAACAGCATCACGTGACGTTACTGAATAACATCTGCAATGATACAATGTAAACAAGTCTGCGTTCTTTTCAACGAAAACCATGTCATATTTGCTCATTCTGTTATACAAAATGTTACCTGATAAATAGCATAGTCAGGGATTCCGCTGGCGATCGCCAATTTCGCAGTAGTATATAAGAGTCAAAATGATACAAGTTTATTTGTGGATGAAAAATTGCACACAACATCCTCTTTTGAGCCAACATACGTGTGGAAAAGTAGGTGAATTTTTATCTCCAAAATATGAGAAAATATGACATACAAGAATGAGAATTTTGTTTCTCTCGTATGTATCCACAATTGGGACGAAAACATCCACTATTTCTCGAATATTTTCCGGAGACGAGTAGGTTTTTGGCATGTTTGCAAAATAGCTTTTCTATCTAGAGAGGGGGACATTTGTCCAACATGGAATTCCCAAATCGTTCGAAATGGTCGAAATGCTTGCTCGGGGTGCTCGGGGTGCTCGGATTGCGCGCCAGATTGCTCGGATTGCGCGCCAGGAAATCCAGTCCGCTCGGGAAGGTCGAAATGCCTGCTCGCGATTCCCAGGGGGCTCGGGTTCTCTGGGTACCCAGTTTGCTTCCCAGGATTTCTATTTTTGCTATCCTTGTTGGCTAGAAAAGGAGAACCCGAGCCCCCTGGGAACGATTTGGGAATTCCATGTTGGACAAATGTCCCCCTCTCTAGATAGAAAAGCTATTTTGCAAACATGCCAAAAACCTACTTGTCTCCGGAATATATTCGAGAAATTATTTCCGCCCGTGGAAAGTCGACGGCCGACGAAACAAAAAAGTACGGAATCGGCAGTGCCAGACTTCGAAAAATCTGGGACGATGTCGATGCGGAACGTAGTACAAAACCCGAAGAAGAAGAAGAAACCCCCGTAGTACAAAGGCGACCGCGCTTGGTCCCACCGAGTTCCCTCGGGATCTACTCGAAGATGTACGAAACGCCAGCTCGTTCGAAGAATCGACGCGCCTGTCCGACATGGAGAGACGATTGGACGCGCTGGAACGTAGACTGTTGGACGCGCTTTCCGACGATGCCAGCACGGTCGATTCCGAGTGTTCGAAGAAAGACGAGCGGGAGGTGCACGACATCTGGAAAAAATGTAGAGAATGCGAAGTGGTGGCTGGGTGCAGCGATGGTGTCGTACACGATCTGCAAACTACTAGTACAAAAAACCAATCGACTCCGGAAGGATGCAGATTCCGACTCCCAGTTCGTGCACTCCGCAAAACCGGAGGAAAAAAAAGAAACTCCTAGCGAGTCCACACAGATTCCCTCTGGAGAACGCGACCCTTTCTACATGGAGTAGATTTTCCAACTCCTTCCGAACTTGGGGAAAAATGTGCAAGATTGTTGCGAGAAAAAAATGTGTGCGAGTTTTCTTCTTTTTTTGTTTTCTAAATTTTTTTGGCAAAAATTGCAGATTCTAGAGAGCCAAAGTGGCAAGTCTCGCGGGGTTTCTTTGTAGGGGAGTAGTACGTTTTCCTCCTAATCTGCAACGGATTGGATTGGCTCTGTTCTGGAGGATTTCCACCCCTCCTAGATTTGCAATCTCGCGTTCTAGAAAGTACCCGTATGCCGGAATCTCGATGTCCGTCTTTTGTTCGCCATCACGTTGGTTTCGAGAAGAAAAATGATCGTTCGGTTCGCCCCTCTGTAGTTGGTAGTTGCGTACCTACGTACGATGTACTCTCCAGGATCCATCTCCAAGATGTTCCTACAAAGAGTTGGCTGTGGGGCCTCCGTTCGCACCAAACCCACCACTACTGTATTTTGGGAGCATTCCTCCAAGTCGTCCACCATCTTCTGGATGTGTTCCAACCTCTCCGGATCCGGTGTGGAAAGTACGCGAATTGGGTTCCACGCGATCTCTACACCCTCCCCGTTCGAAAAGACTAGTTGGTTCGACTAGAATTTGGAGCCCACGCAGAACCCCGCATGCTGGAGGAATCCAGTACGTCGTGTTTCCGTACTTGTCTGGAACGAATTGGAAAGAACTCTCGCACGCGTCCAACAACTTCTCCAACCCCTTGGTCCCCCAGACGGTTTCCACCCTCCCTCCATCTTTGTACCGCAGAACGACTCTGCGCGCTGTCAACTTGTTTGGAGTTTTTCTGTACCCTAGAACGAGGAGCTTGCTCTTTTTCTCGATTTCGGAGATTTTTCCGGTGCGCCCTCCCAATGCTCCCACCACTTCCTCTAGAGTACGCGCGGATTTCTCTTCGTGCTTCTGGTGCAGATTCGCTAGCTCGGCGAGTCTCGCAATTTCCTTCTTCTCTTCTCTCCTCGTTCTCCATCTTCTCTTTCTCGATTCTTTCCCACGCACTGCGTTTCCAGAGCTCCACCTCATCCGCTTCTCGAATCTCTAGAAGGCGACTTTCCCGATTTCTAGTAGAAAGCGTGGAAATCTCCCTCTCTCCTCCGCAATTTCCGGGATCTCGCGGATCTGGTACTTCGAGGTCTCGCTCCCGATCGGGCTGCATTTCTCCCTTCGCCAAACCCAAGAGACTACTCGGTTCGAGGGTAGCAGAATGGAGGGGTCCGGTGCATCTGGATGCGTTTGCGTTGGATGTTTGCTAGCGGAGAGAATGGTGTGTTTCTTCCCCTTTCGTGTAGCAGCGCAGAGGACCCATCTCCACACCGTCCTCGTCGGAGACTAGCACATCCACGCGAAAAATTGGACACGAACGAAATCCAAAATCCGCCATTGCCCAGCAGACAGCGCGCTCCCAAACAGAATCTTGCTCTACACTAGCTGGGGTTGGCCGAACTCGAATCCCCGAGATTCTACCGGTTTCTGTGTGCGCGTACCAAGCCACGAAGATCGTACCGGATGGACGATCGGCTAGAACTAGACACCGATCTAGAACACTCGCCAGATTTTCCCATTGTCTTGCTGGAGGTTGTACGACAAAGAGACCTTCCTTCGGAGAGACCAAGTCCAGAGCATCGCCTAGAACTTCCTTTGCTGTCGATGTCGAGAGCTTCCCCGGCACGCGTAGAGAGAGATCTCGATGCGAGTGCAACCTCGAATTTGGACATCCGGATTCCGGAATGTTTTCCCTAGATGTTCGAATGGACAGTCCGCGTACTCTGCTAGGTGTCCACCAACTGGTTCTCGGATCTCCCCGGCTTCGAAATTGGAGACAACTTTGTTGTAGAATTTTGTGCGGACCGTGTAGTCGTCTGTTGTGCGAATCCACGTGCAGACATTTCGTCCCACGCTGGAAGTGTTGTCGAGAATGGTTGGACAGTCGTGCTCATTTCTGTTTGCCTCTTGGGAGAGGTTTTCTGGTGTTTTGTTTGCCGTTGGGGGTCGAGATGGGGCAAACTGGCTAGTGCAAAAATGTGCAAAAATGTGCAGAATCTCTCTCTCTACAGATCGAGATCTGTCCAATCGATCTCGTCGTCGTCGTTCTCGTGTCTCGCTCCCTCGCGAGGTTTTCCATCCCGTAGGCTAGCCACCTCCTCCTCCAACTCTACCACCCTCCTCTCCAGTACCAGGATCCTCTTCCTGGTCGCAGCCTTCTTCTTGCTACCCTCCGTGGTTCTATCTTCTGGCCCCTCGGGACACCTGTTCGAGCGATGTTGCCAGAGAGTCTTGTAGTGGCAAACTTCCCTCCACATCCGGGGACACTCTCTCGTGGGAGGTCTGCACGGGTTCTTGCGACCCATGTGTCTTCGAAGATTTGCGGGCTTGTCGAAACACCTGCCGCATGTTTCGCATTCCTTGTATGGCATTGTATCTGTCTATTCCAATGGGAAACATATCTTCAATTGGGCGTTCGATTGTGGATGTGCCGAGGCGAAACGAGACGAGGTGGCGAGTTGCATGGGGGAATCCTCCAAAAATTGTGGCTCCGTGCAGAATGTACTAGAATCCCATCCACTATCGGGCGAAAACATCGTCTTTTGTACTACAAGTTTAATTGTGGATATCGTGTCCCAATTGTGGATACTCGCGTTCAATAGTGGATGTCTTCGTCCCAATTGTGGATATTCTCATTGTATTTTGTCATATTTTGTCATATTTTGGTGATTTTTTTTTTCAATTTTGGTAGTACAAATTGTGGATGTTTTTCGTCCCAATTGTGGATACATACAACAGAAACAATTGTGGCTCCGTGCAGAATGTACTAGAACCCCATCCACTATCGGGCGAAAACATCGTCTTTTGTACTACAAGTTTAATTGTGGATATCGTGCCCAATTGTGGATACTCTCGTCCAATTGTGGATGATTTGGTCCCAATTGTGTATATTCTCATTGTATTTTGTCATATCTTGTCATATTTTGGTGACTTTTTTTTTTTTGTTTGGTAGTACAATTGTGGATGTTTTCGTCCCAATTGTGGATGTTTTTGCCGATTTTTGCAATGTATCCACTATTGGGACGAAAACATCCACTATTGGACACAAGTATCCACAATTCGTACCGATATACACAATTGGACTTGTAGTACAACTGGCGCCGTTTTGGTCACAATAGTGGATGTTTTCGTCCCAATTGTGGATACATACGAGAGAAACAAAATTCTCATTCTTGTATGTCATATTTTCTCATATTTTGGAGATAAAAATTCACCTACTTTTCCACACGTATGTTGGCTCAAAAGAGGATGTTGTGTGCAATTTTTCATCCACAAATAAACTTGTATCATTTTGACTCTTATATACTACTAAAAGAAACAACTGGCGATAAAAAATAAAAAATTACAATTTTCGGAAAAAAAATACAAGTCTTTTTTTTTCGAAAATTGGAATTTTTTATCGCCAATTGTTTTATTTTTTTTGAAGTGCCGATTTTTTTATTTTCCCCAGCGGAATCCCTGGATAGTCTATACCATGCTAGTGATCTTTAATATAAAGTTTATCAAGTATTAGTTAAGAAACAATAGGAATTCCTTGGTTATCATTGGATATCTTTTTCTTACATTTCAATTGGTACTTGAGACCAGTCACCTTCACTAGGACCCAGAGAGAGCTCCAGATAAGCTGCGTATTTGCGTAAATACCCAATTAAAATTGCCAAAAACCCAATCAAAATCGGAAGTAATGAGTATAAAAAAACAATACAAAATTTGTGGTACCTTTATCATGCTATAGAAAACAATAAACAGACCACAAATATAGCATATTTTTCTTATTTTCCATGAAAACCTATCTTGGTATTTCATTAGAATTGTCTCCAAGGAGACAATTCTAATGAAATGCCAAGACATGTTTTCATTTCGAAGCAAACTATTCAATAATTGCTAGTGTGATTTTATTTTACCCAATTAAAATATTGAAATACCCAATTGCTTCAGATATGATGGAGTGAAAATACTCAATTACTAATTCCTTATCTGGAGCGCTGATGACCCAAATCATGAAATTATTTCGCACAATCATAGGTCAAATACTAAGCTTAATTTCCTTTGCTTTTATTACACCGCAATGTATATTATGTGTGAAATGCAAGAAATTGTTTAGTTAACCAGATGAGCGAAATATTGTGAAATAATATGCCAGTGATTGGCTCCTACTTCTACACAATCTCAGTTGGCTACGTCCACTCAATTATTGTTACATGACTGCCGTCGTTTCACACCGCTCACAGCCGTGTTCAAACGTACAGCACGTGCTGTTTGACCATGGCTGTAGACAATGCTCATTCCGGGGCCTAGCCAACACCTATGTAATGCATGTGTCTCATGACGTTACTAGAATGCGCCATTACGTCACCAACCTAGTTCACAACGGTCGCTCTGAAATTTTGAAATTGATGCGGCTGCATCATGTGCCGTGTACTGCGGCCCCGGAATGTGTATTTGTAAATCATCTGTTTGATTGGAGCAGAATATCAAAGTACCGAAAGTACTGTATATATGCTCAAATTGCACGATATTTCAGAAGGAAATGTAACAATAACGTTCGACCATGTCCAGCCATGGGTAAACGTTTACCGTGGCACTAGGGAACTGTTTGAACCCGCGGCCTACGGCCTTGGGATTCAAACAGTTCCCTCGTGCCACGCCAACCATGTACCCACGGTCGGATATTGTCGAACCTTACATTATTACATGATAATCGTCTAACCTTGTTGAATAAACAGTATGTAAAAATGTGTCCACAGCTGCAGCGCATGGGAGGCAATCCTGAACACACTGGAGTAAAACTTCTCTTCTGGGAAGAGTTGTGGGACTTTGATGTCCTCGGCTAGGTTGGGGAATTCCTGTCGAATATCAGCTATGTCCTTCCTTGGGTCACCCTAGAGCTCGCAGATAGTATTTTTCTTTCTGCATGAAGTAAAATAGAAATACAGTCGACACTCGTTACCTCAAACTCTCTTAACCCTTAACTGGAATGGATTTTGATATGTTAACTTTGCAACCAATACAACCGTCACAAAATGATTTTCAGACTACCGGTAGTCCATTTATAACAAGAAACGAGGCAAAGCCACGAAGGCCAGGTTTTTTCCAAGCATATACACTTGGATAACATAATTATACCCACTTTTTGTAGATTAGATGGCCGTGGCCTGCATGTCGCGCCTTGGTGCGAGGCATGGACACTAAAAAAAGATATATAGTAGATGCAAAAACATTAACCAAACAACTTTAACCGGACACACGGACGTACGGACGGACGCGATGCAAAATGCCGACTATATCGCGCTTTCCGCAAGCGGCGCGACAATGATGATAAACTCCCATGTGAAGTATCAAGGTAATGGGTGAAGCAGTTGCAGAGATATAGTACACGAAGAAACTTTAACAAAAAAAATCAAAGTAACTTGACATTGGGCACAGGGGCCGTGTTGGGGGGTAGAATGAAAATATGGAGGATGATAAACACCCATGTGAAGTTTCAAGGTAATGGGCGAAGCAGTTGCAGAGATATAGTATAACGAAAAACTTTTAACCAAAAAACTTTAACCAGACGTACGTTAAAAAGTTAACGTTGAAAATGCAGGGGTTGAAATTTCACTCGCCCAGCTCGCCATGGCGAGTGCTTTTTGTGGCGGTCGAGTACTTTCTACAGGCACTCGCCCAGTTTGGCGAGTGAAAGATTTGGTCAGGATTTTTTTTTTTTGAAGAAATTGCCAATTAATTCCATCGATAACGGCCAACAAATGGTATTAATTCAGCGACCATTTGTTGTTTACAGTTTACGTCAATTTGCGGGAAGTAAGATTCAAGCAGTGTCTATGTACACGGTTACGGGTAGAATCGCTAGCGATTTTGAACACGGTCCATATCGGGCAAGTTTAATTCACGGATTATTTGTCGGCTGTACGCGGCCGGGCTAACAAATAATATGACTACGAGTATAGACTAGTGTATACGCGGCCACATATATATATCGTCTCATATACAGTTGGGTTAACGCGCATTTCAGACGCCGAACATAACGACTTGGGACGAAACAGTCGGCGCCGGGTCCGAAACCATTGAATTTAGTAATTAAGGCTGCGCGCAGCGCATGCAAACATAGCCACTATAAATTAAACAAAATCTATGTCACTCAACGCTTATAGAAAATAAGAAGTGTGCAAGACTCTGAGCAAATTCGCTGCTATTTGTTTGTTTATGTTCATTTAATACTTAAAATATAAATAACAATAATAGTGAATATGTCTCGTACGTTTTGGTAATGATCATATGTAAAAGCTTCTTTTTTTTTAAATAAGATGCAACATTACAAATACTGGAAATAGCAATTTATTTTTTAAAAAAACTGGGCAAGTAACTTTTTGACCTGGGCAAGTACTTTTTTTTTGTACTCGCCCAGCTCAACCCATGAAATGGCTAAGTCAATTACGTAGAAATAATAGGTGAAGGTAAACAAAATGGTCACATGTTGGATAGTTGTATGTGGTGGGCACCCCTTGATTATGAAGCTGTGAAAGTTTGGTGGTCCTAGGTGGTACAGTAACAAAGAAATGGACTCAAACACGAAAACTTAACATTGATTGTGGACGCCGCCCGTCTCCAAAAAAAACTGGCTATGCACTGTTTGCAAACCCCGCTACAGCGGGTTGTCGGGTTAAGTCAAACTACTGATAACTCGAAGTCAATTTCTTGGTCCCAAGTACATGTTTTCCTTTATAATAACTCTCGGTGACTGAGTAAACAAGTGTCGACTGTAGCAGGGCTCCAGATAAGGTGTAAGGTATGTATTGGTGAATACACTGTCGCCTGCGCTAATCTTGCCAATATTTTTCATTTCATTTATTTCAAGGTCATGTTAATGGTGGCATGAGTGTGTTCCATATGCTCACATGTATCAAGAGTCCAAATATTGAAGCAATCCGTTAGAAATATTAGTTATTAGGAGGAAAACTTGTACAAGCTTTGTGTCATTGTTGACAATGGAGAGAGAGAGAGAGAGAGAGAGAGAGAGAGACAGGAGAGAGAGAGAGAGAGGAGAGAGAGAGAGGAGAGAGAGGGAGAGACACACACAGAGAGAGAGAGATGGGACGAGTTTCAGAGACAGATTGTACAAAAATCATTATGACTAACCATTGAGGTAGAGATTGGCGACAGAACGTGGGCTGAACAGTACGACCCTCTTCCTCCCCAGAACTTGGCACAGGAAATTGTCCATCACCTATTAAACATAAAACAGAAATCAGAATGTATACAGATGAGGCTGGAAGATTACCATATTATATTCTGAAGATACCCCATTTTACAGACAGAACATTTCAAATATTTTCTTTATCTCTCATCAGAAGTATATATTGTTACCACCATTTGAACCGTGTCATCGAGACGGTTCAAATGAGTGGTCACAAAATATACTTTCATCGAGAAATACGAAACAAGAGGGCCATGATGGCCCTAATTCGCTCACCTGACTCCATGAACACCAGAGGAGAATGTGACATAGAGTTCATGTGTTTTAAAAAAATTGTGCTATTTTTAGATGGCGGTCATCTTGGATTAAGCGATGACTCTCATTTTACCAAATCTGAAAATGCTTCACCCAAGGATCTTAACTTCCTATGAGGTCTGGCCAGCATCGGCCATGTGGTTCCTGAGAAAAAGACGTTCAAAATCTTGAATAAATGGACCTTTTGGTGGCCAACATGGATGACATAATCATCCGATTGCGACAAATATTACACCAGAGCAATCGTCTCATCGATACATTCAAATTGATATATAACATGACCATATTCGGTAAAAAATAAAATTTGACCCCAATTTGACCTCACGGGCCACGCCCATTTTTGACCCCGGGGCCACCATTGTAACAACTTTGAAAGAGCATTGTACATCGATCATTCCTACCAAGTTTCGTCGAAATCCGGCTAGCGGTTCATGAGAAGAAGATTTTTTAAGAATGTATGCTATTTTTAGACGGCGGCCATCTTGGATTAGCGATGACCTCCATTTTAACAAATCTGAAAAGGCTTCACCCATGGACCATAACTTTTAAGTTTGGCTACCATGGGCCAAGCGGTTCATGTGAAGAAGAATTTTGAAATCTCTAATAAAAGAACGACCTTTTGACATTTCTTTCGGCGGCCATCTTGGATGACATAACAATCCGATTTCGACAAAAAATGTACCAGAGTGATCGCCTCATTGATACCTTCGATTTGATATATAACATGACCATATTCGGTCAAAAATAAAATTTTACCCCAATTTGACCCCACGGGCCACGCCCATTTTTGACCCCGGGGTCACCATTTTAACAACTTTGAAAGAGCAATGTACATCGATCATTCCTACCAAGTTTCGTCGAAATCCGGCTAGCGGTTCATGAGAAGAAGATTATTTAAGAATTTATGCTATTTTTAGACGGCGGCCTTCTTGGATTAGCGATGACCTCCAATTTAACAAATCTGAAAAGGCTTCACCCATGGACCATAACTTTTAAGTTTGGCTACCATGGGCCAAGCGGTTCATGTGAAGAAGAATTTTGAAATCTCTAATAAAAGAACGACATTTTGACCTTTCGGCGGCCATCTTGGATGACATAACAATCCGATTTCGACAAAAAAATGCACCAGAGTGATCGCCTCATTGATACCTTCAATTTGATATATGACATAACCATATTCAGTCAAAAATAAAATTTGACCCCAATTTGACCCCACGGGCCACGCCCATTTTTGACCCAGGGTCACCATTTTAACAACTTTGAAAGAGCAATGTACATCGATCATTCCTACCAAGTTTTGTCAAAATCCGGTTGGCGGTTCTTGAGAAGATTTTTTAAGAATTTGTGCTATTTTTAGACGGCGGCCATCTTGGATTACGTAATGACGTCATTTTAACAATTTTGTAATCCCCCTACCTAAGGACCATGACCATGAAGTTTGGTGACTATAGACCCAATGGTTACCAAGGAGAAGACGTTTGCAAATGTTCACGGACGACGGACGACGACGGACACATTGTGGTAACAATAGCTCACATGAGCTTTGCTCAGGTGAGCTAAAAATGACAACATATACTTTCAAAAATACTTGAATATTGTGCTTGAAATCAAGTAACTTGATTCGCTGAACATGAGCTTCGCGCTCAGGCTCATCCAGTCAAACTGCATGAGTGAGAGTTGAGATTGCAAATAGCTAGATGTTCACAAATGTTGTTAAATTTTTCTTTAATTTAATATTATCGAAAAAAAATATTGTTTTTGAATTGTTTATATGGCCGCAAAATTTGGACAGATTTCGCGAAACAGACAGTAGGGCTCGAATCGGGACTCCGCCAATACTCGCGGTACACTCTACCGATTGTGCTCCCGAACCACTCTATGTTACCCCAAGCTTGGCTACTGCACATGTCATGTCTGTTAGTGTTAGTGTATTTTACACATTTGTGTTAGCTGAAAAATTAGGAGTTTAAAATATTCACAAGACTTTGAAAATACTAAGTGATTTTCGAGTAAGAATTGACAAGTAATAATGCTCTAATAAAGTCGAAAATTCAATTATTTGTGCTGAAAAAAACCCACACACTTTTGACTTTCCTACTAAAAGTATGTAACCTATTTAAAGGATTGGAAATTGAAATCCAGTGCGACAATAACCACTAACTAACACCACAGGCCTGTAGCCAGACCTGTTTGAAGGTGGGGTCATTTCGAAGGCCCAAGGGGCCTGAGGTATCTAGGGGGGTCTAAAGTCTAAAAAAAAGTGGACCTCGAGGCTAATAAAGTGAACCTCCAGGCTGGGCGGGGGGGGGTGGGGGGTCGTCAGACCGCTCCGACACCCCCTGGCTACGGGCCTGTGTAATAGATAACATGTAACATGTGACCTGCAATACATTGGCCTATGGCTGAAAAATGTCACCTTGTGGTTTCCGCATTTGCAACGGCATTGTTGTAGGGCCTGAGAATAGCAGCTTTTACCAGTAGGTCCGGGACCTAACAAGGAAAAAAAGTGAAAGGTCCGAGGAATTTTTGGAAGGTCCGAGAGGATATTCATACTAAATGACTCGTCACACCATGTGTAAATACTTGAATATGTCACCAAATATTATCTTATAAGATGATAATCAGAACGGATTTAGCATCGCCACCAATGATGATCGCAATTTCAATTTTATCACAGGTCCGGTGAACTTTTTGCTAGTAAAATACAAAGGTCTGACATTAAAATTTGCAGGTCAAGGACCTCGGACCAGTGCTATTTTCAGGCCCAGTGTTGCATCAGATTAAATTCCGGCTATACCATTTTATTGGTTGATGTGTATTCAGTCAACATGGTCAATGTGCTGATCAAAATAATTATTATTTTATTACAATCCAAACATTTTGCCGACATCAACAGCGCTCCAGATAAGGAATTAGTAATTGAGTATTTTCCCTCCATCATTTCTGGGCAATTGGGTATTTCAAAATTTTATCAAAATGAAAACATGTCTTGGCATTTCATTAGAATTGCCTCCTTGGAGACAATTCTAATGAAATCCAAAGATGTGTTGTCATGGTAAATAAGAAAAATATGCTATGTGGTCTGTTTATTGTTTTCTGCAGCATGATAAAGGTACAACAAATTTTTTATTGCTTTTTGATACTCGCTACTTCTGATTTCAATTGGGTTTTTGGCAATTTTAATTGGGTATTTAAGCAAATACGCAGCTTATCTGGAGCCTGCATCAATCAGGCTTCTGTAAATGACAAATATCTTATACTTTAGAATTGCAATCCAATGGGGCCCATTTCACTAAACTTCGCACGACTAAAATGTTTGTAAGTTCAAAATTATGATAGTCTGTAAAAGTCACATTAACAATGTTTTCTTGTAAACAATTATTGGGCCCCAGCATTGTTTCGATGATTGTATTTTTGTTGGGTTTCACTGTCAGCTATCGCAGACACTTATGTCTGATCATGATTGCACGGTCAAAAGATCAAGGTTATATTAAGGACAGCATGAATGTGTGGCATTAATTTTGTGCACAAGTATGATGTACTATAATTAAATAGTAAAATAATTAAATACAATGTACTGAAATTGTAAAATAATCCATGAAGGTATGTGATATAGAAGTTGTGACAGAATGGAGAAGCTCCAGCAAACATAACTGGACGGACACACGATCACACAGTCCAAACAGTGCATACTTATATAGCAAAGTATACTTTGAGGGAGAAATTTTCAATTTAGGAATAAATTTATTAATGTTAGAATGTTAGATAAGTATGCTTTGCAATATTGATGAAGTCGGCTACTGGGGCTGAGATTGACACAATATAGGTGCATATGAATTGTTTTGTACATTTAATTGAAATTGTTTCATGTATGTATATATACAAGCAATAATTGTACACCCTAGACACATTAAAAGCAGTCCAGTGGTTTTATTAACATGAATTGGTCTAAAATTACTCCCTGAAAATGACCAAAGAATTCCTGAAATTGGTAGATTTCCTTTTTTGTCTATATAAAACATTCCTGTAATTTTCACAAAAATAAAAAAATACTGAATGCTTAACGGCCCACCAACACAAAAGAGTATCATTTAGGAAAATCAATATTACTGAACGCACTTAGCACCTGTGGGTTTTGAGTCCATTTTACCTGTGCAAGAAAGTCCAACTGTGGTGTATCTGCAACATCAGAGCTCCAGATAACCTGTGTATTTGCGTAAATACCCAATTAAAATTGCCAAAAACCCAATTGAAATCAGAAGTAGCGAGTATCAAAAAGCAATAACAAATTTGTGGTACCTTTATCATGCTACAGAAAACAATAAACAGACCACAAATATAGCATATTTTTTTTATTTTCCATAAAAACACATCTTGGTATTTCATTAGAATTGTCTCCTTGGAGCATGATGAAATGCCAAGACATGTTTTCATTTCGAAGCAAACTATTCAATAATTGCGGTCTGTTGATGTGTAAACAGTAGGATTTATAAGCGTTAATTAATGTTACCCAATTCAAATTTTGAAATACCCAATTGCTTCAGAAATGATGGAGTAACAATGCTCAATTACTAATTCCTCATCTGCAGCCCTGTACCTGTATAGAAAGTTCTTTGTAAGAAAGTCCAACTGTGATGTATCAGCAACATGAATCTTTACCTCGCCCCACCAGTCTCAGCCAAGTAGTCCTTGGTCCATGTCTAGGTGTCGCAGTACAACGGGAACTCACTGAAATAATTGTTTGTTTAATTGGTGCTTAATGACATGTCAACAGCTATGCATATTTTATACAGGGTCAACGGAGTTGAATCCCGTATTTCACCTTTATGGATCAGTACTCAACATTAAGGCACGTTCGGCTGACCGAGTCTAGTAGAATTGTTTCAAAATTGGTATGTTTTAATTTGGGTATGAAATACATAGAGCTACTACTTATCCGAAACAAGTCTGCCTGGAGTTGTAAATAAAACATTTTGAACTGTCGATCAACGATTTACTTGCATATTTAATGTATTTATAGACCTTGGTCCGTTACTTCAACATGTGAAGCAACCGCCCATGGTAGGGTATTATACCTCTGAATGGCGCAGGTGTATAATTCTCTCCGTCCATAGCGGTTTGTCCTTGACACTCTGTAAGGTCAGCTGTATGGGGCCGTGGTCCACTGGGCAACCCTTCTCCTCTGGCCAGTAGAGCGGGAAGTTCTGAAACAGTAAACAGATTTGTGTCTGTGACTGGGGAAATGGGTTTTGCGACCAGTGTAGATCCAGATCAGACTGTGCATCCGCACAGTCTGATCAGGATCTGCACTGTTCACCATTCCATCACTGAAGTACCCCGATATTCTTCTAACAAGCAATTGCAGTCGTTATCAGGTGGAGAACTTCTGAAACAGCAACAGATTTTTGCTTGTGACTGGAGAAATGGGGCTTTATGGGTTTTGTGACCAGTGTAAATCCAGGTCAAATATAGAGTTTATTTAACTACCATTTTGAAATACCAGATTTATTTCCTGAGACAACGGAAAATCCGATAAAGTTTCTTTGTCGGATTTACAGATGTCAAGGGAAATCAATCCGGTATTTCAAAATAGTAGTGGAATAAATTGTATATTACGTGCTCTTCCAAAAATGTGAAATTTGCTCTTTGACCAGCTTATTGACAAAAGCGTATGAATTGTTTCTTCGCCAAAAATGACGTCAAAGTGTGACGTCAATTATTTCTCGCGAACGTCTAGAAGGAAATATTTCATTCAAGGAAATAAATCCCCCCAGAATCATGGAAAATCACTGGGTAGCATGTAATATCAAATACAGGTGTCAAAGTCTCGTATTCATAACTTTCTCCGCCTGAATTCCCCAGGTTTGACTGCGTATACAGGTATGTTGAACATAATACAATACGTGTAATATATTATACTATTTCATGCCATTTTACAATATTTACAATTGTCTTAACCCTTAGACCGCTACACACAACAATTGTAGTCTGCTGTTGCTTTTATATATTGCCGTATTTCTCGATAAAAACATGGTTTGACAGCACTTCAGAATCATTTCCAATGGAAATGATTCTAAATGGCTGTCAAACCATGTTGTAAATTATGCTAAAGTGCTGTCAAAGCATGTTTTTAATGATAGAAATGGAAAATTAAGATAGCGGTGTAAAGGGTTAATTTCGAAACATGTATATGTATTACCACTCATTTTTGGCACAGGTTAAAGTAACGGACCGAGGTCTATAAATACATTAAATATGCCAAAAGGCATCCATAAATGTATGCACTTCCAAGTATGCAAATTATGTGTGGGATATGCCTATACTTGACTAGCAAATGTGATATAAACCACGACAACTCATTGAATATTTGACACATATATTTCTGGTGTACTGTTAGAATCTTTGATATGGAAGCATGGATTAAAGCATCCACATGAAGTTCACTATTTGCCTTTTTCACTGGTCTATACTTGGTAAATCGTTTTATTTTGGTGGCCATTTTGAAAGTAAACATGATTGCCGTGATTAGTATGTCGTTGCTAGCAAAGACATTATTATCAATAGCAGATCAGGCTTGCTGATTTCACTTTCTTGAGCAAAGTAGTGGACGTGTGCACTGACATCACTACCTGTATTCATAAGAAAAGTCAGTTTGGCGGCCATTTTGAAATGTAAATATGGTAAATCATAAGAAACGGCATCACTACATTTATTATACGATACTTGGAACCACAAATGTATGTATATATGCATGCAATTACGCTCATACATGTCTTACATACTAGCCTATTTGAAAACGTAGCTTTTTGGCGGCCATCTTGAAAATATAACCGCCATGAATTGAAAATAAGTGTGTGTTTCTGCTAGTATGACGCAGAATATCTGTTATTCCAATCTTCTGAGCAACTTATACGGTTATCCGTTCCATGATAATTGAACATTAGCCCATCTATATCAGTATTCGGACACCAAGCATGCATGAAGTTCAATGACCTTGAAATAACCTTGACCGTGGTTTGAAAAAATGGCACCCGGATTTTTTGGATACATTATACATTCAAGTTTATAAAAGCATCGGGTGCCAAAAATTAACATGAGGTGCCGGATTCGTATACGTGTAGGTACATTTGCCCCCAGACTAATAGTACAGTAGTGGGTATATATGGTATGTGTTGCGTGGTTTGCCAGGTAAAAGTGATACAATGATTTTCAATGTATGAGTTATTTATAATGATTTTCATGTTGTAAAAAAACACAGGCACAAACCTGTCCAGAAAACTGATATATTTTACAGTTTGGTGTAATATAATTGATAGGAGTCCGTTATCCTGGCTTTTATACATGTGATTAGCTACTGTATATCATATAGGCCCTGTGCGTACCGGCATAAATATGTTTTTTAGTACCATCTCTGCCACCAAAGATTTGTGTTATATATGGTATGTGTTGTGTGGTTTGCCAGGTAAAAGTGATACAATGATT
This sequence comes from Conchocele bisecta, assembly GCA_029237695.1. Taxonomy (NCBI): domain Eukaryota; kingdom Metazoa; phylum Mollusca; class Bivalvia; order Lucinida; family Thyasiridae; genus Conchocele; species Conchocele bisecta. The sequence goes on along the minus strand of CM055280.1, from coordinate 55,093,898 downwards.
TTCAATGTATGAGTTATTTATAATGATTTTCATGTTGTAAAAAAACACAGGCACAAACCTGTCCATAAAACTGATATATTTTACAGTTTGGTGTAATATAATTGATAGGAGTCCGTTCTCCTGGCTTTTATACATGTGATTAGCTACTGTATATCATATAGGCCCTGTGCGTACCGGCATAAATATGTTTTTTAGTACCATCTCTGCGCACCAAAGATTTGTGTTACCAATGTGACTAAACATATATACTCAATATATTCACGCATTATAGACCTCCAGAAGTAGTAGCTTTTAAAAGCCTAGTAATTTACATAAACAAGATGGCCGCCAATGAAAAAGTACTTCACTACATATAGGGGCATATCGTTTTTTGGAAGCAGTTTTAAATCACAAATACCTATAAACCTTAGGAAGTTAATACTTCATAGACGACTAAATGTTTATCAATCCATTTTATTAGGAATATGATGTACAGAAACCAACATGGCCGCCATTTTACACTAATTCTATGAATTATTTAAAGAAACAGTCACGCACAAGCAGTTAAGTGTTGACACCACACACATATATAAAACTAACATAGTCCCAATGTGATTAGCATATTGGTATTAATAATAATACGCAACAAAAACATAACATTTGTGGTATAAAGGTATTATATTGCATTTACAATATGGCCGACCTTATGAAAAGCATATCCAGTTTCTGAGACATTTATATGCAACGGCGCTGTTTCAGCAGCCACATAATGGTTAATGCAATCGCAATTCTGATATGTCATAACTAACACGTTATACAGTGGCTATAAACCATTTTCACGATAAAAAGAGAAGTATGTAAATCCAAAATGGCCGCCATTTTGTACAAATTTCGTAAACTATACGTATAACTTTGATATCAATGTCGGTACCACATACCCGTCCAAAACTGCAAAGATCACACGCATTGTATACACATTCGTTGATCTACAGATTATTAAAAGCATAAACAAGAACAAGAACATACACATATTCATTTGCATATTTATGATATCCATCACTGTAAAATTGGAACATCAATTTCTGGAATTCAGTTCACGTATTACACAAAACATATCAGCCAAGAACAAACCGATCAGCTTCGACGATTAAACCATTGGCATGCCTAAAGAAGTTTCTCAATACTCGTTTGAGGCAACTATGATTTGCATACTTTCAAAATGGTCGCCATTTCGTACAATATGTGTAGCAATGAAACTAAACCCCCATATACATTATATCGGTAATTGTGTATTATATATCATTTTCAGTAGGACTAGAAGCTGTAATACATACGCGTTTTTACATTTAAAATATATTGTACTGTGTGCTTATCATGCAATTTGGGGACTGTACAAGTATTTGTTTGATGATTAAAAGTATAAAATCTTCTACCAACGCTCATTAGTAATATTATATCTGTCTGATTGGACATATTGTGGACATCATGTGTTATTCCATTGTGTATGTTGTCTCATGCATTACAATGCATGGCATACTGTGCAAGAAGAAACGTCAATATGAGTAAGAAAATTAACACAATTCATATGACAAAATTAAATTTAAGCGAAATTATGTAACATAGCCAATTAATATAATATAACATACAAGTACTTTCAGTGACAATTTAATATATGCACGAAATTACCGCCAAATAAGACTAAACGAAAGTTAGAATTGTCGACATTACACTAATGTTGTACATTGTTCTGTTATTACTTCCAAACAAATGCAATATAAGAAGTCATTCTCGTTGAAACTACACACACACGTTCTGGAATGGTAAATGTTTTTCATAAGCATGAATTCCATGGCCAGAAGAGTATGATTCCGAAAATGTAGGTATATTTAATAATATAACAATGTTACATATTAAACCAATATTAATTAAATCAATACTCCAACTGCTGGTCGTGGATTGCATGTTTGTGTCACGTTGAAAGCTTCGCCGCTATGTGCGTGTTATGTATTTAGCCTGACGCATTACGGTTCTTCTATACATCGGCTCATATGTCTTCTTTGGGTATGTTGTTATATATTGTCCATAGACAATGAGATATGACAACAACGAAACATTTATGAAACGGCCTCAGAAATAATTTATTCACATGGGTTGTTTATCATATATGAAAAGATAACAAATAGAACTTGGAATACATGTATAAACTTCGATCATGAAACATGAAGACTTATAGGCAAAATTAATAATGATGCTGGATAAACCACTATGTTGACGTATATGTGTCGATTAATTTCTCGTGACACATTATGGTGGATGCTGACGTGTTGTAGATAGAATGTATCACCATGCATAGAGTTTTCACAAACAACTTGTCATACAGTGCACCTCTTTTTTGTTATTACCAATGTACGGTGGTTTATTATATGTGGTCTTATTTCGGTATACGTCACTATTCTGAATAAAACAAGCAGTACAGCGGCTAACTCTGGACATGCAGCAAGTAGAAGTATTATATTTTCAGCTCTAGGTTCGATGCCCCAACAGGGGATGCAATAAGTACTGACAGTGCGCATTAATACTACTAAATCCAAAACAAAACTATTTTGATGACAATATAATATCCGCCCAGTATGTGCAGCATACCAAGGGGTAAAACAATCTCCTTTTCGGTCCTATGTTTATTTTCATACATCCGCCGATAACATAAACATGATAAAGTGTAATATTTCGTGATTGTGTTGTATTTTCTGTTAACCATGACATACTGTTTGCATATTTGCGATACATGGTTTCATTCTATAGCTGCCCCAAGACCAATAGTCAAAGTCAAATGACGTTTGCGCTAAAGCTTCTGGCATAATTTGCGTTAATATACTATCCGTCAATCCAATTGGCGGCCGGGGTTATTCATTGATGTCAGAATATTAGATTTATATTGTTTATTTGCAAAGTACCTTTCCATAAATATATAATGCATACACCAAGTTGATGTCTACTGTATTCCTATTACGACCGCATACTAGTAACCTTGGCTGAACGAGCAACTGCCGTTAAACGATGATGACTGGTATACTTGTGATAGGAGAATACAAATTAGTGCTAAATTTAATTACTGATAATAAATATAGAGTATTACCACTATTACATAAACACGTTAATTAACTGGACCATTGTGCATGTATTTATAGTAGATACTGATTCCATAACATTTGTATTAAATATTCTTTTCGGCAAAATATTAATATCCGAATGTGTGGGTCGGTCTCCATATACGCATCATTAGTCTACACATACGACGCATATGTCATCGTTAACAGAAAATACAACACAATCACGAAATATTACAATTTATCATTAGCCGATGTACTGCTTGTTTTATTCAGAATAGTGGTGTATACCAAAATAAGACCACATATAATAAACCACCGTACATTGGTAATGACAAAAAATGTGCACTGTATGACAAGTTGTTGTGTGCTCGTATGTACGTACACGTATATAGTGTACCTGTGAAAACACAACGGCTGTACACATATTTTAAATATTAAACAATACAATACGTAGGTAGCAGCAGTATTTTGTGGAGACATATATTACTAACACAAACAGTAGATGTGTCCTACAGATCAGCTCGATTAACAAATGGTGTATTAAAAATATGAATGTTCTGTAGTGGATGTACACAAGTTATCATTATTGACTAATATCATATACGATTATTTTAAAGACGGGCGGACAGTAATGTAATATATATACAACTAATACTTCCAACGTATATGATTATGACACAATAGTCCAAACAGCCTTGCACAACTTAGTTTCAGACTGGAACATGATGTACTCATTGATAATAGTCAGTGCCTATCAATTAACAGTTAATAATCGACCCAGATATAGTGAGTATGTCAATGTATGTACATGTACATACTTGACAAAATTTCTGTGAAATAGCGGCTATCTTTGATTTATACAAATTATAATTATATTCCTTTAACATATGAGAAATAAATAGTTTGTAATGTGTCACCTCGTATGTGTCAGAAATTGTAACCATTCCCCTTCTGGTATTACTGGTACAAAATGATGTAATTTCTGTTAGTAGGTTAACACTGGCCGCCACTGTTTCTCATATAAATGTAAACGTTATTTATCTTCTGACATATGACATTGTTAGCATGATTGTGTATAATCATCTTGTGAGCACAACAATGTTGCTTGGTACCGAAGCTGATCATGACAGGCAGTGTGTGCCAACTGATCCGCATAATCAACTCACTTCATATAAAATGACGGCCATCTTGAATTTATTGAACATATAGATATCACAAAATTGCCGTAAACAGGTGGATGCTTATATTTATTAATTACCTGAAGTTGGTTGGCAAATAATTCCCTTCATGTATGCATGTACGATACATCTAGAGAGAACAATTCTATAAAATATATGTAATTTTCAACAATTACTGCCGTCTTGTTTGTGAAACTTAACAAGTGTGCACGACAGCCATGATGCTTCTAACTCATGTACTGTTCAGGATACATATATCTGAACGACCTCTGATCGTATTACTTCAGAACTAGTGTTTGGTACCCACATTGATAGCACGTCTTTGTCAATTTATTTACATATTTTATGAAATTCCTGTAAAATGGCGGCCATCTTGGATTTTCACAAGCTCGGTTCAGGCTTATATCGATTGTTATATATTCGGTAATTTACTAGCTATTAAATAAATTAAGATACGCCAATATTACCCTCATATAATGTTGGTTCCACAATGTAGTATATCTCCTACGGTAGCCGATGCTTTTTTCACTGGCGGCCATCTTGTTTATGCAAATAAATGGGCTTAAGCTACTACTTTGCAAAGTCTATCATGCGGAAATATATACAGTGTATGTGTCTAAACACATTGGCACCAGAAATCTTTGGTGCGCTCGGATGGTACCGACAACCCTAACGCGCCCAGGGCCTAATATGTTCTACTTCACATTTTGAGTTGTTTGTCAAACGGCAGAACAGGTGAAACTGGCTGATGGCTGGAACACACAAAGATGGCCGATTTGACCACTCCATGTGCCGTATAGGATACAGTAACGAGGCAGTATTCACATATATGTTATACATATATTCTATCATATTTACGAAGCAATTATCTTTGAATCAAACGATGATCAGTTATAGAACGGGTCCTTAAGGTTTTGTATCGATCCATTTGGCATGTTTTTCTAGCAGGATTGTTGCTAAAACGCTAATCAAAATGGAATAACGTATCGTTGTCACAAAACATCTCACTCGGTCACCAATTCATTACAACGTGCCCTCTCGGTATGTCATACATCAAGGGCGGATTCAGGGGGGGGGGGTGCCCCACGTTTCTACGTTCGCGTTGTGAATTTATTGTTTATTGGGGTTTTTTTTTTGCTCCAAAATGCGCCAGAACGCAGGAAATGCGATGTCGATTAAAAAAAAAATCCGGGGGGGGGTGGGGGGGGGGGGGGATGCCCTCGGACCCCCCTAGCGCGTTCGTATAATATAGTCATGTATTGCCAAATAGTTACGCGCCCCCCCCCCTCACCCTAACCCGAAATCCTGGATCCGCGCCTGTACATTGACCAATGTCACAGCCTGCAAACGTTTATTCATCCAATAATGTATCGTTTAACTTAGAGGGAATTACAAACAGTTCTGGTTACATGTTATGCTATTATAAGGGCATGCATAAAACCTAACACAATCATGCGGTATATTTAATTGCATCACTATATCATGTATATCTTTGCTATATATACGTAGTACAGGACAATGTAATGTAGCATATTAAGCAAAGACATACCGAACATATATAATTTTACATGTAGCAAAATAGTCCCCCCCCCCCCCCCCCGCCCCCCCCAATAAGTGAAACGCTCCTACGCCTATGCTTGCGGACGATTTGGTTAGCGGACGATTTGACCTGTAGCCTATTTCATCAACATTGCAAAGTTTAATTTAGTAGCAAAGTATACTTTGAGGGAGAAATTTTCAATTTTATGATATATTTATTAATTTTTATTATGCTAAATTTATTACATTATCACAGCCAATTTGGCTGTGATAATGTAATACATTCAGTATAATAAGTCTGCATACTTTTAATCATCAAATATATGCATTTGTTAGTTCTATATGAAATAATGGATTTCAGGAAAAATAAATGATTACTCCCTCAAAGTATACTTTGCTAGTAAAGTATACTTTGCAATTTTGATGAAATCGGCTACTGATACCGTCCCATCAAAAGTGCAAATGAGTGAATTATCTCCCATGTCGAACATTTTCGCCATTTGTAAATATTGCGTGAAACCGTGGACGTGGTTGTTGCGATAGATTTTAGGTACAATGTATTTGTTCCATTCAATTAGTGTTACACGCAGTCCACACTTTAATAGGTTTCAGTAGTCTTCATAATAATTTACGTTGGTATTGACCTGTATCCGGCAGTTGCCAATAATCGTACGTTGTGGAAACAGGCATTTTGTATCTAGCATTTTGTGGTCGACGAAACGCTCATACTCATTTGTTTTACTCTGATATTAAATATCTACAAGGTAGGACCCTCGCCATCTTTTCAACCAACTGAAGTGGTACTAGTGTACCGTGAGCCCGGCTCGCTAATTCAATAATTGTAAGGTGTGAAAAGGCCGGGACCCTGCTTCGGTCCAGGCTTTCGCGCCATTACCATGATTACTTACCTTGATTTACAATTACTGAATTGGCGAGCTGGGTCCAATGTAATTAATCCACTTTCGTTGATTGAAATGTCCTACCTATTGTAATATTTAAGATGGGAGCAATATTGGGTATTGATAAAGAGGCAGCTTATTCCAGTTTATAATTAGTTCTAGGAAGAAAAACATGTGATGGGGGAGAACGGCGGGATGCAAATAGGGGGGGGGGGGGGGGGGGGGGCGGATATCGAATGATGTTATCTAACAATAATATTTATTTGTAGGGGGCACGCAACAACAACACATCACATGTTGCTGAGATTTTGTCATTTCACAGTGAGGGTGATTGGAGGTATCCGGGTAGGATAAAAATTGGGGGGGGAGAGGGGGTGTATCATAACGATATATTGAGTATGGAAGAGAAAAAAAATGAGGGGGGGGGGTGGGGGGATACCGGGAAGAAAAAATTGAGTGGTGGGTGGGTATCCAGGAAGAAATTTAAAAAATGAGGTGGGGGGGGGGTATCATAACGATAATAGTTGAGGGGGGGGTATGGAAGAGAAAAAAAATTGAGGGGGGGGGGGGTCCATTTGGAGGGGGTAAGGTATATTGGCGTATGGAGTATGGATTTGGAGATTTGGATGAGTTGCGGGGGGGGGTTCCGGCGGGAAAATTGATGGGGGGGGGGGGGAGTCATCTGGATAAAAAAATTTAGAGGTATCCGGATAAAAAATTGAGGGGGGGGTGTCATTTGGAGGGGGTATATAGGCCGTGGGGTATGGAAGAGATTTATTGATGGGGGGGGTGGTCTTGCAGAGGGAATAATTGATGTGGGGGGGGGCGGGCGCCTTATGATGGGGGGGGGGTCAGTTGGATAAACAATTGAAAGGGGGTATATAGGCTGATGGGGTATGGAAGAGATTTATTGAGGGGGGAGGGGGTCTTCCGGGGGGAGGGGGGTAGAGGGGGGGAAGTCAGTTGGATAAAAAATTGAGGGGGATATATAGGCCGATGGGTATGTAAGAGGATTTATTGAGGGGGGGGAAGGAGGGGGGGGGGGGGGTCATGTGGATAAAATATTGAGGGGGGGGTGTATCGGATAAAAAATTGAGGTGGGGGGTGGGTGGGTATCCGGAGGATAAAAAATTGAGGGGGGGGTGATATCCGGATAAAAAATTGTAGGGGGGTGGGGGTCATTTCCGTAGGTATAAGTCTCTTCCATAGGGGGGTACTTATATAAACTGACATAGCCCATTATGTCATAATTGCTTGAATATGCTATTTTCATAATATGAACACTCAATTCAGTTAAAAAATATAGAAAATCTTTCACAATTAACTGCTAAAGTGCGAATCAGATCGTAGCCTATTTCACGAACCTCCGTTAGTCGACTAAACTGTTAGCAGACTAAACTAAGTTTAGTCGACTAAACTAAGTTTAGTCGACTAACCATAGTCTGCTAAACTTTTTGACATGTTTGCATTTCACGAACGATTTTGTAAGCCACGTTCAAAACAACCGTGGGCGCTGCCATCTTGGAATTCCGTCGTCTGCTATTTTGCTTAGTAGACTAACCGAAAGTTTAGCCGACTAACGAGGAGGCTAAGCAAAGTACTTTGCTTAGGCTAAGCAAAGTAGACTTTTCTTAGTCGACTAACGTGTTCGTGAAATGCGTTTTTTCCCGTTAGTCGACTAACGGCCTGAAGTTTATCAGACTAACCGAGTTTAGTCGACTAACGGAGATTCATGAAATAGGCTACTGATTCGCTACTCTGCAGGGGAATCCTATGAGTGGAATCATAACTCTAGCTACGGACGGTACGGGAGTAGATTGCAAGTTGCCATTCGCAAATACCTGTGCCTCTGCACAGCACTGTTCGCTATTCGATCAATGAAACACGTGTTGTACTTCTAATAAGCTAGTTGCGGGAAGTAATTCTGCAGAATACTCATGTAACGCGACTAACGTCTGTACCTAGAGTTACGGTGCTTTCCATAGGTTTCACCTGCAGAGCAGCGAATCGAATCGGAACATAAAGTTTTCATTCAGATGTTGGTTGCCACTGCCACCTACTGGGTCAGTTTTAGATTATAGCTTAAATTTACACAACATGCAATCTAGATCTGTAAATTTATGACAGATCTACCGGTATTGAAATATGTTCATTTCATAATACATGTACTGACCTTCATTTCTGTGGAATAAGTATAGAAAATGAACCATAATCAACAGCTAAAGTGCGTATCAGATCTGATTCTATGGAGAGCACCGTAACTCTGGGTACGAACGATATCCAACTAATAAGAAGCAAAACCAGGTTACAGGAGTGTGCTATTTGATGAGGCTCTACATTGGTCACAAATCCCAGGGCTCCAGATAAGGAATTAGTAATTGAGTATTGTCACTCCAGCATTTCTGAAACAATTGGGTATTTCAAAATTTTAATTTGGTAAAATAAAATCACACTACTGTTTACTCATCAACAGACAGCAATTATTGAATAGTTTGCTTCAAAATGAAAACATGTCTTGGCATTTCATTATAATTGTCTCCTTGGAGACAATTCTAATGAAATACCAAGATGTGTTTTCGTGGAAAATAAGAAAAATATGCTCTGGATGTGGTATGTTTATTGTTTTCTGCAGCATGAGTAAGGTGCCACAAATTTTGTATTGCTTTTTGATACTCGCTACTTATGATTTTAATTGTTTTTTTTGGCAATTTTAATTGGGTATTTAAGCAAATACACAGCTTATCTGGAACTCTGAATCCCATAATTTAATATTTTCAATGTACAGATGGCTCACATGAAATACCGGCACGCACCCAGCCACCCAACGATGATTCAGAGTGTCCTGACTACGATGACCGACTAGTCTAGACAAAGATGACCACCAACACCTGTAAACGAGACGACATTCAGTTTTGGCTCCTGGACTATGCACAACGTAATGGCTACAACGATATGGCAGGTATGGTACCATAATAACCCTATATATTGCATACATTAGACCATCGTGACGTGACGCGTGCGATGTCGATTCGTTAAAAAAAAATTCCCTATTTCTTTTCGAAAATATATGTTGTTACCACTCATGTGAACCGTCTCGATGAGACGGTTCAAATGAGTGATAACAACATATACTTTTATGGATAAATAAACAAAAACACCTTACATTTACTGTACATTGTAGATGTTAAATTTACATCAATTCAGATCTATGGAAGTCCTGCAAGATTAAGGAACCAGTACTCTTCCAAGTAGTTGCCACACTGGATGTCATACTTGCCTCCCCTGATGTGGAATCTTTTGGTCTGGCTACACAACTGATGGAACATGTGTTTGCTGTCGACCTAGATGTTTGTCCATTCAAGGTTTATTCCAAGTTGTTATTGGGCTTAAAGAGGAAGGTTTGTACCGTGTATAAAATGGGCGATTACAGTGTAATAATTTAACACAGTGTATTAAATGGGATCCAGAGGGCCCGTTTCACTAAACTTCATACGACTAAAATGTTTGCATGTGCAAAATTATGATAGTCTGTAAATTTCACATGAACTATGTTTTCTTGTAAACAATTATTAGGGCCTTGTCGAGATTCAGCTGTGCCTTATAGATTTGGCCCTGTCTGTCCGTCCTTTTATGTTTTGGAAGTTTTTGTAAGAGTTTATCAAATCACCTATAGGGGGGGTGGGGGGGCTATATAAGTGCATCGACATACCACATTTTCTAGTTCGATTTACATTTATTGAGCATAGGCATTTGCTATGCTCAATAAATGTAAGTCCATCAATTGAAATTTCCAGACGATCCTAAATTTGCGTTTACAAACATTTTAGTCATACAAAGTGTAGTGAAACGGCCCCCTGTGATCTTGTGTAGTAAGGGTGCCTGGCATCAGATCAGGGTCCCGTGGTTTTAGTACTGGAAGATACATTTTAATATCAATGCTGAACTTTGAACACTCCCCCACTATACAGGGGCCCGTTTCATTAAGCTTCGTACGACTAAAATGTTCGTACGTGCGAAACTATGATTCTGTAAATGTCACATTAATAATGTTTTCTTGTAAACAATTATTGGATTTACATTTATTGAGCATAGGCTGCATGTGCAGCCTATGTTAAATAAATGTAAATCCATCAATTAAAATTTCCAGACGATCCTAGATTTGCACTTACGAAAATTTTAGTCGTACAAAGTTTAGTGAAACGGCCCCAGGTGCATTCAGGTCTGCATTTGACTTTGTGTTGTTGAATGGAGCATCCCAATCCATCAGTTAATCTATCAACCAATGCATCACCAATCAACATGATCAATCAGCCGAACAATTAATTAACCATGAATAACCAGTCAGTCGGTGTTTTCATTGCATTTTACATTAATTGGAGCAGGTTAAATACGGGATCGAACCCGTTGGCCTGGCCTTGAATGACCTTAAAGCAGTTTAATGACCTTAAAGCAGCTAAACACCAATAAATCAAACCAAATCCATAATAATTGTGCATCTATAACACGTTGTGCCCCTCAGGTACACTTTTAACTTTCTTGTTGCGTAGTATGGTCTTTCAACTCGAAAACAATGAGTTGTGTAGATACATGTCGTAGAAAATTGCCATATTTGTACTGAATACTGAGCTCCAGATAAGCTTTGTGTCTCAAGTGTACTATACCCACTGATTTCAAAATCATTATGTACTGTATTTTACTTTTACAAATGGATTATTGATTTTTAGCTCGACTATTCGAAGAATAAGTAGAGCTTATGTTGTCACGTCGGCGTCGGCGTCACCGTTGGTTAAGGTTTTTAGTCAACCAAATACTACTGGCCCTACACCCACCATACTTGCACAACTTCATCTCCTAGTGATGTACATCAATAACCCCTGATCTATATTTGACCTTCACCTACATTTCCTCTTGAATTACTTAGTTAATTCCCCTTGGTTAAGGTTTTTAGTCAACCTTGGTTAAGGTTTTTAGTCAAGCTTGTACATGGAATACTATTGTGCATACAGACACCATACTTGGACAACCTTTTCTCATAGGGATGTACATCAATAACCCCTGATCTATATTTGACCTTGACCTACATTTCCTCTTGAATTACTTAGTTAATTCCCATTGGTTAAGGTTTTTAGTCAAGCTTGTATATGGAATACTCCTGGCCCTACACCCACCATACTTGGACAACTTCATCTCCTAGAGATGTACATCAGTAACCCCTGATCTATATTTGACATTGACCTAAATTTCCTCTTGAATTACTTAGTTAGTTCTCTTTGGTTAAGGTTTTTAGTCAACCTTGTAGATGGAATACTCCTGGCCCTTCACCAACCATACTTGGACAACTTTATCTCCTAGTGATGTACATCAACAACCCCTGACCTATATTTGACCTTGACCTACATTTAACCTTCAATTACCTAGTTAATTCCCCTTGGTTAAGGTTTTTAGTCAACCTTGGTTAAGGTTTTTACTCAAACTTGTATATGGAATACTCCTGGCCCTACACCCACCATACTTGGACAACTTCATCTCCTAGGGATGTACATCAATAACCCTTGATCTATATTTGACCTTGACCTACATTTGACCTTGACCTACATTTCCTCTTGAATTACTTAGTTAATTCTCTTTGGTTAAGGTTTTTAATCAAGCTTGTAGATGGAATACTCCTGGCCCTACACCAACCATACTTGGACAACTTTATCTCCTAGTTATGTACATCAACAACCCCTGACCTATATTTGACTTTGACCTACATTTAACCTTGAATTACATACTTAATTCCCCTTGGTTAAGGTTTTTAGTCAACCTTGGTTAAGGTTTTTAGTCAAGCTTGTATATGGAATACTATTGTGCATACAGACACCATACTTGGATAACTTTTTCTCATAGGGATGTATAACCCCTGACCTATATTTTACCTTCACCTACATTTAACCTTGAATTACTTGGTTAATGTTTATAGTCAAGCTTGTATATGGAATACTCCTGGGCCTACATCAACCATACTTGGACAACTTCATCTCCTAGTGATGTACATCAATGCTCCCTGACCTATATTTGACCTTGACCTACTTTTATCCTTGGATTACTTTGTTATTTCCCCTTGGTTAAGGTTTTTAGTCAAGCTTGTGTATGGAATACTCCTGGGCCTACAGCAACCATACTTGGAAAACTTCATCTCCTAGTGATGTACATCAATAACCCCTGACCTATATCTGTCATTGACCTACATTTAACCTTGAATTACTTACTTAATTTCCCTTGGTTAACTTTTTTAGTCAACCTTGGTTAAGGTTTTTATGGAGGCCGCAGCCACCTTGTTTGTCAAGCTTTGTGTACATCGACAACCCTTGTAGTCGAGCTATGCTGTTCTCCTACAGCTCTTGTTTTCATTGCTAGGGAACAAGAGATACAACAAAATATAATAAATTTAAACATTCACTTAATTGAGCTGCAAAAAACTTCTAAAATTTTCAACTTTATGACAGTATTTTCACTACTCAATTTGAAAATAAATGCATATTTTCACATTGCTGTGCGTCTGTCTTTTGTACTCCCACTTTCGATAATCAATGCATATTCAGCTAAAATAATTGCATAAAATATGCCAATACGCATCTTATCTGGAGCTCTGTGAATAAACATATTGTCATGCACATATGTAAAATAATCTGACCTCACTAACCCTTTGAAAATCAATAAATTCAAAATGGCCGCCAAATACATATGAGCCGCGCCATGCAAAAACCGGGCTTAATGACAAAATTTTCAGTTTTTACTTTTCTGAATTGTACATCTTTTAAAGGCCATATGCCGCCAAAATTATCAATGTATCCCAATTATTTTTCATTTTAGAAGTATTTTTATGACGCGTGGTAAAAACTTATATGACGTTTTAGATCAATGACGTTGAAATTATGACGTTGTTATCAACGGCGTATACAAGGGGTGTTAATAAAATACCCGGACAAGTCCTATAGATTTGTCATCTTTTATCGCATGTCAACCAAATTTGGATATCTCATAGCCTTTCCAAGTGTTTCCCATTAGGCCAAGACAAAGTATGAAAATAATGTTTATTGCAGTTGCAATTAATGTAACGTCATGTTTTGGATTGCGGCCCAAGTAACGTAATTCCGTACGAATAATTTTCAAATAAGGCAGAGTGTTGGCGTTTCCCTGTTGTTTGCTGCTGTCTGAAATAATTTTGGGGAATAATAGCGACATTATTTAACATTTCGTATGCGACGACATATTTTAAAGTAGGAAGTAGGCCGCTTATAACATTAACTTTGTAACAAAACACGAAGTCGGGCAGATTTGGTAGCGTGATACCTTATAATTGTCGCCGTGTGTCTTTGTTGAGGATTGCATTACCATCGCCTGATTCAGACATACATCATGTACATTATTATGCAGTCGGGTGATAAGCTGATGATTTGATACTACAAATCGTGCGAAAAGCAAGTTTATGACCATCAAATTTCCAACTAATTTCAAGACTTTTCGAAAACTCCACCGACCTCACTGTGTGTTTTGTGCATTATGTATTGCTTATACACAAACAATGAAGGAGCTGCATTGAAATCACTGATTCTGAATCTATTAGAGAGATTTTGATGCATTTGTTTTGCCAAATTCAATACAAACCCTGGATATATATGTCATTATATAGATGCGTGTCAACCTCAGTTTATGATAAAATGAGTGGCATTAAATGTCATATCATTCGCTAAGTACTGGATAGAATTGTTAAAAAGTGTCTCAATTTACCAAGATAATAGATGGTAATATCGTTGGCATACACTAGTTGTTCATATTTAAGATTATTTAGGATTCAAGGTGCAGTGTAAGCGAATACTTCGCTGATATGTAGCCAGTTAAATTATGCGTTCACCATTTTAAATTCATAAGGATAACCGACGAAAAAGAGTGACAATGTCAAAGAACGACAGTTAGGCGACAATGCACAGCGCCTGAAGCATTTCTAAGTCATTGATGCTGCGAGGAACTCATGCAAGTATCCTTGCTATAATATTTTGTCACGACACCATGACCATAACGTCAAACATGTATTCACGTTCAGTAACGTCACGTATAAGTACGTGACGTCAAGTCATGACGTCAGAATATGTGTACTAAGGTGCAAGGCATTGCGTCTCATATTAGTGAAAGTTTCTGTAAGTTATAATTTTCCGTTTTCTGTTCACACTTAATGTTAACTGACACCAATAAACGTAAATGGGAGGGCAACATGTGAAATTTTGCAGTGATGCTGCAAACGTCGTTTTTCCAACGTCGTTTACCGCTTTTCATGACGTCATTAAGCCCGGTTTTCATTCGGCGCTGCCCATATATATTTCAGCTGATGCTTCATGAACTACAGAAAGGAAGTATCGACGTGCACAAGCTACTTGGCCTTCACTTTCCACAGGACGGCCTCTCATATCCCAACCAGGTATCATCATTGCTCATTCAGTATCAAGGTGTATGATCACATGGTACTAACAACAACAACAAGTACTGAAACTTCCAGAATCCATCCGATTCAAAGTACATATTCTTTGGTATTGTCCTTATTACGTAACTGATTTTGATGAAATATGGCGCATCAAATGCGTCTTGTTAAGCTGCATTTGGTGGTCTCTGTAATTTGGCTCAAACTTATGTCGTTTTTGGGAAGAATCGATTTCCGTGTCTACCGATTCTTCACAAAAACAACATAAGTCTGTGCCGAATTCCCTGGACGACCAAATGCAACTCATGAAGACGCGTTTGCTACTCGAAATTTCATCAAAATCCGTTTCATATTAAGGAAAATATCAAATAATACTTTAATATTTTGGAGTGGGCAAGATTTCAACACATTCAGCGACTGTTGTTGTTGTTATAACCACGTGATCATGCACCTTGAGTATACACTAAAGTGAATCTCCGAGTCAGTGTTGTGCTTGGAGCGAGCCCGTGGAACATTTTTACCACATGAAACTGCCCACGTCCCTTAACCCTTTAAACCTGTAAATAACTGGAATGGACTTTGATATGTTAATTTAACCCTTAGACCGCTACTCACAAAAATGGTCGTTTGCTGTTGCTTTTATATCTTGCCTTATTTCTCAAAAAAACATGCTTTGACGTGCTCTCAAAGCATGTAAATTATTCTAAAGTGCTGTGTAAAAGCATATTTTTGATGACAAAAATGGAAAATAGAAAATAAACAGCAGACAACAACACAAATAAGATAGCGGTCTAAGGGTTAATATATAAGGACCACCAATCCAATTGTCACAAAATTATTTTCAGACTAGTCCATTAAAAGAAGGGGCTGTGTTTTTTGTTTAAAAAATATGAAAATTACTTGCGAAATGTGCAAATCCTGATGAGATGGCTCATTGCACTAAACTAAAAATAAAATGCAGGGCTCCAGATAAGGAATTAGTAATTGAGTATTGTCACTCCGTCATTTCTGAAGCAATTGGGTATATCAAAATTTGAATTGGCTAAAATAAAATCACACTACTGTTTATACATCAACAGACAGCAATTGTTGAATGAAAACATGTCTTGCCATTTCATTAGAATTGTCTCCTTGGAGACAATTCTAAATGAAATACCAAGACGTGTTTTAATGGAAAATAAGCAAAATATGCTATATTTGTGGTCTGTTTATTGTTTTCTGCAGCATGATAAAGGTAAAACACAGTTTTATTTGCTTTTTGATACTCGCTAATTCTGATTTCAATTGGGTTTTTGGCAATTTTAATTGAGTATTTATGCAAATACGCAGCTTATCTGGAGCTCTGAAAATGTACAACAAAGTTCACATTAGAAAACGATTTTGGTGAACTTGTTCAGATTTAATGGCTTCTACATGTGGGTGGCAAATGGTAGCTTTAATGAACCACGTTAATGTGTGAAGGAAATTGATAGAAATCTTCGCACAAACATTTTTGTTGTACAAAGTTTAGTGAAACGGGGCCCCTGGATCTACACTGTTTTCACACACTGCTAACAAGGTGTATGATCACGTGGTACTAACAACAACAACAAGTACTGAAACTTCCAGAATCCATCCGATTGAAAGTACGTATACTTTTATATTGTCCTTATTACGTAACTGATTTTGATGAAATATGTCAAACACGTCTTGTTATTAAGCTGCATTTGGTGGTCTCTGTATTTTCGCCCAAACTTCTGTCTTTTTTGCGATTCTTTGCAAAAACGACATAGACCTGTGCCAAACTCCCTGGACCACCAAATGCAACTCATGAAGACGCGTTTGCAGTGCCATATTTCCTGGACCACCAAAATGCAACTCGTGAAGACGCGTTTGTAGTGCCATATTTCATCAAAATCCGTTGCATATTAGGGAAAATATCAAATAATACTTACTTTGGAGTAGGCGAGGTTGTTGTTGTTGTAACCATGTGATCATGCACCTTGGTTAAAGAGGTCTGTGGTGTTGAAATGGTTAAAATGTGAGAATCTCCCGTTAACCAGAGCACATGAGGTGCACATGCTGATCTAGAGCTATTGTGGTTGTAAACGTGCCTTTTGTCTGTCGCTGGCACAAATATCTATTTTATCAGGTAATCTGCTGTGCATTGACCTAATACACACTGATTGACAATTCTTAATCAGGTTACAAACTTTCTTGGCCGTATAAGTACCGACTGATATGTTGTAAACATATTTAATGAAATTACACAGACGTCCGAAGGTACAAAATCACATTGCGTGTCTCATATATCTTGACATTCTCTTCCTCTTACACAGAGTATCAAGGATGAAGCCCAGGTCAACCATTCGGTGGAGGGATTCCGCGCATTCATCCTGCCTCTGATCTCCAACAGGAGGAAGCGCTGGCAGTACTTCGCGACTGACTACGAGGCTGAGTTTGGTGCGTCATTCCTGGAGCAGTTACGGGGAATGATGTCCGAGTTGTTACAGAAGGTTCGCGACCGGTTACCCACGCCTGTCATAGAAACGGTAAATATGGACCACCATCAAGGTGTATCATCACGTGGTACTAACAACAACAACAAGTACTGAAACTTTCCGCATCCATCTGATTCATTCAAAGTATGTATTATAGGAATGAATGGCCTTTTTGTGGAATTTATCGGGGTATAAACTTGGAAAAGTCGCGGGAATACTGGATGAAGGCCGGAAGGCCTCGTCCAGTATTCCCGCGACTTTTCCAAGTTTATATCCCCGATAAATTCCACAAAAAGGCCATTCATTCCTTATAATTCCAGCATTTGAAATAATTTCATCAAGAAAATGTGTTTATTTTCCGTTTTCTTAAGAATTATTTTAACTGCGCCTCACGGTTACGGAAAGTAGTTCGGCGTGGAAGTTTACTGGGATATAAATTTTGGACAGAGACTTGCTACGGGCCAATCAAATGTTAGGGAATTGTGTACATATTTTTGTGCTGGAATTATTCTTTTATATTGTCCTTATTACGTAACGGATTTTGATGAAATATGGCGCATCAAACGCATCTTGTTAAGCTGCATTTGCTGGTCTCTGTACTATGGCCCAAACTTATGTCGTTTTTCCAAAGAATCAATTTCATATTTCATCAAAATCTGTTGCATATTAAGGAAAATATCAAATAATACTTACTTTGGAGTGGGCGACGTTGTTGTTGTTGTAACCACGTGATCATGCACCTTGAGTATGTGATGTGTAATTTACTAATATTGTTCATCCATACCAGAATCCCTGTTGGTGGCAGGTGGGAGCATGCGATGGGTAATTTAACGATCGGGGTTCGTCCTTACCGGAATCCCGACTGGAGACCTTGTTCGGCCCTCAAATACGTCTTTGGAATTTTGTATGCGACAGTTGAAGCTGGTTATACCCCTTATAAGAGTAATCCTACCGATATTATTTTTTAATAGGGGAAGGGGCCAAGTGACTTTGATGCTGTATGGACCTGGCACCAGGTCAGGTTATTCTAATTTCAGGGCTGAATACATTTTTTCTCGATGTAAATATTCTGTTCTGATTTTGGGATTTTCCCCCCAATGCAGCAGGTTAAATGCGGGATCGAACCCGTTGGCCCGGCCTTAAATGACCTTAGCTATTGATAGGCCGTTAAACACCAATAATGAAACAAACCATAATCCCGATTTTCGGGCCTCGGTTGCATGATTGGCTTCTTTGTATCTGAGAGTTGAATCCATTTTTTCCCAAAAGTAAAATTAGTGGCATTCCTATTACTTTAAGCGGGTGGGGCTAAGTGACTTTGGTGTGGTGAGGCCCTGGCATCAGTAGCCGATTTCACCAACATTGCAAAGTATACTTTTCTAGCAAAGTATACTTTGAGGGAGTAATCATTTATTTTTCCTGATATGCATTATTTCATATAGAACTAACAACTGCATATATTTGATGTCATACTAAAAGTATGAAGAATTATTTTACTGAATGTACTACATTATCACAGCCAAAATGGCTGTGATAATGTTATAAATTCAGTATAATAAAAATGAATAAATTTATCCTTAACTTGAAAATATCTCCCTCAACGTGTACTTTGCTAGAAAAGTATACTTTTCAATGTTGGTGAAATACGCTACAGATCAGGTTATTCTAATTTCAGTGCAGAATGTATATATTTTATTGTAAATATTCAGATCTGATTTTGGTATTATCCCCTATCCTTACAGGTGAAATACGGGATTCAACCTCATTGACCCAGACTAAATGACTACAGCGGTTGACAGGTCATTAAATGCTATTAAACAAACAAACAAACTGTTCAGACAAACAAAAACGGACCGCTCAGTTAGAAAACAAGAAATATTATGTTGTACACATTGTTTTAAAGTCACTCTTTTTATTAAATTTTCGACCATATGGTCTTTATCAAAATAGTGTGAAACTGTATTGGCAGTCCTATGTGACATCCATAGTGTAGCCACTATGGACGTCACATAGGACTGCCAATACAGTTTCACTCTATTTTGATAAAGACCATGCGGTCGAAAATTTAATAAAAAGAGTGACTTTAAAACAATGAGTAGTATGTAACATTTAACCCATTGAGGTCTATGGATATATCCATGAATGAACAGATTTTCTTGTTTTCCCATATGCCTCAGCTGCCCAACAGCTATATATTTTGTGTGTTCTTTCAGTTGTTCCGTAACCAAGCCAACAGACCAAGATCAGCATGTCCTTGTGCCCATGTGGAGCTGTTGCTTCACTGCTCCCGAGGAAAGTGCAGTCTTACAGCACAGGACATCAGGTCTACCTTTGAGAAGATCACATCTTTGCATGAGTGTAAAGAGCAGGCTGATGTTCAGACAAATTATTCGCGGACAATGGTTGGTGACCAGAGAAACACGACTATTACCAGTATTCAGAAAAGCCTGCCAAAACATGGAATCAGTCAGTTAGATACTGAAACAACTGAGAAATGTGAACAGAAGGGTTTAGATGTCGTTTCAAACAACAAGATTTCTGAAACTGATGGTCCAAGCAAGGCAGTGTTGGAAGTTAATGGTGATGTAAAAAATACTGAGGTTTCTGAGACGGTTAAAGACAACTTTGAAACAACAAATGTATGCTGGAATAGGAATGAAAGATCGGACAGATTTCAACGAAGTGGGAGTGACAAACTTGCCCAAGTGAAGGACAATGACAATAGTGATCATGTCCCATCTAATAATATGGATGTAAATAGGAATTATATGTCCAGAAAATTACGAAGTATTCATACTGTCCAAGAAACCAGAATGAGATCTTATGACAAATCCGAGATAGAAAAGGGTACTGACTTTAATAGGAGGAATGAAAAACAAAGCCAAACAAACAGGAAAGTGAAAGACACAAATGGGAATAAGGTCAATAGAGGTCAACTCGGAAATGTGTCCTTAACTGAACAACATAATATGAAAGATAGTGTTGAATCCAAGAGTCAGTTCAATAATAATGATAGAACAGTTCCTGCCAGTGTTAATGTTACAACTGTTTGTCATGGAAATAGAGGTCCGTTTGTAAAATTGACCTTGAATAAACCAGCTGTTATAACTGATACTGTTGTGCCAGGTGCCAATAACAACACTACATGTACGACTAATGTAGATAGCCGGAGTGAAAAGGATTCCGGAGGTGGTAGTATTCATTCCTATTCTGAAGGAACGGGTCCACCAGTTTTAAGTGTTGAACATGATAGAGAGAAAGGTATTGAAAACATTTATACAGAAGGAATAGTTGGCGAGCATACTGACCTACCAGTATTACGTAATGCGCAGAACAGGGAGAATTATGTTGAAAACATTGATTCAATAAGTAATCAACATCCAAAGAGAAAAGCGTGTGTAATGAATGACATAAATGAGAACATACATGCGGTCAGTGATGATGATGCAGGAGTTCAAGACTTGAACTTCAACAGGCATGACTTTAGTGCAAAACGACAGAAACTGCGATGTAATTTAGAATTGCATTTGTCGGAAGAAGTACAGCCAAAGTATATAGCTACAGTAACAGAACTATTGCCTGGGAATAGGCAGTCTTCAGAAAGTTTAATGAATGTCAGGCATGGTGAATTGGAAAGGGACAGGTTGGATCAGACAAATCACAAGACGATGAGGTTTGTTTCTGAAGACAGAAGTCCATTAAAACAGATCACTTGCAAAGAGTTCAATAGTGGCAAGTATTCCAAAACAGATTTGGATTGTAAAATGAAAGAGTCAAGAACTTTGAGTAAAACTGAAACTTGGATTGAAGAAACTGATATACCAATTATTGAAGACTGTTTTGTGTTTATTGATACAGATCTTACAGCAGATATCAATGTCAAGCAGTTGCAGCAGAAGGAAGGTAAAATTAGAAATGAACATTTACAGTGCTGTGAAAAACATGTAGATCTATCAACAACTGATATTGAACATGGTGGAGATCAGATGTTTACAAAGGTTGTGAGTCGAGACAAAAATGACAAATCCAGGAAGTCTGTAGTTAATGTCGCTGAAACATATGACACAGATAGGACAATGAAAAGTGTTAAGGGTAGTACAAAACTCGACACAAGTGGAAGAAAAAGAAGGATTGAAAATCAAGTTGGAGTTCTCGTAAATGATTCTACCAATACCGGATATAGAATTGATAATCATTCAAGAGATTATCATAATACCGGTAGTACCAGAAAGGAAATTACGGAAAATATGAAGAGAGCAAATAAGAGTGATACCAAATTTGCTAAAAGTTGTCGAAAGGACAGACAAGAAGATCCAAGCATGGTGAGAAGGACAACAATGTTAGATAGCAGTGATGGAAGGGAAATCAGTGAAAATGAATGTACAATGGATAAAATTATTGTTAATCCTGATAAAAATGTCATAAAGGAAATGGTAGATCATGTAAACATACTGCATACGAATAACAGAAGTGATGATAAACGTGTCGTAAACAAAACTTTGAGAACCGTTGATGAAATTATAGTGGAAGAGGAGCCTGAAATTAAAAGTACAATGAAATATTCTGCCACAGAATATGATCCAATTGTCAAAAAAGAAATGACTGAAACCGAATATGCTGAGGATAAGAAAGTTGATAAATATATTGGAGAGCAGAAAAGCTGTGAAAATATAAACCCAGTGAACATGATTATTATCAGAAGACTTGATAAATATATCAAACAGAACATGTATATATGTGGTAATGCAGTGAAGAAAAATAATGTTAAAAAGAATGATTACAGTGAGGAAACAAAGGAAACTATAGACACAATGAACATGGATGACACAATCATTGATAAACAAGCTGGGAAACAGATGGATGTTTATACAAATGGTAGAAAGGACACACATGAACCCAACACAGCATGTGATAAAACTAGCAGTCAACCCAACATGAGTAGAATTAATGAAAGCCTTGAAGCAAGAACTACCAGTGTTAAGGATGCTCCAAAACTGGGTGCACTAATAGGAAATAAAAATAAAGTGGTTAGCATTCCCACAAACCATGAGAACTGTCAAGGTAATGAAAGGATAAAAAATCAAAATACATTGATTAATCAGAATACAAAACTTTACAAAAGTGATGAAAAGGAAACAGCGGAAAAGGAAGATAATGTGGATAAAACCATAGAACTGGGCGAAAGAGCTGTCATAGAAATTAATGAAATTGTTGGACAACCTCAGAACAGTTCTGTTGAGGATGGTCTTGAAACTGTAATAGCGATAGTGGCATTTACAGAAAAGTATCTTGGTGTAAGTGTAAATGTAATAATACCTGATGCTAAATATATGGATGACAATATTGTTATGAAACGTTGCAATAAAATGACCGAAACACAAAATGTATTGGACAAGACTGCCACACAGCTTAAAAAACGTTGTGGAAATGAACGATCAAACACTCAGGATTCAATGTTTGGCACTTCCACAGATGTTTATGAAAGAGACGTAGACGTTTCAAGTGAAAGCCAAAATGCAGTGGATGACGTTTTAACACAAGTTGAAACAAGTGACAGAGAAGAAAGTACTCAAACATGCATTGAAGTTGAAACTGTACAGGAAGAGCACACAGTCTGTAAATCCGAGAAAAACCCTGCGGAGAGTAAACAATCTGCCAGTGATCCAGAGGAAGTCCAAGATAACGAGCCAATTAACAGATCTGATCAGTTTGCCAATCCACAGTTAGACTGTGCATTGGTCATTGATGATAGTAGCATTGTAACTTCACACGATGTGTTTGATGATGATTCAGATGTTAGTGAAGAATTTGTGAACTTTCAAGCAGAAAGTCAAGAAACTATGAGAGAATATGAAGTGGAGTCATATGATGCGGATATTAGAACTGGAGAACTGCTGAATAAAGATTGCGTTCATAAGGTGGGTACGTCTATCAGAAGAAAACATGGATAGTGGGATCATTCTCGCCAAATTTCACACAGAGGGCTTTATTTTGTTGATGCCATGTTATATACTTGTTTTTATAATCGTCTGAAAAATGTGGTATTGTCATATTTACAAACAGTGTAGACCCAGACCAGCCTGCACATCTGTGCAGTCTGGTCAGGGTCTACACTGATCAATTGAATGAATGATTCCATCTTCAACAGTCTGAATGTCCATGTGTAAGCTTGTTTCCTTAAAACAGATAAGGAATTAGTAATTGAGTATTGTCACTCCATCATTTCTGAAGCAATTGGGTATTTCAACGTTTTATTTGGGTAAAATAAAATCACACTACTGTTTACACATCAACAGACAGCAATTATTGAATAGTTTGCTTCGAAATGAAGACATGTCTTGGCATTTCATTAGAATTGTCTCCAAGGAGACAATTCTAATGAAATACCAAGATGTATTTTCATGGAAAATAAGAAAAATATGCTATATTTGTGGTCCGTTTATTGTTTTCTGCAGCATGGTAAAGGTACCACAAAATTGTTATTGCTTTTTGATACTTGCTACTTCTGATTTCAATTGGGTTTTTGGCAATTTTAATAGCTTATCTGGAGGTCCGACTCCCTGATTGCTATTTGCGATAGCCAGTGTAAATCATATTGTATGCACAGGTGGAAGACTCGTACCTAGGACCTGATAAATGGCTCATTTGTAAACCGTTACCCCACCCACCAATTTCCGTACAATAGACACTGTAGCGTTATCAAGGTAGGAAAGTGCTTGGGAAAATCTTGTAGTTTCGGACCCGTTCAAACACCACACGTTTCGATTTTTCTGATGACTTATGTCTCTGGTAATCGATAAATTTCTTAGGTCTTCAAATATATTCACTTCAATGATCTGCTTTAAGCATTTCGTTAGTTACAGGCAAATTAGCTACCGCAGCCAAGGCGATAATTGTGTGTACGAAAGAATGTCACACATTTTTGTGGGCTGTGGAAGCATAAATTACGTGTAAAATCTGGCTGAAATCCCATTACAGTCTCAACATATTGACGTGAATCACTGAAATATACATCAGTAAATCCGATGTTAAAATTTGTGACGAATAAGTGTCATTCACTAACCTTGAATGATCTAAAACGTGCGTTTATTTTGATTTGCGTCCCAATATTTCGACATAACCTTCTGTGAACTTTACTTTCGGAGTTCCTTTTTATTTACGCAGAATGATCAATAATGACGTCACGGGAAAACCTAAACTGGAGCGTTACAAATACTATAGCCAATCAGGTGGCGATGTGTGTGTGGGATTCTTTCGGAAAGAGATATTTCTCTGTAATGTGTGTAACTAACAATATACTAAACACAGGTGTTTAAAGTGAATATATTTGGGGACCTAAGGCATTTATTATTTGCCAGAGGCGTTGAGTCAGCAGAAAATTTGAAACGTGTGGTGTTTGAGCGAGCCCGAAACTAAGCCTGTCTAGGGCATTTCCCAAGCTGTTGCCCACCTTGAAAGGCGATACTGTATGTTGTAAGGAAATGGGTGGGTGGGGTAACGTTTTTCAAATGAGCCATTTATTGTGTCCTAGGTCTGAGTCTTCCACCTGTGATTGTATGTCCTACAAGTGAATATTGTTCAAATATGATTAATAATCTGACAGTGATATAGCATTATTTATTATGATATTCAAATTCAAAATGCCTTTTATATGGCTGTTTTGATGCTCGAAATCAGAAAGTTTGATTGGTCGAGGCTGAGTTATGCTCAGTCTCAGCCAATCAAACTGTCTGATTTCGAGTAAGAATTTTGAAACATGGAGAATGTGCTCGGAATGTTTTATCAAAATGGAGCTGAGGCCATAACATTATAGGAATGAATGGCCTTTTTGTAGAATTTATCGGGGTATAAACTTGGAAAAGTCGCGGGAATACTGGACGAAGCGATAAAAAATTACATTTTTTGAAAATTGGAATTTTTTAATGCCTCGTCCAGTATTCCCGCGACTTTTCCAAGTTTATATCCCCGATAAATTCCCCAAAAAGGCCATTCATTCCTTATAATTCCAGCATTTGAAATAAATTCATCAAGAAAATGTGTTTATTTTCCGTTTTCTTAAGAATTATTTTAACTGCGCCTCACGCTTACGGAAAGTAGTTCGGCGTTGAGTTTACTGGGATATAAACTTTGGACAAAGACTTGCTACGGGCCAATCAAATGTTAGGGAATTGTGTAAATATTTTTGTGCTGGAATTATAGGAAAACAAACACTGGAAATTGCCTTTGAAATCTCGCTAATTAGCTTGGAAATGATCTATAAAGAAACCAAAATTTTAAATTGTGAAGACGTTATTCCACAATAAAAATTATTATTGCAGATCTGTTTGAGCCTCAATGGTAAAATCCCATTGAAAGGTTTTCGCCATAAAATAAATATTTGACAAAATGTCATCAAATGAAAGTTTTTTGGGGGAGGGTAACATTTTCATTATTTGGAAAAAAAGTGCAATTACATTTTGGTAATATTCAGATTTAATATGTTTAATTGACCAAAACACTTTGGCAGATTAAAAGTGGAACAAACGACAATCCTTTAACTTAGTGACTGAACGGTGAAGTGTGTAGACAGTGATGACACGGCAGCTTAACCCTTTCAACCCTAAATATCTGGAATGAACTGTGCTATGATATTTTCTGACAAATCTGAGTGTCACAAACTATTACAGAGCTCCAGTTAAGGTGCGTAATTTGACCAACTTGGGGTGAAATTTTGTTATTTCTTCATAAAAAATGGCAAGTTGGGAGTCCTTTAGAATCGTCTCATTGAGACGATTCTAAAGCACTCCCAACTTGGAAAACTAAGAAATTTACCTCCAAATTACGCACCTTAACTGGAGCTCTGTGTTATTCAAACTACATAGTCCATTTATAAAAAGGGGGTGTTTTTTTTATGAACAATATTAAAAGTACTTGCAATACGTGCAGATCCTGATGAGACGGCTCATTGCGAGCCGGCTCATCTGGATCTACACTGTTGGCAGACTTTGCTGTAGAGGTATGTAGTGTTACAATGGTTAAAATGTGAATGTACATTTCAGAATGATAACCAGGAAATGGATTTACTTCACTCGGGTATGTATTACATCAAGAATCATCATCTTACACGAGTATAGGGATATGTTGTGGTTAGATGTGGTTCTTCAACACCAGTAATCGATTTCATCAAAATTGCAAAGCATACTTATCTAGTTAAGTATACTTTGAGGGAGTAATCATTTATTTTTCCCAAAATGCATTATTTCGTATAGAACTAACCACTGCATATATTTGATGATTGAAAGCATGCAGAATTATTATACTGAACTTATTACATTATCACAGCCAAAATGGCTGTGATAATGTAATAAATTCAGTATAATAAAAATTATCCTTAAATTGAAAATTTCTCCCTCAAAGTATACTTTGCTAGATAAGTATACATTGTACATTTGTACTTTGCAATGTTGGTGAAATATGTGGATTCAATCCGCATCCTGGGCATGAATAAAATATGTTCATAGTATTTCCACAGGGCTCCAGATAAGGAATTAGTAAGTGAGTATTGTCACTCCATCATTTCTGAAGCAATTGCGTATTTCAATATTTTAATTGGGTAAAATAAGATCACACTACTGTTTGTTTACACATCAAAAGACAGAAATTATTGAATAGTTTGCTTCGAAATGAAAACATGTCTTGGTATTTCATTAGAATTGTCTCCTTGGAAGATGTGTTTTCATGGAAACTAAGAAACATATGCTATATTTGTGGTCTGTTTATTGTTTTCTGTAGCATGATAAATGTACCAGAAATTTGTTATTTCTTTTTGATACTCGCTACTTCTGATTTCAATTGGGTTTTTGGCAATTTTAATTGGGTATTTACGCAAATACGCAGCTTATCTGGAGCATTGTTTCCATCATTGTTCGCACAGCATGTAACGGAGAACTCAAAATCACAGTTTGATTGGTTGGAATGAGCACTGCTCAAATTTGCAGACATCTAACATGACAATGGACATGTTCGGAGCAGAGCTCAGCCTTAACAAATCAAACATGCTGATTTTGAGCAGGTGTTCAGAAGGTTTTACAAGCAATGACCCAGGTTTTCATTGTTCACCTTCCTGGTAAAATGAGGATTACAGTGTTGTGCCAAGGGACAATTTCATTGGGACAAGTTCAATTGTCCAATGGGCCAATTTCAGATTTTGGTGTCCCAGTGCTCCAGATAAGTTAAAAGTAGCGAGTATCAAAAATCAATACAAATTTTATGGTACCTTTATCATGCTGCAGAAAACAATAAACAGATCACAAATATAGCATAATTTTCTTATTTTCCATGAAAACAAATCTTGGTATTTCATTAGAATTGTCTCCAAGGAGACAATTCTAATGAAATACAAAGATATGTTTTCATTTCGAAGCAAACTATTCAATAATTGCTGTCTGTCGATGTGTAAACAGTAGTGTGATTTTATTTTACCTAATTACAATTTTGAAATACCCAATTGCTTCAGAAATGATGGAGTGACAATACTCAATTACTAATCCTTATCTGGAGCCCTGGAGTCCCTTGGCCTTGCCCCGTTATAAGTCAATGGGAGTTTCCAATATTATACAAAGCTCCAGATAATGTGCGTATTGATGTATTTTACGCACTTATTTTAGATGAATACGCATTGATTTTCAAAAGTGGGAGTACAAAATACTCACAACAATTGGAAAATACTCATTGAGATTCAAACCGAGTAGTGAAAATACTGTAATACAGACTGAGACACGACCACTTTAAACACCATTAAATAAGTAAATATTTATTTTCAGGGTATGGTCGGGCAGACAGCCAAGTGATTGGAGAGGGTGTGAGAAGCCATTGTAGCAGTGTGTCGGATATTTATGATGACTGTGACTTGGACGTGGGATCTATCGTCCCTCCCTCGAATGGAAATTCGGACATGGAAGTGGAGGTCAGTATATTATAGGAATTAATGGCCTTTTTGTGGAATTTATCGGGGTATAAACTTGGAAAAGTCACGGGAATACTGGACGAAGGCTGGAATA
Source organism: Conchocele bisecta (assembly GCA_029237695.1). NCBI lineage: Eukaryota > Metazoa > Mollusca > Bivalvia > Lucinida > Thyasiridae > Conchocele > Conchocele bisecta. Next base: position 55,065,216 of record CM055280.1, on the reverse strand, counting down.
AATTCAGTATAATAAGTCTGCATACTTTTAGTCATCAAATATATGCAGTGGTTAGTTCTATATGAAATATAACTGCATTTTGTGAAAAATAAATGATTACTCCCTCAAAGCATACTTTGCTAGATAAGTATACTTTGCAATTTTGATGAAATCGGCTAATGGAGGTTGTGGGTTCAAACCTCATTTGGGCATCAAAAATACTTTCATAGTACATGTATTTCCATCACACTGGTCTGTCAGATGAGACTTTAAACTGTGGTCTCGTCTCTATATGACCTTAGCTGTTGCTGGGACATTAAACTCATTCACTTTCACCTCGCGCGAGGTCCCCCCCCCCCTCCCCTAAAATTTGCAGAGTAAAGATTTTTTACAAGTTACAAGGCACGTTTCATGCCAAGTGTCATGTATTCCATGCATTTTTCGGTCGTTTTTTTATTGTTTCAAAATTTAAACGTTTTCAATCAAAAATCATGCCTAAACATACTGTGAAAAGTGTCAATATTTTTGCTCCAAAATGCGCCAGAACGCAGGAAATGCGATGTAGATTTGCAAAATTTTCCGGATGGGAATGCCACCGGACCCCGCTAGCGCTATCTCGACTATTTTGCAATACTCGTTCGATAATATAGTCAAGTATTGCAAAATAGTTACGCCCCCCTAACCCGAAATCCTCAATCCGCGCCTGGTTGTTTAGGGTTAAATCAGCCTGTATTTATTACAGTTGGATAATCTTGAAGAAGACGTGGAATTCGAGGATCAACTCGGAATCGATGTGTTGCCGGATTTGTCGAGGTTTTTACGCCCCAGCTGACGTCCGGTTTATCACGGAACAACTTGATAGTCAGTGAATGTGATGATGGCATCCAAAGAATGGTGTTGTTGCATAAAATGTACTTTCCCAGTGTAATAAACAGGGCATTATTAAATGTGGCTGTGACTGGAGAAATGGGGCTTATGGGTTTTGCGACCAATGCAGATCCGGATACGACCATGCCATTCCATCAATGCTACACCTGCCATGCTCTGAACAAGTAAAATAGATCGTTATCAGGCAGCAGGAGTGTTACTCGATCAGGATCTACTCGTCACAAATCCTGTAAGCCCCATTTCTTTAGTCACAGCCACAAATGACAGTGCAATTTTAAGTTTGAGTGTTCAGTTTAGAGAGGTTATACTGTATAATTATTCAGTCAAACCTTTGAATAAAGGCCAGTCATGGGAAGAGGAAAATCTGGCCTTTGTTAGCAGGTGGTCTTTGGAGGTTATACTGTATATACAGTCAAACCTTTGAATAAAGGCCAGTCATGGGAAGAGGAAAATCTGGCCTTTGTTAGCAGGTGGTCTTTGGAGGTTGTACTGTATATACAGTCAAACCTTTGAATAAAGGCCAGTCATGGGAAGAGGAAAATCTGGTCTTTGTTCACATCTGTTCTTTTTTTCAGGTTCATTTATGTAGTAATTGAATAATCGGGAGAACAAAAGTGTGGCTGCTATAGACAAGTAATTGCTATTCAGAGCTGGCCTTTAGCACAGGTTTGACTGTACATGTATTAGAGGGTTTTATATTCTAGTCAAATATGTGGCAGTGACTGAAGAAATGGGCTTCTGGGGCCCGATGCACTAAATTTTGTACGACTAAAATGTTCGTAAGTGCAAATTTAGGATCGTCTGGAAATTTCAATTGATGGATTTACATGTATTGAGCATAGGCTTTGCTCAATAAATGTAAATCCAACAATTGTTTACAAGAAAACATTGTTAATGCGAAATTTACAGGCTATCATAATTTTGCACTTACGAGCATTTTAGTCGTACGAAGTTTAGTGAAACGGCCCTCTGGGTTTTTTATCAATGTAACTTCAAATGAAGTAGCACTCATATAATAGCATGATAACAATCAACATATATTGTTTCCTAGAAGAATAACAGGTGTTTTATTGATGGAATGGCGAACAGTGCAGATCCTGATCAGACTGTGCGGATGCACAGGCTGATCTGGATCTACGCTGATCGCAAAACCCATACGCCCCGTTTCTCCAGTTCGAACCACATATTAGGTAATATTTTCTAGTCAAATATGTCTGTGACCTATTTGCCATAGCAATGGGCATTTTATGTTGCTAATGTGGTTCTGTAATTACGTAGACATCATCTACAATTACATGTCTGGAAGTTGAATTGGGTTATTGTCCATTATAAAAGTAGTAAGATTAGTACTGATCCTACTGCTTTTGGGAGGGGGCCAAGTGATTCTGGTGTGGCGAGGTGTGGCGAGGACCTGGCATCAGATCAGGATTATTCTGATTTCAGGGCTGAATATATAGTTTGTTTAGTGTAAATATTCAGTTCTGATTTTGGGATTTTCCCCCCATTCGTACATTTTGTACATGTACTTGAACATGTTTGTTTGTTTGTTTGTTTGTTGGGGTTAACGGCCTAACGTGATTTAAGGTCGGGTCAAGTGATAAATCCCATATATTACCCGTACAAGTACATGTACAACCCATTGACCCGGCCTTAAATGACCTTAGCTGTTGATAGGCCATTAAACCCTAACAAACAAACTACATGGTAATTTTTTAATGCTTTTAAATTTTGCTTTCCATCACCGACTGTGGTACATGTAAATGTTGTGACTTGAGAAAAAGGCCTTGTAGCATGAGTGACCACTCAGGATTGTGGGTTGCAGGTGGGAGCATGCGATGGGTAATTTAACGATCGGGGTTCATCCTCACCGGAATCCCGACCGAATACCTGGTTTGGCCCTCACATACGTATTTTGCATTTTGTATGTGACGTATGTGAGGGCCAAACCAGGCCCCCAGTTGGAATTCCAGTAAGGATGAACAGATAAGTATTAAACCCATCGACCCGGCCTTAAATGACCGTAGCTGTTGATAGGCCGTTAAACTCCAACAAACCACTCAAATGCATGGTCCCTGTGTACAAATATATACTCTTGCTAGCTCAAATTTTTGTTAGCTCAGTATTTTCCTCAGTCCCCTGTACCGTACTTACCTAGCAAAGTATACTTTGAGGGAGTAATCATTTATTGTCCCCGAAATGAAGTATGTCATATAGAACTAACGACTGCATATATTTGATGATTAAAAGTATGCAGAATTATTATACTGAATTTAGTACATTATCACAGCCAAAATGGCTGTGATAATGTAATAAATTCAGTATAATAAAAAATTAAAAAGTAATAAATTTATCCTTAAATTGAAAATTTCTCCCTCAAAGTATACTTTGCTGGATAAGTATACTTTGCAATGTTGGCTACTGGATTTTGAATAAATGAGAATAGGCTGTAGTTGGTTTGTTTGTTTATTAGTGTTTAACGGCCTATCAACAGCTAAGGTCATGTAAGGCCGGGCAAACGGGTTCGATCCCATTTTAACCTGCTGCATTGGGTGGAAAATCCCAAAATCAGAACGGAATATTTACATCGAGAACAAATATATTCAGCCCTGAAATTAGAATAACCCGACCTGGTGCCAGGTCCATACCACACCAAGTCACTTGGCCCCTTCCCCTAAAATAGGATTATGAATATCGTAATACTCACATAAGGGGTATAACCGGATTCAACTGTCACATACAAAATGCCAAAGACGTATGTGAGGGCCAAACCAGGTCTCCAGTCGGGATTCCGGTAAGGATGAACCCCGATCGTTAAATTACCCATCGCATGCTCCAACCTGCCACCCACGGCTGTAGTTGGATCTGTCTCTTGTAATGTGTGGTTATTTGGCCTGGCACCAGGTCGGGTTACTTCAGGGCTGAATCTATTATTTCTCGATGTAAATATTCCGTTAATGCAGCAGGTTAAATATGGGATCAAATCCGTTGGCCTGGCCTTAAATGAACTTGATACACCAATAAACAGTGTAAACAGAGAATAAACAGTTCACAAAAATATACTGTGGCAGAGCTCCAGATAAACAGATCACAAATATAGCATATTTTGCTTATTTTCCATTAAAACACATCTTGGCATTTCATTAGAATTGTCTCCAAGGAGACAATTCTAATGAAATGCCAAGACATGTCTTCATTTTGAAGCAAACTATTCAACAATTGCTGTCAGTAAGGGATTTTATTTTACCCAATTAAAATTTTGAAATACCCAATTGCTTCAGAAATTATGGAGTGACAATACTCATTTCTTACCTGGAGCGCTGCTGTGGTACAACAATAAATGCAGTAACACCCCGAAATATGTAGTTATAACATATTTCTCTAATGTTAAGTTTAGTGACACACGGACAGACAACATGGAATTTAACACATTGCACCCCTAAGTAACGGACATGGACTATTTCATGTTAAGTTTGAGAAAAGGGTAATTTGTAAAAAATTATAAAATACCCACAAATAATTCCAGCACAAAAATATTTACACAATTCCCCAACATTTGATTGGTCCGTTGCAAGTCTCCGTTCAAAATTTATATCCCAGTAAACTCCATGCTGAACTACTTTCCGTAACCGTGAGGCGCAGTTAAAATAATTATTAAGAAAACGGAAAATAAACACATTTTCTTGATGAATTTATTTCAAATGCTGGAATTATAAGGAATGAATGGCCTTTTTTGTGGAATTTATCGGGGATATAAACTTGGAAAAGTCGCGGGAATACTGGACGAGGCCTTAAAAAATTACAATTTTCGAAAAAAAAAATTTTCTCGAAAATTGTAATTTTTTATCGCTTCGTCCAGTATTCCCGCGACTTTTCCAAGTTTATATCCCCGATAAATTCCACAAAAAGGCCATTCATTCCTATAATGGTGCAGATCTTGATCAAGATCTATACTGTAAATATTATATAGGAAAGAGTCTCCAGCAATTACAGACAAAAACACAAAACAAACATTTTCACATTTTATTGAACAAAATGTTACATATAAAGTTTTACATGTATGTCTTGTGTTTTTCTTCCACAATTTAACCATAAACGCAATTGCATAAAGAATACAGGTAATTCGATCTGAGAACACTACCATGTTTTGACAATTAAAGGGGCTAGTGGAAGAAATGGGCCATGTGGGAGTTAGCCTACTTATTCCACTTACCCATTCAATTATGTGCCAGTGCCACAACAGAAAATAGAACATAAGGATATTGCTCCCTATTGAGTGCTCGCATTACTCTTGAGTGCTCGCATTACTCAAAATATTTATCTTGTTTTAGACACCGGTTAAAGTAACGGACCGAGGTCTATAAATACATTAAATATGCCTAAAAGCATGCATAAATGAAAAAAAATGAGCTAAATCTTTTTTTTAGCTTATTTTTTTTTAATTTATGCATGCTTTTAGGCATATTTAATGTATTTATAGACCTCGGTCCGTTACTTCAACCTGTGGTTTTAGAATTCACAAAAATATAAACAATGCGATCGCCGGGGTGTGTCTCATCCACTAAACAAGGCGATCGCACAGTCACCAAGGTCAATGTCACAATATGAGGAAGTCCAAACTTATTGATACGAGTGAGGAAGCTATCGGTGAAGTTTGGTAATCGCCCGACTATAATGAGATATTCAACATTTGGATGTACATCCAAAATTATTGACACAAAAGTGAAGTTAACCAAGGTGACTCAAGGTCACCGGATGACACTGGATGGATATAGCTATCAACGTGAGGAAGCTATTTATGACCTTTTCAACATTTGGATGCATGTCCAAAATTGCTGACCCCAAGGTCAAGGTCAGCTGAATTACACTGGGAGATATAGATATTGATGAAGTTTGGAGATGATCCACTAACTGACCAAGAATATTCAAAGTTTGGATGTACGTACAAAATTATTATTGGATTTACATTTATTGAGCATAGGCTGCATAACAATAAATGTAAATCCATCAATTGAAATTTCCAGACGATCCTAAATTTGCACATGCGAACATTTTAGTCGTACACAGTTTAGTGAAACGGCCCCTGCTTTGCAGCAACAAATTAGTTTGTCGAAATTTCACAAATACATGACGTTCTACTTGACATAGTATTTACATGCCCACTCAGTAGGCACAAACTGTTCTTTATATCAGAGACATCATCTGGGACATTTTCTGGCAACATAAACATTCATTCACCGTTCCCCCACGTATTGATTGGCATTATTATACATTTTATATCAGACGTAAGTTTCCACACTGATATCAGGAGCGATAACCGTGTTTCCTTAAAATGTTAACGGACATTACTATTTATTCTCTGTATTTATTTTTGGTCTTTATAATCGTCAAAATTATTATTTTGTCAGACGACGCAATATCATGCCTCATTTGCATATAAAAATAGTCTGATACCACTGCCAGTCACTATCAGTAAAATAAATATTACTAAATGATTATATCTGTATAGCGGGCATTCATACTTTTTTGAACTGGTGGACTTATGCCACAATTATACACTTATTTAATTTTGATAAAGAATGTTTTGTGCCTACTGAATGGGCATGTAACTATTATTGTGAAATTTCGGCAAATTACAAACGGACAACACAAAAGACACAAATTGACATACATGTACTTTGTATTCCAACAAAGCAATGTTCCAACAAAAATAGCAAGCTTTCTGCAGTAACGGTATACTTCATAAACCTGGGGCCCGTTTCACTAAACTTCGTACGACTAAAATGTTCGTGGGTGCAAATTTAAGATCGTCTGGAAATTTCAATTGATGGATTTACATTTATTGAGCATAGGCTGCATAAGCATAAGCAGCCTATGCTCAATAAATGTAAATCCATCAATTGTTTACAAGAAAACATTGCTAATGTGATATTTACAGACTAATATAATATTGCACTTACGAACATTTTAGTCGTAAGAAGTTTAGTGAAACGGCCCCCAGGAGCCTACCCTTCCAACATTTTGGCACATGGCCATTATCTAAATATTTACAGAAAAGGTATTACTCTTATAAAGGATGTAACCAGATTCAGGAAAGTGTGACAAGGCCGTAGACAATATGCTTTACATTTTCCCAGGAGATATTTGTAAATGTGGCAGTGATTGGAGAAATGGGCTTGTGGGATGTGTAGTTCCTGATCAAATAGCACACTCCTGTAGCCTGATAATGATCTATATTGTTTGTTAGAAGCACGATGGGTGTTTCATTGATGAAGTACCGAACAGTGCAGATCCTGATCAGACTGTGCGGATGCACAGGCTGATCTGGATCTACATTGGTCGCAAAAACCATAAGCCCCATTTCTCCCCAGTCCCAGCCATAATTGACGGGGTCAGTGGATCGACTTGATTAACAGGTTTTACCCCTATGTAACCGGCTGTATAGGGGAGAAAATCCCAAAATCAGAACGGAATATTTACATCCAAATAAATAAATATTCAGGTCAGGTCCATACCAAAACCAGTCACTCGGCCCTTTCCCTAAAAGTAATAGGATTAGGAAAAATCGTATTACTCATACAAGGGGTATAACCAGATTAAACCCTCGCATACAAGAATGCCAAAGACGTACCCGAGAGCCAAACCAGTCGGGATACGCATAAGGAAGAATCCTAATCATTAAATTACCAATTGCAGGCTCCTAACCATCCAACACATTTCAGGATTAAAACTCATCGTTAAATTTACCCGTCACATGTGCCCAACCAAACGCCAAAGTACTGACCTAACTGCATGTGCTACACAAGTGTCAAAAACAAACAAGCGGGATAGTAGACACTAATGGTTTGTTTGTTTATTGGTGTTTAACGGCCTATCAACAGCTGTCATTCAAGGCAAGGCAAACGGGTTCGATCCCGTTTTAACCTGTTGTATTGGGGGGGGAAATCCCAAATTATATTCAGCCCTGAAATTAGAATAACCTGACCTGGTGATAGGGCCATACCACATCAAAATCACTTGGCCCCTTCCCCTACAATAGGATTACGAATAATCATAATACTCGCATAAGGGGTATAACCAGATTCAAATGTATGTGAGGGCCAAACCAGGGACCCGTTTCACTAACCTTCGTACGACTAAAATGTTCGTAAGTGCAAATTTAGGATTGTCTGTAAATTTCAATTGATGGATTTACATTTATTGAGCATAGGCTGCATATGCAGCCTATGCTCAATAAACGTAAATCCAACAATTGTTTACAAGAAAACATTGCTAATGTGAAATTTACAGACTATCATAATTTTGCACTTGCGAACATTTTAGTCGTAGGAAGTTTAGTGAAACGGCCCCCAGGTCTCCAGTCGGAATTCCGGTAAGGATGAACCCCGATCGTTAAATTACCCATCACATGCTCCCACCTGCCGCTCAGCCCAAATAGTTGGAAGAGTGGGTTCATGGTTATAAGTATCGTCCAAGATAATATTTAATTATTTACAGAATATCACAAATTGTGACTACTGTGAAACCTGCTCAAATCTTCTTAAATTTTGGTGAATTAATTTAAAATATATTGTTTTTACGTTGTGGATAGATCCGTAAAATTTGGGCAGGTTTCGTGAAACAGACAATAATAACAGACAGGCCTGCCTATCCTATAATATATGTCACTGGAGAAATGGTGTTTTATTACATACACAGCCGTCTGTGGAACCGAAAATAGTCGTCTGCTGCTAATTCATATTTTGTGTTTTCTCTCAGTAAAAACATGGTTTGACAGCATTTTAGAATCATTTCCATTGGAAATGATTCTAAAGTGCTGCCATACCAAGTTTTTGATGAGAAAAATGGAAAATAAAAAATATTCAACAGATGACACAAATTAATTCAGCATTGTAAGGGTTAATCTTGCCCTGTAGCCTATTTCACCAACATTGCAAAGTGTACTTATCTAGCAAAGTATACTTTGAGGGAGAAATTTACAATTTAAGGATAAATTATTAATTTTGCATACTTTTAATCATCAAATATATGCATTCGTTAGTTCTATATGAAATAATGCATTTCGGGAAAAATATATGATTACTCCCTCAAAGTATACTTTGCTAGATAAGTATATTTTGCAATTTTGATGAAATGGGCTACAGATGTCAACGCTTTTGAATATCTATTGGCAAAATCGAGTAGTTTGATTGGCTGAGCCTCTAAAAAACCTGCTTGATTTCCAGCACAATATTCAGTATTGCGAAATAACAAAACAAACATATATTGGCAAAAATAGTTTGTTTGTTTGTTTGTTGGGGTTTAACGGCCTATCAACAGCTATGGGCATTTAAGGCCGGGTCAATGGGTTTTGTACTAAATCCCATATATTACCTGTACAAGTACATGTACAAATGGGAGGAAAACCCCAAAATCAGAACTGAATATTTACAATAAAAAAAACTATATATTCAGCCCTGAAATCAGAATAATCCTGATCTGATGCCAGGTCCTCGCCACACCAGAATCACTTGGCCCCTCCCAAAAGCAGCAGGATCAGTAATAATCTTACTACTTTTATAATGGGAAATAACCCAATTCAATTCAACAAAAGAGCCCGGCAAAATTAGTACAGGTGTTTAAGTTTACTTAGTTTCCAAATTCTCTTCATTCTCTTCATTCTCTTCATTCCAGGTGAACTAGATAAATAACTAGCTGACACAATTTGAATTACAAACAACTATAGCATGTTGTACGACCTTAAAATGTAATATTCAGACACCATGTTATGGGAAATATCTTACGGGCGGGTGGATGGACAGATGGAAAGGCGAAAACTGTATATCCACTCGGCATACTTCGTAAGCCTGTCGAAATGAATAACTACGAAACCACATACATAGTCAACAGAATTAAATGTCTCCTGAAATAAATTCTATCAGGCTGGTGCTTATTCTCCATATATTGCTGTATAATCAGGGGCGCGTTTCACTAAACTTCGTACGACTAAAATGTTCGTAAGTGCAAAATTATGATAGTCTGTAAATTGCACATTAACAATGTTTTCTTGTAAACAATTATTGGATTTACATTTATTGAGCATAGGCTGCATATGCAGCCTATGCTCAATAAATGTAAATCCATCAATTGAAATTTCCAGACGATCCTAAATTTGCACTTACGAACATTTTAGTCGTACAAAGTTTAGTGAAACGGGCACCTGGTCTAGATCTACACAAGTCACATCGCCCATTTCTATTTCTACAGTCATATACGTGATCCACCATGACAAACCATTATTTGATCTTGGTTATGTTTGACAATAATGTATAAAGTTTAGTTTATATCATATATCACGTAACAAACTTTGTATTGGCCAAATACGCACTGACCGATAACCTTGTTGTATCGGGCATTGACCTGATACGAACATCCGGGTTAAAACAACTTGAAAACTGACGTTTCCTTGGTCGAACGGAATCACATGACGTTACCGAATTACGTCGGTGGAATGTCATGGAATCAAATTTGCGGTTCTTTTCAACAAAAACAACGTGATAATTGCTCATTATATAGCTAAAAACCTTACCTGATAAATAGAATATCAGGCCAGTGTCTTTTGATATCCAGTTTATCAGGCTCACTTCAGAAACGGTAGGAATTCCTCATCTTCATTTCCGAGCCTTGCCTTGCCTGATAAACTTGAAATCCAAATACACTGACCTTGTACTGTATATGTTCCCTAGTGAGTTAAGTATTCTCTATTTATCAGTTAACGCATACGAGAGATGCCATGTGATTTTGACCCAAGAACATGTGCAGAAACGGCGATAATTTCTCTAAAAGACGTCGATAGATGACAATTTTTTTATGAAAATGAGGTCAACTTTCAACGTCATTTACGGAATATATGTACATTTTCTTAGGTACAGAATCACATGGCATGTCTCTGAGTAACAACTACATCTAGTTTCTCCGACATTCCAGGGATTCCGCTGGGGAAAATAAAAAAATCACCACTTCAAAAAAAAAGAAAAAAAAAAGGAATAACCAATAGGATAAAAATAAACAATTGGCATAGGATAAAAATAAACAATTGGCGATAAAAAATTACAATTTTCGAAAAAAAAATGCAAAAAAATTGTAATTTTTTATCGCCAATTGTTTATTTTTATCGCCAATTGCGAAAGTGGCGATCGCCAGCGGAATCCCTGACATTCCATAGGTTGTATGTTGAACGGCGTCACATGACATTAGGCCATGGCAAGTTCTTTCTCTGTTAAGCGTGCCGGTAGGTTTTGAGAGAGGTTCAGTGAAAAAACTATGTATACTATTTACTGGTGAAGTAATATGAAAACCGATTGAATAGAAACTTGGCACATTTTATATCCGTTCATGAATTTACACATAATAAGTTTAATTAGAGTATTTTCTTCTTATTTTTTTTCTAAAGTTTGCTGGCGGAAATTTAAATTTATGCTAAAAACTTCCTCAACCCTTTGCGGACTGCAAAGGGTTGAGGAAGTTTTTAACATAAATTTATCTTCGTTTTTTTCAAGGCTTTGTTTGTTTTTACCAGATATGTACGTAGGTTTTGGTCAACTGTGTGGACGCTTAACATAGAAAAGATATGGCATGGCCTTACCGAATGACGTCATTGTAATGTAAACAAGACCTCGTATCCATGGCATTCCATTTACTGGGTCAATCAATTCATACATGTGGACTTTGTTACATCGACTTACTGCCCATCGCGAGACAGATTCGCATATTAAAGCAATTTGCTTTCTTCTCCATCCCATTAAAATTACCTCGAGTTTTGATCCATGTACAGCTCTTGTACATTTAATGTGAATAAAATATGTTTATACTAATGCCACGTTCTTTTCAAAGAAAACCTCATTATATTTTCCCATCCAGCACAAGACATTGCCTGATAAATAGAGAATAGTAGGTTAGTGCCGTGAATGGGAAAAAATATCCGGCAAGGCTCAAAAATTTCTTTATTTCTCATCAGAAGTATATGTTGTGACCACTCATTTGAACCGTCTCGCCGAGACGGTTCAAATGAGTGGTCACAACATATACTTTGGTTCAGAAATAAGGAAAATAGATAAATAGTAGGTTAGTGCCGTGTATGGGAAAAAATATCTGGCAAAGGCTCAGGAAACGGGCACATCCAGTTTCCGTGCCGCGCCAGATATTTTTTCCCATTCACGGCACTAACATACTATTCTATTTATCCCGTCAACACCTTCAAATGGCTGTAAAATGCAAAAATTGTATTGACTGGATATCAAAAATGTTTCACGGCGGCACATACGCACTGTGTTGACGGGATAAAGATAGTACCGCGCTAGGTCTTTTGATATTCAAGCTTATCAGGCTCGGCTTCGAAACAGTAGGAATCCCACACTGAGCCACGGAATTCCTACGCGTTTCCTAGCCTTGCCTGCTAAACTTGGTATCAAAAGATCCATAGAGTTCATTCCAATGATGCCCAAGGCGAGGTTTGAACCCACAACCACTAGGCCACAACCCATCGCAAATTAATAAAAACCTTTGTACAAATATTTTTATCGCACAAAGTTTAGTGGTCACATACATCATCGATAGCGTCCCCTATTCTCGGCAGGGGCGATACATTTCTCAGAATTGCCTTCTTTCCATCTTGGCGATAATATATGGAGTTTATGCAGGCTCTGGTCAAATAGATCAGTAGCCGATTTCATCAACATTGCAAAGTATACTTATATAGCAAAGTATACTTTGAGGGAGAAATTTTCAATTTTATGATAAATTTATTAATTTTTATTATACTGAATTTATTACATTATCACAGCCAATTTGGCTGTGATAATGTAATAAATTCAGTATAATAATTCTGCATACTTTTAATCATGAAATATATGCATTTGTTAGTTCTAAATGAAATAATGCATTTCGGGAAAAATAGATGATTTCTCCTTCAAAGTATACATTGCTAGAAAAGTATACTTTGCAATTTTGATGAAATCGGCTACTGAGCTCCAGATAAGGTGTGTATTGGTGTATTTTACACACTTATTTTAGCTGAATACGCACGCATTGATTATCAAAAGTGGGAGTACAAAATACTCACAGCAACGTGAAAATATGCATTGATTTTCAAATTAAGTAATGGAAATACATTGTATTGTAATAAAGTTGAAAATTTACTTTATATTTGAGCTGCAAAAAGCAAGCTCAACTAAGTAAATGTTTTTATCCCGTCAACACAGTGCGTATGTGCCGTGAAACACGGTGCCGTGAAACACTTTTGATATCAAGTCAATTCTATTTTTGCATTTTACAGCCATTTGTAGGTGTTGAAGGGATAACCTCGCCCATCCCGTTTCCTGAGCCTTGCCAGATATTTTTTCCCATTCACGGCACTAACCTACTATTCTCTATAACTGTTTTACAAATACACATTTAATATGAAATCCGGGGGTACAATACTCTTTAGACACAAAGCTTATCTGGAGCGCTCATCATATGGTCACCTATCATCTACCCATCTCAGCAATCACATGTCGATGGTCTAGTAACATAAGGTCGTAACTAGACCATCGATATGGACTTTATGCAGTCTGATCTGGGGATATGTTTGTCACATGCACCATCATGGGGTCACCTTTCTCATCAGGGGGGGGGGGGGGGGGGGGGGGGGGGGGGGGGGGGGGGGGGGGGGGGGGGGGGGGGGGGGGGGCGGGTGCCCACATCTCAGAATTGCCGAAGCAGACGGATCTGGGGATATCAGCGCTCCAGATAAGTTTTGTATCTAAAGAGTATCATACACCCACCATATTTCAAATTCAATGTATATTTTAATTTTACAAATGTATTATTGATTTTCTTCCTTATTAAATATGAAACAAATGACTAAGTAAATTTGTAACTTTATTACGCTATTTTACTACTAATTTGAAAATCAATGCGTATTTTCACATTGGTGCGAGTATTTTGTACTCCCACTTTCGATAACCAAAGCGTATTCTGCTAAAATAAGTGCGTAAAATACGCCAACACGCACCTTATCTGGAGCCCTGGGATACGACACGTACACCATTATAAGGTCACCTGTCTCAGCAGGGGTGGGCCAAATCTCAGAATACCATTCTTCTGGCCATATACATCATCATGGGGTTCACACAGGTGGAATTGACGGACCGAGGTCTATAAATACATTAAATATGCCTAAAAGCATCAATAAATGAAAAAAATAATAAGCTATTTTTTTATTTTACTCCCTCTATATACACATATGTATATAGAGGGAATAAAAAAATATTATTTATTTCATTTATTGATGCTTTTAGGCATATTTAATGTATTTATAGACCTCAGTCCGTTACTTCAACCGGTGGGGGTTCCCTTTCTCAAATATCAGAAATGCCGTCCTCCGATCTCGACGATCATATATGGAGTTTATGCACGTTTCTCAGACTGAGTTTTTTCCTACACACGGGGCAGCACTGCTGGGATCTCACGGCGCTCTGGATGCACTCATCACAAAACACGTGTCCGCAGATTGTCGACACGAGACTCCTCTTCATCCTCTTGATCTGAAACGACGCGAACCATTTTAATGCCGACGCGAACCATTTTAATGCCGACGTAAACCATCTTAATGCCGACGCGATCCATTTTAATGCTAAACTGAACCAATTTAATGCTGAACTGAACCATTTTAAAGCTGAACTGAACCAATTTAATGCTGAACTGAACCAATTTAATGCTGAACTGAACCATTTTAATGCTGAACTGAACCAATTTAATGCTGCTGAACTGAACCATTTTAATGCTGAACTGAACCATTTTAATGCTGAACTGAACCAATTGAACCATTTTAATGCTGAACTGAACCAATTTAATGCTGAACTGAACCAATTTAATGCTGAACTGAACCAATTTAATTTTTAATGCTGAACTGAACCATTTTAATGCTGAACTGAACCATTTTAATCATCACAGAAACCATTTAAATGCTGAACTGAATGTTTAACATCCCAGCAATATTCAAGGTCATTAGTATAGGGACGAGACCACAGTCTAAAGTCTCAGGGCTCCAGATAAGGAATTAGTAATTGAGTATTTTCACTCCATCATTTCTGGAGCAATTGGGTATTTCAAATTTTTAATTAGGTAAAATAAAATCACACTGCTGTTTACACATCAACAGACAGCAATTATTGAATAGTTTGCTTCGAAATGAAAACATGTCTTGGCATTTCATTAGAATTGTCTCCTTGATACCAAGATGTGTTTTCATGGAAAATAAGAAAAATATGCTATATTTGTGGTCTAATGAAATATCAAGATGTGTTTTCATGGAAAATAAGAAAAATATGCTATATTTGTGGTCTGTTTATTGTTTTCTGCAGCATGATAAAGGTACCACAAAACTGTTATTGCTTTTTGATACTCGTTACTTCTGATTTCAATTGGGTTTTGGGCAATTTTAATTGGGTATTTAAGCAAATACGCAGCTTATCTGGAGCACTGATGTATATTGCTCGTTAGACGCACGACGGGCGTTTCCTGGTAAAATGGAGAACCATGCAAATCCTGATCAGACTGCGGATCCACAGGCTGATCCGTAGCCTATTTCATCAAAATTGCAAAGTATACTTTTCTAGCAAAGTATACTTTGAGGGAGTAATAACTTATTTTTCCACGAAATGCATTATTTCATATAGAACTAACAACTGCATATATTTGATGATTAAAAGTAATCAGAATTATTATACTGTATTTATTACATTATCACAGCCAAAATGGCTGTGATAATGTAATAAATTCAGTATAATAACAAGAGCTGTAGGAGAACAGCATAGCTCGACTACGAGGGTTGTCGATGTACACATAGCTTGACAAAGAAGTTGGCTGCGGCCTGCATAAAAACATTAACCAAGGTTGACTAAAAACATTAACCACGGGAAATTAAGTAAGTAATTCAAGGTTAAATGTAGGTCAATGTCAGATATAGGTTGGGGGTTATTGATGTACATCACTAGGAGATAAAGTTTTCCAAGTATGGTTGCTGTAGGCCCAGGAGTATTCCATATACAAGCTTGAGTAAAAACAGTAACCAAGGGGAGATAACTAAGTAATCCAAGGATATAAAAGTAGGTCAAGGTCAAATATAGGTCAGGGATTATTGATGTACATCACTAGGAGATGAAGTTGTCCAAGTATGGTTGATGTAGGCCCAGAAGTATTCCATATACAAGCTTGACTATAAACATTAAGCAAGTAATTGAAGGTTAAATGTAGGTGAATGTAAAATAAAGGTCAGGGGTTATTGATGTACATCCCTATGAGAAAAAGTTATCCAAGTATGGTGTCTGTATGCAAAATAGTATTCCATCTACAAGCTTGACTAAAAACCTTAACCAAGGTTGAATAAAAACCTTAACCAAGGGGAATTAAGTAAGTAATTTAAGGTTAAATGTAGGTCAAGGTCAAACATAGGTCAGGGGTTGCTGATGTACATCACTAGGAGATGAAGTTGTCCAAGTATGGTTGGTGTAGGGCCAGGAGTATTCCATCTACAAGCTTGACTAAAAAGTTAACCAAGAGGAATTAAGTAAGTAATTCAAGAGGAAATGTATCAAGGTCAAATATAGATCAGGGGTTGTTGATGTACACATAGATGAAGTTATCCAAGTATGGTGGGTGTAGGGCCATAGTATTCCATATAGAAGGTTGACTAAAAACCTTAACCAAAAGGAAATTAAGTAAGTAATTGAAGAGGAAATGTAGGTCAAGGTCAAATATAGATCAGGGGTTATTGATGTACATACCTATGAGAAAAGGTTGTCGAAGTACGGTGTCTGGATGCACAATAGTATTCAATGTACAAGCTTGAAAAAAAACCTTAACCAAGGTTGACTAAAAACCTTAACCAAGGGGAATAATAAGACTAACCTAACAAGGGGAATTAAGTAAGTAATTCAAGAGGGAAATGTGGTCAAGGTCAAATATAGATGAGGGGTTATTGATGTGCATCACTAGGAGATGAAGTTGTCCAAGTATGGTGGGTGTAGGGCCAGTAGTATTCCATATACAAACTTGACTAAAAACCTTAACCAAGGCGTGACGGCGACGGTGACGCCGGGGTGACAACATAAGCTCTACTTATTCTTCGAATAGTCGAGCTAAAAATTAATAAATTTATCCTTAAATTGAAAATTTCTCCCTGACAAAGTATACTTTGCAATTTTGATGAAATCGGCTACTGATCCTCACTATACCACAGTCACCTAGCCCCACACACTAACAGTAATAGGATAAGCACAAATCTTACTTTGCTAGATAAGTATACTTTGCAATTTTGATGAAATAGTCCACTGGATCTACACCGGTTGCAAAACCCATAAGCCACATTTCTTCAGACACAGCCACATTTACTCTATTGAATTCCCGAGAATAGGCAATAGCATCTAGATTGATTTGATTGGTTGATGTTTGACAGCCTATCAACAGCTAAGGTCATTTAAGGCCTGGCCAATGGCTTCGATCCCGTATGTAACCTGCTGCATTAGGGGGAAATCCCAAAATCAGAACGGAATATTTTCATCGAAAAAAAAATATATCGTCAGCCCTGAAATTAGAATAACCCGACCTGGTGCCAGGCCCATACCACACCAAAGTCACTTGGCCCCTTCCCCTAAAAGTAATAGGATTACGAATAATTGTAATACCAGATTCAAATATCGCATACAAAATGCCAAAGACGTATGTGAGGGCCAAACCTGTAGCCGATTTCACCAACATTGCAAAGTATACTTTTCTAGCAAAGTATACTTTGAGGGAGAAATTTTCATCTTAAATATAAATTTATTACTTTTTATTATACTGAATTTATTACATTATCACAGCCATTTTGGCTGTGATAGTGTAATAAATTCAGTATAATAATTCTGCATAGTTTTAATCATCAAATATATGCAGTGGTTAGTTCTATATGAAATAATGCATTTCAGGAAAAATAAATGATTACTCCCTCAAAGTGTACTTTGCTAGATAAGTATGCAATTTTTATGAAATCGCCTACCGGTCTCCGGTTGGGATTCCAGTAAGGGTGAACATCGATCATTAAATTACCCATCGCATGCTCCCACCTGCCACCCACCGACAGCAACTAGAATTGGATCAGAATGTCATAAAGTTGATTTCCTCAGCCACCAATACATTTGACCTTGACCCTTGACCTACCGATTTGTCATCTTCTAGACACACGGGGCATGTAATTTTAATGGCTTCTGGTGACTGGAGCAAACTGTTGGGCCTATTGCTCTGTGACGTACTGAAAAGTAAAACATGATTTGATTATTGGCGTTTAACAGACTATCAACAGCTAAGGTCATTTGAGGCCGGGCCAACGGGTTTGACTATCCCGTATTTAACCTGTCCTAATGACGGAAATTCCCAAAATCAGAACTTAATATTTACAGAAAAATACATATTTAGCCCTGAATTTAGTAAAACATGAACATCTAGCCTATCGTCACACAAATGCCCCCAGTGGCAGATTGGAGAAACGCTGTAGCGGATTTCATCAAAATTGCAAAGTATACTTATCTAGCAAAGTATACTTATCCAACAAAGTATACTTATCTAGCAAAAGCAAAGTATACTTATCTAGCAAAGTATACTTTGAGCGAGTAAATATTTATTTTTTCCCAAAATGCATTCTTTCATATAGAACTAACAACTGCATATATTTGATGATTAAAAGTATTCAGAATTATTATACTGAATTTATTACATTATCACACTCAAAATGGCTGTGATAATGTAATAAATTCAGTATAATAAAAATTAATAAATTTATCCTTAAATTGAAAATTTCTCCCTCAAAGTATACTTTGCTAGATATGTATACTTTGCAATGTTGGTGAAATAGGCTACTGGTCAACTTCTTAAACAAAAGTGCTTAATATGCAAGGTTGTGAAAGTCAAATGGTCAAGGTCACATTCAGGGTAGCATAGATGTTTAGCATTTGTACACATGCATACTGAACTGTTGACATAATCCTTCACGGTATAGGAAAGTTATGACAGATTGTAATGGAATGGTGCTTAACGGCCCATCAACACAAAAGAGTATCATTTAGGGCCAAGCAATGTAGATGAGGCATAACATTAATAGTAAAACAGTATGTTAGATGTGGCAGGCAATCAGGTCATCAGGGTCAAAATATTAATAAGTTGAACAATATAAATAGAGTATTACATGTATACAATAATAAAATTATAGAAATGAGAAAAATTTATACAATGATAAAAATTAGATCTTCAGATATAAGATGGTTTCATGGATAAAGCTAAGCAAACCTTCAATGTTCTCCACCTGGAATAACTCGGCAAGTGAAGTAACATTGAAGTGATTGCGTCAAATATCGGCAAAGTCGATACAGTCCCAGTGCTCCAGATAAGGATTTAGTGATTGAGTATTGTCACTCCAACATTTCTGAAGCAATTGGGTATTTCAAAATTTTAATATAGCACACTACTGTTTACACATCAACAGACAGTAATTATTGAATAGTTTGCTTCGAAATAAAAACATGTCTTGGCATTTCATTAGAATTGTCTCCTTGGAGACAATTCTAATGAAATACCAAGATGTGTTTTCATGGAAAATAAGAAAGATATGCTATATTTGTGGTCTGTTTATTGTTTTCTGCAGCATGATAAAGGGATCACAAAATTTGTATTGCTTTTTGATACTCGCTACTTCCGATATCAATTGGGTTTTTGGCAATTTCAATTGGGTATTTAAGCAAATATGCAGCTTATCTGGAGCTCTGCAGTCCAGTAGGATGGGCTGCACGGTAAATGCGCTGTGGCATGCATGATATATGGCAGAACTGCAAACTATTTAACCATACCCACGTATAGACACCCCTTTTATGATAAATGGAATTGTCTGAAAAATAGCATGGGAATGTCCATTTCAGTTACTTAGGGGCGAAAGGCTTAAGGCCTCAATAAATAAAGTACAGTGAAACCTGTGCTAAAGACCACCTCCAAATAGCAATCACCTGGCTGTAAAGGCCACAGTTTTGTTGTCCCAATGACACAATTACTATATAAATGATCCTGCAAATAAAGACCACCGGTGAACAAAGGCCAGATTTTTTTTTTACTTCCCATGGCTGGCCTTTATTCACAGGTTTGACTGTACAACCACAGGGATTCCGCTGGGGAAAATAAAAAAATTGCCACTTAAAAAAAATAATAAAAAATTGATTTTTTTTCGAAAATTGTATTTTTTTTCTCGCCAATTGCGAAAGTGGCGATCGCGAGCGGAATCCCTGCAACCATAACTCACTTCGCGATAGTCGTAACCTCAAATGGCCCCGGGGGAAGGTCGTCGTCATCGACACCTAGTGGAGGCAGTCGGAATGGAATACGTGAACTACGGACGGGAGGTAACTCGTACGGTTCCGTTGTCTGGTGTTGACGATCTCGACCTCGTCTCCGTGGCGAATCTAGAACTATTTCATGTACTTCAAATAAGTAAATTACATTCTTAGAACCTTTTCACTCTGCAGTAAAAACATGCACATGCATATTCACATTGTTGCGAGTATTTTGTACTCCCATTTTTTAACTATAGTCTGTTTCACGAAAGCTGCCCAAATTTTACGGCCATATAAACAATTCAAAAACAATTTGTTTTTCAATAGTATTAAATTAAAGGAAAATTTAAGAATGAGCCTTCTTTTTATTTCATGAAATTCGGTCAAATATTGGTTTTATTACAAAATTTTTATTTGTCTTTTATTTGGGGGAATTTAACATGGGGGAAAAAAGAGGGGGTAAAAGGAACGTGGTTGGGGAAAGGGTGTGGGATTAGTAAAAAAATTGACTCCGAAACCTAGCTAGATAGCTTGGATATGATCTAACTAAGAAAACAAAAGTTAAATTTTAAAAATCGGTCCAGTATTTCTAAAATTCAAAAACAATTCCCCATGTTAAATCCCCATAGACATCTTCACTCCGTGAAGATGTCTATGGGGATTTAACATGGGGAAATTGTTTTTTCGCAATAAAATCAATATTTGACCAAATTTCACGAAATAAAAAGAAGGCTCATTCTTAATTTTTCCTTTAATTTAATATTATCAAAATAAATCTTGTTTTTGAATTGTTTATATAGCCGTAAAATTTGGGCAGCTTTCGTGAAACAGACAGTAGATGGCCGCAGCCCGCATTTCGTGCCTACCGAGGCATTGATAGTATAACCCGGACGCACGTACGTAAGAAAGCAAATAGGTGACATTATCGCGCTGTCCGCAAGCGAGCGCGACAAAAACAATGTGTATTTAGAGCGAAAATAAGGGTGTAAAATACACAAACATGTGCCTTATCCAGAGGTAACCTCTTATTTTATAATTGGGGTCCCATCTATTGGGCATCAAATGTTCTGTATTGGAATTAAATATATGTATAATTGTGTAACTATTCCACCAGTTTTAAACATTATTAAACAATAAATTACTATTAATAGAGATGCGCTGTTGTATCACGTTATTTTGATATGCAAATGAGACGGAGAATTTTTAAATTGTTTATATCAATTAAATGAGTCACCTGAATATATATCTTTATCAACATCCTTTTAAGGAAACACGGTTATCGCCCCTGATATCAAGAGTGGCAATTACATTTGATATAAACAGAGCTCCAGATAAGCTTTGTGTTTAAAGCGTACTACACCCACTGATTTCAAAATCATTGCCTATTTTACTTTTACAAATGGATTATTGATTTTCTTCATTACTAAATAGGGAACAAATGATAAACAAAAAATAGAATAAATTTAGACATCAACTTACTTGAGCTGCAATTTTCAACTTTATGACGGTATTTTCACAACTCAATTTGAAAATTAATGCGTATTTTCACATTGATGTGTGTATTGTGTACTCCGTTTGATAATCAATGCGTATTCAGCTAAAATAATTGATTAAAATACGCCAATACGCACCTTATCTGGAGCTGTATAAAAGCATAATAATAACTAGAAAAAGTCGATGGCGCGCCATCGCAATATACCCACTTTCCCCAAATGTTAAGTCCGAAAGGGGGAGGTAATCCATGATGGAGGGTCGGATAAAAAATACGAATTCACTTTGCGCATCAGCACATCAAAACGAAGCTACGAACCAAATATCAGACGCGTAGGTATTAAGGTGAAAAAGTTTTTCGACCTACGAGGAAAAATAGTGAAATTCTAAGTCCGAAATGGGGAGATAATCCATGATGGAGGGTCGGATCAAAAATCCGAATTCACTTTGCGCATCTGCACATGATAACGAAGCTACATACCAAATATCAGGCGCGTAGGTATGAAGGTGAAAAAGTTTTTCGAGTTACAAGGAAAAAATGGGAAATTGTGAGTCGAAAGGGGGAGATAATCCATGATGGAGGGTCGGATCCAAAATCCGAATTCACTTTGCGCATCTGCACATGATAACGAAGCTACATACCAAATATCAGGAGCGTAGGTATGAAGGTGAAAAAGTTTTTCGAGTTACAAGGAAAAAATGGGAAATTGTGAGTCCGAAAGGGGGAGATAATCCATGATGGAGGGTCGGATCAAAAATCCGAATTCACTTTGCGCATCTGCACATGGTAACGAAGCTACATAGCAAATATGAGGCGCGTAGGTATGAAGGTGAAAAGTTTTTCGAGTTACAAGGAAAAAATGGGAAATTGTGAGTCCGAAAGGGGGAGATAATCCATGATGGAGGGTCGGATCAAAAATCCAAATTCACTTTGCGCATCTGCACATGATAACGAAGCTACATACCAAATATCAGGCGCGTAGGTATGAAGGTGAAAAAGTTTTTCGAGTTACGAGGAAAAAATGGGAAATTCTGAGTCCGAAAGGGGGAGATAATCCATGATGGAGGGTCGGATCAAAAATCCAAATTCACTTTGCGCATCTGCACATGATAACGAAGCTACATACCAAATATCAGGCGCGTAGGTATGAAGGTGAAAAAGTTTTTCGAGTTACGAGGAAAAAATGGAAATTCTGAGTCCGAAAAGGGGGAGATAATCCATGATGGAGGGTCGGATCAAAAATCCAAATTCACTTTGCGCATCTGCACATGATAACGAAGCTACATACCAAATATCAGGCGCGTAGGTATGAAGGTGAAAAAGTTTTTCGAGCTACAAGAAACGTGACGGACGTACGGACGTACGGACGGACGGACACCCGTGACGAAAACAATATACCCGTTTTTTTTTACAAAAAAAGTGGGTATAATAATGCCAATTAACAGGTCCGGTAATCACGGTAATAGTAAAAGAATGTTTATTTCGGCATAAAAAAGTCATATCTAAAAAATGACCGAAAAAAGTGTCTCTATAATAAAACATGGTATGTGGAGTCCAGAGTTAACTTACCGTCGGGTGTCCCGATGACCTGAAATAGAAAGCAAACTGTTGTTGTTGTTTTTTAATTGCAGAAGATTTCATTGTTGTTTGAATGGAACTTCTGAGATATGCGTAGATAGAGGATCTTACAGGAGTGATGATTTACCGGTAATTCATTTATTAAACGCGTTTCCTTCTGAAGTGCTGTCAAAGCATGTTGTAAATTATTCTAAAGTGCTGTCAAAGCATGTTTTTGATGATAAAAATGGAAAATATAAAATAAACAGTAGGCGACAAAATAAAAAAATAGCGGTCTAAGGGTTAATGCAGCAATAATGCTACCTCAATGACAGACTGGTGTAGACCATAATCAAACTACACAGATGTATATGCTGATATGTGGCTGTGATTGGAGAAATGGGGCTTATGGGTTTTGCGACCAGTGTAGATCCAGATCAGCCTGTGCATTCGCACAGGCTGATCCGGATCTGCACTGTTCGCCATTCCATCAATGAAACACTCGTTATTCTTCCAACAAGCAATATAGATAATGATCAGGCTACAGGAGTGCATGGTGCCCCGGCGTGTATGTTAGACGACTACGGTTACCCGATTCAACCCTTGCATACAAGAAAGCCAACTTATTAGAATGATTATGGCAGTGACCTTACCACAATAGAAAAAGTGAAAGTGAATGGGTTAACGTCCCAGCAACAGCTAAGGTCATGCACAGTTTAAAGTCTCATCCGACAGTCAAGGGGGATGGAAATCCTACCGGCCTGCAAGCATTTTTCACGCCAAGGGTGAGGATTGAACTCACAACCTCCAAAGTCCAAAGTCATATCCCCTAGACCATGGTCCATCCCTCACATACAAAACTAGAAATGTGGCCTGTCAGTACACGAATGCCCCCGCTGGCAGCCAAAGAAAGCGAGGCATATTTGATTATAAGCCATTTACACAAGCGTTAAGATTTCAAACGCACCAAGTCTGTGACCTTCACCCTGGGCTTAGCGGGGGTAGGACGAATGTGGATTTGTCACAGGGCGGCAGAGGACCATCGGAGCAATGCGTGTGTGAAATGTGAAGCAGATCCGAGCAAGGAAACAGAAATTATAAGCCATTTACCCGAGCGTTAAGGTTTCGAACACACCAAGTCTGTGACCTTGACCCTGGGGTAGCGCGGGCGGGACGAATGTGGATTTGTCACAGGGTGGCAGAGGACCATTGGAGCAATATGTGTGTGAAATGTGAAGCAGATCCAAGCAAGGAAACAGAAATTATAAGCCATTTACCCGATGCGTTAGTTTCGATTTCGAACGCACCCACCAAGTCTGTGACCTTGACCCTGGGCTTAGCGCGGGCGGGACGAATGTGGATTTGTTACAGGGTAGCAGAGGACCATTGGAGCAATACGTGTGTGAAATGTGAAGCAGATCCGAGCAAGGAAACAGAAATTATAAGCCATTTACCCGAGCGTTAAGGTTTCAACCGCACTAAGTCTGTGACCTTGACCCTGGGCTTAGCGGGGGCGGGACGAATGTGGATTTGTCACAGAGCTGTAGAGGACCATTGGAGTAATGCATGTGTGAAATGTGACGCAGAGCCGAGCAAGGAAACACAAATTACAAGCCCATTTACCCGAGCGTTAAGGTTTCAAATGCACCAAGTCTGTGACCTTGACCCGGGGCTTAGTGGGGGCGAGAGGAATGTGGATTTGTCACAGGGCGGTAGAGGACCATTAGAGCAATGCCTGTGTGAAATGTGAAGCAGATCCGAGCAAGGAAACATAAATTATAAGCAATTTACACGAGCGTTAAGGTTTCGAACGCACCAAGTCTGTGACCTTGACCCTGGACTTAGCGGGGGTTGGATGAATGTGGATTTGTCACAGGGCAGGAGAGGACAATCTGGACGCAATGCGTGTGTGAAATGTGATGCTGATTCGAGTAATGGAAACAGAAATTGATAAGCCTATATCGAGGCTTTGTGAGCTTAAGGTTCGAACACACCAAGTCTGTGACCTTGACCCTGGACTTAGCGGGGGTTGGACGAATGTGGATTTGTCACAGGGCGGGAGAGGACCATTGCAGCAATGCGTGTGTGAAATGTGAAGCAGATCCGAGCAAGGAAACGGAAATTATAAGCCATTTATCAGAGCGTTAAGGTTTCGAACACACCAAGTCTGTGACCTTGACCCTGGGCTTAGCGCGGGCGGGATGAATGTGGATTTGTCACAGGGTGGCAGCGGACCATTGGAGCAATACGTGTGTGAAATGTGAAGCAGATCCGAGCAAGGAAACAGACATTATAAGCCATTTACCCGAGCGTTAAGGTTTCAACCGCACCAAGTCTGTGACCTTGACCTTGGACTTAGCGGGGGCGGGACGAATGTGGATTTGTCACAGAGCGGTAGAGGACCATTGGAGCAATGCATGTGTGAAATGTGAAGCAGATCCGAGCAAGGAAACACAAATTACAAGCCATTTACGCGAGCGTTAAGGTAACACACCAAGTCTGGGACCTTGACCCTGGGCTTAGCGGGGGCGGGACGAATGTGGATTTGTCACAGGGCGGTAGAGGACCATTGGAGCAATGCCTGTGTGAAATGTGAAGCAGATCCGAGAAAGGAAACAGAAATTATAAGCAATTTACCCGAGCGTTAAGATTTCGAACGCACCAAGTCTGTGACATTGACCCTGGCCTTAGCGGGGGCGGGACGAATGTGGATTTGTTACAGGGCGGGAGAGGAGCATTGGAGCAATGCGTGTGTGAAATGTGAAGCAGATCCGAGCAAGGAAACAGAAATTATAAGCCATTTACCCGAGCGTTAAGGTTTCGTAACGTACGCCATATGCGTACGCCGTAACACCATATGCCCCCCTCACCATTCGGTGGCGGGGGCATAAAAAAGCTAAATTATTGGAATGAATATGGTAGTGACCTTAACATGTTGAACAATAATTCAGTAACCAAGAACCCACTTTTCTAACGTTTCGCCCAAGGCCTTTATCATATCGTACTAACCCATTCCTTTCGGAATACACCTCGACGGGTATGAAATTTATTAAATATTTTCTTTTTCTTATTTCTCAATGAAAGTATATGTTGTGACCACTCATTTGAACCATCTCGACGAGACGGTTCAAATGGTGGTCGTGACATATACTTCTGAGCACATAGATTTTCTGCAAACATAATGGTGTATCCTCAGCATGAAAAGGATTAGTGCGGAAAGCTTTCTTACCACGACAGACTCATCATTAACACCACCGCCCGCCTCCTCCACCTCTATTGGCTCAATGGCGTTTAACGATTGGTTGGCTGTGAGATCAACATAGTGCTCGTCCTCTGTCGATGTCAGGTCTATACAACCTGCGGGCATACAATCGTACAGACATATTTTAATATTAGACACGTCATAATTAGGATCTGCACTGTTTGCCATTCCATCAATGAAACACCCGTTCTGCTTCTAATAAACAAGATTGATCGTGTTATTATGCTACCAGGTGTTTCATTGACGGAATGGCGAACAGTGAAAATCCTGATGTGCAGGCTGATCTGGATCTACACCGTTTGCAAAACCTATAAGCCCCATGTGAGGGTCCCGTTTCACTAACCTTCGTACGACTAAAATGTTCGTAAGTGCAAATTTAGGATTGTCTGTAAATTTCAATTGATGGATTTACATTTATTGAGCATAGGCTGCACATTGTTAATGTGAAATTTTGCACTTACGAACATTTTAGTCGTAGGAAGTTTAGTGAAACGGCCTCCTGATCAATACATCATGCGGGCATACAATCATACAGAAATCAAATACGAGACACGCCATGTGATTTTGTACCGGAGAACAAATGTCAATGACTTTCGACGTCGTCTATGGAAAATCCTGTAATATTTTTTCATGAAATATCGTATAAAATCACACGGCGTGTCTTGTATGGCCGTGACTGAGGAAATGGATTTGTTACCAGTGTAGATCCTAGTTTGTTTATTAGAAGCAGAACGGGCGTTTCATTGACGGAATGGCGAACAGTGCAGATCCTGATCAGTCTGTGCGGATGCACAGGCTGATCTGGATCTACACGGTTCGCAAAAACCATACTCCCCGTGTCAGGCATACAACCATACAGAAATGATGCAGTGACTGGGGAATGGGGCCTATGTGATTTGTGACCAGTATAGCTAACTGTAGCCTGATGATGATCTAGTTTGTTTATTAGAAGCAGAACGGATGTTTCATTGATGGAATGGCGAACAGTGCAGATCCTGATCAGTCTGTGCGGATGCACATGCTGATCTGGATCTACACCATAACCCCCATTTCTCCAGTCACAGCCTCCAATCAGGCCATGCAAAATTTCAAGATTCCGCCCATTTTTTTTACTTCAGTGCTTTCATCATGTTCATTAATATTGATTTTCAGGAATCGTTCAGGATTATCTTTATGTTTCTCTGGGCAGAGCTCCAGATAAAGTGCGTAGTGGCATATTTTAGGCACTTATTTAATACGAATACGCATCGATTATCAAAAGTGGGAGTACACAATACTCACAGCAATGTGAAAATACGCATTAATTTTGAAATTGAGTAATGACAATAATGTATAAAGTTAACAATTTACTTGTTATTTGTTTTATTGTTTATCCTTTGTTCCTATTTAATAAGAAAATCAATAATACATTTGTAAAAGTAAAATATGCATTGAATTTTTAATATGGGGGTATAATAATACATGTATGCTTTAAATACAAAACTTATCTGGAGCCCTGATACAGTAACAAAAATAAAATAAACAAGAGGGCCATGATGGCCCTAATTCGCTCACCTGACTCCATGAACACCAGAGGAGAATGAGACATTGAGTTCATGTGCTTTAAAAAAAAAATTGTGCTATTTTTAGATGGCGGTCATCTTGGATTAAGCGATGACTGTCATTTTGCCAAATCTGAAAATGTTTCACCCAAAGATCTTAACTTCCTATGAAGTTTGGCCAGCATCGGCCATGTGGTTCCTGAGGAAAAGACGTTCAAAATCTTGAATAAATGGACCTTTTGGTGGCCATCATGGACGACATAATCATCCGATTCCGACAAATATTGCACCAGAGCAATCGCCTCATCGATACCTTCAATTTGATATATGGCATGAGCATATTCGGTCAAAAATAAAATTTGACCCAAATTTGACCCATGCCCATTTTTGACCCCAAGGTCACCATTTTCACAACTTTGAAAGAGCATTGTAAATCGATCATTCCTACCAAGTTTCGTCGAAATCCGGCCAGCGGTTCATGAGAAGAAGATTTTTTAAGAATTTATGCTATTTTTAGACGGCGGCCATCATGGATTAGCGATGACCTCCATTTTAACAAATCTGAAAAGGCTTCACCCATGGACCATAACTTTTAAGTTTGGCTACCATGGGCCGGTTCATGTGAAGAAGAATTTTGAAATCTCTAATAAAAGAACAATATTTTGACATTTCGGCGGCCATCTTGGATGACATAACAATCCGATTTCGACAAAAAATGTACCAGAGTGATCGCCTCATTGATACCTTCGATTTGATATATAACATGACCATATTTGGTCAAAAATAAAATTTGACCCCACGGGCCACGCCCATTTTTAACCCCGGGGTCACCATTTTAACAACTTTGAAAGAGCATTGTACATCGATCATTCCTACCAAGTTTCGTCGAAATCCGGCTAGCGGTTCACGAGAAGAAGATTTTTTAAGAATTTATGCTATTTTTAGACGGCGGCCATCTAGGATTAGCGATGACCTCCATTTTATCAAATCTGAAAAGGCTTCACCCATGGACCATAACTTTTAAGTTTGGCTACCATGGGCCAAGCGGTTCATGCGAAGAAGAATTTTGAAATCTCTAATAAAAGAACGACCTTTTGACCTTTCGGTGGCCATCTTGGATGACATAACAATCCGATTTCGACAAAAAATGCACCAAAGTGATCGCCTCATTGATACCTTCAATTTGATATATGACATATTTCGTTCAAAAATAAAATTTGACCCCAATTTGACCCCACGGACCATGCCCATTTTTGACCCCGGGGTCACCATTTTAACAACTTTGAAAGAGCAATATATCGATCATTCCTACCAAGTTTTGTCGAAATCCTGTCCGCGGTTCATGAGAAGATTTTTTAAGAAAATGTTCACGGACGACGGACACAATAGCTCACATGAGCTTCGCTCAGGTGAGCTAAAAATAGAAGGCCGCAGCATGTCGCACCCGCCGAGGCTTTGATAGTATACCGAAAAACTTTAATCAAAACAACAAAAATCAAACCCGTAACAGTCCTGTCACTAATATTGATTTTCAGGAATTATTTTAAATTTAAGTTTTTATACTGGACTCTACATGTAACTGGAGAAAAGCTTTCAAACTTTTTGACGTACAATGTAAATGTACACGGACGGACGTACGGAACCTCAAGAGCAACGCAATATCATATTCCCCCCCTTGCTATCGCACAGGGGCATAACAAGCCAATATATTTATTTGACACAGGGCTCCAGATAAGGAACTAGAAATGGACGCTTGTCGACAAGCGCATGTGTATCCCCCTCCCCAGATACACAAGTAGCTTGAAAAAAGGGTGTTCGAGTTATGCTCCGGAGAAAAAATCAGTGACGGAAAAACAAAGGGAGATAACTAAAAAATTAGTGATGCAAGAGTTGTCATTATTGTGTGACACACCTGTAGGGTTGTGGTCTATGCATGTGTGAAGTTTCATGAAAATATTCCAAAGGGTGTTCGAGTTATGCTCCGGACACGAAATCAGTGCACGAAACAACAAAGGGAGATAACTAAGAAATTAACGACGCAAGAGTTGTCATTCTTACGTGCGACACACCTTTGGGTTGTCTTCTATGCATGTGTGAAGTTTAATAAACTAGAAAATGTGTTCATAGAACACGGATGTCCCACATATCGCTTTGATAATAAATGAGGCCAAATTCCAAGTCAAAATTTTCTTTTACCTGAGCGTTAAAGTTTTTGAAGCACCAAGTATGTGACGGACGAACGGACGGGACGACAGGAGGACGGGACGCACGTTCCTACGAATGAATACTTGTTGGGTTTTTACTCTATAAAAATACCCAACAAGAGTACCCAACACTATCCTAACCCTACCCAATAAGATCCCCGTATGCTTACAACAAGTACCCATTCGTGTGTGTGGACGGACGGACAAGGGTAACACTAAATGCGCATAAAAATATTCCAAAGGGTGTTCGAGTTATGCTCTGGATACAAAATCAGAGCACGAAACAACAAAGTGAGATAAGTAAACAAGAATTCCGCGGAATCAAATGCCTCGCCATGTCCCGCCTTGACCTCGAGCCTGGGCCTGAAAGCAATTTTCACTGGCCCGAACATATTATACAATTATTGACTAGTGAGCCATAGCATATCAGATTATATTCTATGGCTCACTAGTCAATAATTGTTTTATTATATGATAATAGTCTGTATATAGCACTTACGACCTTATGCTACTAGACAAAAATTGAAAAAGAATTTGAAAAAAAAAATAAAAAAAAAATGGATTTTTTTTTTAAAAATTCAAAATAATAATGCTTGCTACTGGAGCCCAGAATTTTTTTTTAATAGTCCTATATTTATCTACATATATCTGCACAGGTCCACATAATGCCACAATATTTTCAACACAGTTTACGGAAATGTAATATACAAAAAATAAATAAATAAATAATGCTCGCTACTGGAGCCCAGAATTTTTGTTAATAGTCCTATATTTATCTACATATATCTGCACAGGTCCACATACTGCCACAATATTGTCAACACAGTTTACGGAAATGTAATAATGTACCTGTATAAATTACCTGTAATAAGTTAGTGGTCAGTTAAAAAATTGAAAAAGAATGTAAAAAAAAAAAAGGGAAAAAAATAATTAAATTTAAAAAAAAATTAAAAAAATAATGCTCCCTACTGGAACCCAGAATGTTTTTTAATAGTCCTATATTTATCTACATATCATATATGCACAGGTCCACATATTGCCACAATATTTTCAACACAGTTTACGGAAATGTAATATAATCATTTACCTGTATAAATTACCTGCAAGTGGTCAGTTGCACATGCTAGCACATGCACAGGTGAATAGTCTGTATATGGCACTTACGACCTTACGCTACTAGACAAAAATTGAAAAAGAATTTGAAAAAAAAAATGAAAAAAAAAGTTTAAAAATTAAAAATAATAATGCTTGCTACTAGAGCCCAGAATTAAAAAGGGAGATAACTCAAAAATTAGCTATGCAAGAGTTGTCATTCTTGTGCACGACACACCTTCGGTTCGTGGTCTAATTGAATGTGTGAAGTTTCATAAAAATATTCCAAAGGGTGGTCGAGTTATGGTCAATCAGTGCGCGAAACAAAAAAGGGAGATAACTAAAAAATTAGCTATGCAAGAGTTGTCATTCTTGTGTGCGACACACCTTCGGGTCGTGGTCTATGCATGTGTGAAGTTTCATGAAAATATTCCAAAGGGTGTTCGAGTTATGCTCCGGACAAGAAGTGTCTGCGGCGGACGCGGATGCGGACGCGGCCCGCTGTCAAATCCATAGTATCCCCCGACGGAGTACGGGGGATACAATTAGTAATTGAGTATTGTCACTCCATCAATTTTGAAGCAATTGTGTATTTCAAAATTTTAATTGGGTAAAATAAAATCACACTACTCAGTACTGTTTACACATCAACAGACAGCAATTATTGAATAGTTTGCTTCAAAATAAAAACATGTCTTGCAGGGTTCAAGCTAGTCCTTCAAAATAGGGAGAAGTTTTCACTAAAAATTTGAGAAAATAAGACCATTTCCCCCATAATTTCTGTTTTATATAGTAAAAAACTTCTCCCTCAACTCAAAATAGGGAGACAATTTAGGGAGAGAATTTCACCCACTTTGCCCTGTAAAATGATCCCTGGACTCTTGGCATTTCATTAGAATTGTCTCCTTGGAGACAATTCTAATGAAATACCAAGATGTGTTTTCATAGAAAATAAGAAAAATATGGTACATTTGTGGTCTGTTTATTTTTTTCTGCCGCATGATAAAGGTACCACAAATTTAGTATTGCTTTTTGATACTCGCTACTTCTGATTTCAATTGGGTTTTTGGCAAGTTTAATTGGATATTTAAGCAAATACGCAGCTTATCTGGAGCTCTGTGACAAAAATCAGTAGGTTGAAAGCCATAGCAGATACATTACCGATACTTGTGGCGTTGTCATCGCCAACAACTCGGGGGTCAGGGAAGAATCTTCCCCGCCGGCCGCGACGAGCCGTACGCAACCGTCTCGGCTGCAAATACAGTAGATATTGTATGGGTTTAATGGTACATGCCCACTCAGTATAGGGGTTGAAATTTCACTCGCCCAGCTCGCCATGGCGAGTGCTTTTTGTGGCGGTCGAGTACTTTCTACAGGCACTCACCCAGTTTGGCGAGTGAACAATTTGGCCAGGATGTTTTTTCTGAAGAAATTGCCAATTAATTCCATCGATAACAGCCAACAAATGGTATTAATTCAGCGACCATTTGTTGTTTACAGTTTACGTCAATTTGACGGAAGTAAGATTCAAGCAGTGTCTATGTACATGGTTACGGGTAGAATCGCTAGCGATTTTGAACACGGTCCATATCGGACAAATTTAATTCACGGATTATTTGTCGGCTGTACGCGGCCAGGCTAACAACTAATATGACTGTGAGTATAGACTAGTGTGTGTATTATCATGTACGCGGCCACATATATCGTCTCGTAGACAGTTGGGTTAACGCGCATTTCAGACGCCAAACATAACGGCTTGGGACGAAACGGTCGGCGCCCGGTCCGAAACCATTGAATTTAGTAATTAAGGCAGCCTACAGCGCATGCAAACATAGCCACTATAAATAAAACAAAATCTATGTCACTCAACGCTTATAGAAAATAAGCATCTGAGCAAATTTGACTGATAAACTAAACGCTGCTAAAAACGTTGAAGAAAGAACTTGACAAAGTTTATCTCCCGATAAATGAAATGTATTTGTTTGTTTATGTTCATTTAATAATTAAAATATACATAACAACTAGAAATGGACGCTTGTCGACAAGCGCTTGTGTATCTGGGGAGGGGGATACACAGGGTGTTCGAGTTATGCTCCGGGGACAAAATCAATGACAAAACAAGTTTTTGTTGTGTTCACATTGCGATTAAGATGTAAATCTCAAGACTTGAGATGTATCTATTAGGCAGTATATGTTAGTTTTGTGTACTAAATCAGTTGGCAAACATGTTTTTGTGTTTGAAAAAATCGGAAAATTGTAATACTTAGCCGTTTTCACGCCTCTGCAGAAGATGTCTTTTGAAAACATTGTGGGAAAAGGAGAAATTGCTTGTAACAAGCAATTTCTCCTTTTCCCACAATGTTTTCTACTCTATCAGATAATTTAACCATCATTTGACCCAGCATTTGGTTCTTTTATTCAGATGTTTTCGATTTGGAAGAGTCGAAATATCGCAAAACAGGGAAAGGGTTAAGGAAGGGATATTTTACTGAAATAAATGTAATAAAATAAATGTAAATCATTGTACATGTAAGTCAATCAATCAATTAACTTCCATTTTGGGAAAATAATTTCCCACCTAAAATAAATGTAAATCATTGTACATGTAATAGATTACCAACATATTGTTCCAGATCGACTACCCGTTCATCGGCGACGATTTCATTATTGGCGACATCAAGGTGGACAGGGCCCAGCATATATTATCGCGACGCGGGACCAACTTCGCCAACTCGCTGAGTCGAAGCGTTGGTATATCGACGGGACGTTCAAGGTGGTACGGCGTCCTTTTTACCAACTGACGTCCATCCACGCGTTTGTGAAGAAGGGGGACGACATGAAGCAAGTCCCTCTCTTGTCCCGGAGGACCAAGAAAGATTATATCGAGGTATGTTGTGTGTCAACTTGAAATTATTACTGTTATGTAATTATAACAAGAGTGCCGTCTTCATAAATGTGTATAAAAATAATCGATCACACATCCATCTTCTATTTGCAGGTATTCAAATCTGTGAAAGTCCCGGAGCTTAGCGTGGAGTGGATTATGTTGGATTTCGAAGCAGGTAAGTCAAACGTCAAATATAATTTATGTACCTTTTTTGTGTATAATGTCCAACATCAATCAATCAATCAATCAATAATCATTTAACTTCCATTTTGGGAAAATAATGTCCCACATCACATTTCTTCAGCAATGTGGCAGTCTCTACGCGAGGTACTACCAAACACCATCATCAAGGGCTGCGGGTTCCACTGGAATCGATGTATCTACCGGAAGATAACAACGCTGGGACTGGCGATGGCGTATCAGGAGACCGACATCGATACATGAAGAAGCTCATGTCACTGCCGTACCTACCGTCGGAACAGATCACGATCATGGAACAGCAGGCAGAAGTCGGCGGCCCACTACAACTGTTGACCGCATACATGAGAAGAACCTGGATCGACGGCAGCGTCTGGAAGGTCGACAACTGGGGACAGTTTCGCGAGACGACGCGTACCAACAACGACGTCGAGGGATGGCATCATCGCATTAACAACCTCGCCGGGAAGTCGGACCTCGGATTCTACACCCTGGTCCCACTACTGAAGCAGGAAGCAGCCATCCGCGACAACCTCCTGACCCGACTCCACCGCAAGAAGTACGCCACCATCCATGGACGTCTGTTCACCGCATGGGATCGCTACGAAGACGACGAGATCAGCACCACGCAGCTACTGAGGGAAGTCAGCAACATCACCGGACTGGGACTAATCGACTCTGGAGACGCCATCCACAACGAAGAAGATTGAATTGTTGTATTTATGCGTGTTGTATATCCATGACTGTGCATATGTTTCTCGCCAGATGGCAGCCCAATAGTGGTATTTATGTGTATTTAATACATGTATGTAACACATGTAATATCAACCCCCGGTTGAGAAATATGACCAGTGTAGCCCCAGATCAGGAATCATACGTGGATGTGATATTTATGTGGTAAACATGTATGTAAAATATGAGAAAACTTACATTTTGACAGGACAGGCATGGGAGTGGAACACTATCCCCAATCCTGAAAATTTATTTGAGCAGCGGATTGCGCTGCGATTTGCTAGCGGGGGTCTGGGGGCATACCACCCCCCCATATTTTTTTTACAATTCTAGATGCTCTGTGCTTCATTCTGAGGTATATTTAGCATTAAATAGATCCCCTGAAAAAAATATGCTATAATTAGGAAAAATTGGCAACATAATCCATTTCAATTTAAAACTAGAAATGTGGCCCGTCGGCACACGAATACCCCCACTGGCAGCCAAAGAAAACGAGGCATTTTTTATTATAAGCCATTTAGCCGAGCGTTACGCATCAAGTATGTGACCTTGACCCTGGGCATAGTGTGATAATCCATGCATCGGTGTAGAAGATATAGAGCGGAAGGGAATTTCAATAGGTTTGACCTTTGACCTTCAACTGTGACCTTGGACGTAGGTGCGTGGTTATTGATCGTGACACACCTTCTCATCATGAGAAACATTTGTGCCAAGCCATTTGATAATCCATGCATCGGTGTAGAAGATATAGAGCGGAAGGGAATTTCTATAGGTTTGACCTTTGACCTTCAACTGTGACCTTAACCTTGGACGTAGGTGCGTGGTTATTGATCGTGACACACCTTCTCATCATGAGAAACATTTGTGCCAAGCCATTTGATAAACCATGCATCGGTGTAGAAGATATAGAGCGGAAGGGAATTTCAATAGGTTTGACCTTTGACCTTCAACTGTGACCTTAACCTTGGATGTAGGTGCGTGGTTATTGATCGCGACACACCTCATCATGAGAAACATTTGTGCCAAGCCATTTGATAATCCATGCATCGGTATAGAAGATATAGAGCGGAAGGGAATTTCGGTAGGTTTGACCTTTGACCTTCAACTGTGACCTTGGACGTAGGTGCGTGGTTATTGATCGCAACACACCTTCTCATCATGAGAAACATTTGTGCCAAGCCATTTGATAATCCATGCATCGGTGTAGAAGATATAGAGCGGAAGGGAATTTCAATAGGTTTGACCTTTGACCTTCAACTGTGACCTTGGACGTAGGTGCGTGGTTATTGATCGCGACACACCTTCTCATCATGAGAAACATTTGTGCCAAGCCATTTGATAATCCATGCATCGGTGTAGAAGATATAGAGCGGAATGTAATTTTGATAGGTTTGACCTTTGACCTTCAACTGTGACCTTGATCTTGGACGTAGGTGTGTGGTTATTGATCGCGACACACCTTCTCATCATGAGAAACATTTGTGCCAAGCCATTTGATAATCCATGCATGGGTGTAGAAGATACAGAGCGGAAGGGAATTTCCAACAGACCGACCGACAGACAAGCTGACTCCTATATACCCCCAACAAACTTTGTTTGTGGGGGTATAATAATACTTGCAACAAGAAGTCAGTACTTTTTTGTCGAAAATTGTAATTTTTTGTCGCCATTCTCAACGGATTTACAAGATTCACAAATGTGGTCCCTGGGACCTCAAATCCGGAAATTTCCCATGCCTGATATGACCAGTGTAGCCCCAGATCAGTAGCCTATTTCACCAACATTGCAAAGTATACTTTCCTAGCAAAGTAAACTTTGAGGGAGAAATTTTATGGCACGTGCCGGTCATTATCGAGTCATTACTCTTAATTGCCTAATTGACGAACCGGACGCCTAGTTGACGAAACCTCCAGTTGACGGAACCTCTGACACCCCATTTAGAACATGGTATTAGAAAATTAAAAATACACCCAAGTCACCTTAATGGATAAATTTATAGGGGATATTGCAGGTGCGTGCACCGGGAAATTACCATATTAGGCAATAACATGACCTCTGACTCGTGGAAAAGCACGACAGACACAACTTCAAAGCATGCAATGACAGAGTTGGGAAGGAACTTGTTGGATTTAGGTTATGCCGTGGCTAGGTAATTGGTTCAAGAAGTTAGAAATTGTAATAAATATGATCACTTAGATTAAGTAGCTCATTCTAGTAGATTATTCATCTTTGAAAGGCGGCGGGTGCCATCGTAAAAACATGCGCATGAAAATCCTGGATGTAAACAATACCATGAGACTTGGATTCGGATTAAAATAGAATCACACTACACTGCAGCTCCATTATAACGTGGTCGCTTATAGCGCGATCTCCATTATAACGCGGGTCTCTGGTGGATCCCATTTTTTTTTTTAAAAATCGAGAGAAAAAAATCAATAAAAAAATCGTCGGACGTCGTAGTCATCGTGTAATTAGTTGATTCGAGATTTCTGTAAGTTTATTCAAACAACGAAGTTCAAAGTCCATGAAAGGATTATTATTAGTATGTTAGCAAATGTAATACCTTTAATCAGGTAATCATGTTAATAGGCATATTTATTTATCAATTCAATTACCTTAATCCCAATTGACATGTATTCGCGAAGTAATGGTCGTATCAAAGGAGCATGCCGACCAATGTAACGCCTGATCAGAAGCTACACTGGTCACAAATCCCATGAGCACCATTTCTCCAGTCACGTAAATGTAACGCTTTTTGTCACCAAGTAATGTCAATGTATCTGTGTTAACAACACATAATTGTCGCTAATAAATGGTTGCGTGTTGGGCCTTTCTTTTTCTTTACACCCAGGTGTAATATTTAGCGTTCTATAAATAGACTGGTGTTTCAGCATTATCTGGGTATGGATCACGTGGTCTATTGTTTACACTGCAGCCCAAGGCAATCTCGCTTAAATCGTAAATTGCATTCATCAATATGACTTGCAGCGTAAACAATAGATCACGTGACCCCACATCCTGAGATTATGCACGTATCAACCGCATGAATAGGCAGGACACGTGACCATAGGCATTATTTATTATCAATTAATCCGTTTAAGTTTAAGCGTCTGTTGATCGCAAGTAGTATACATTGTAATAAGCGTATGTCTATCGCGAGCACTATACAACGTAATAAGCACGATTTTATAAATAACTCATATGTTTAATACATTAATACATACAAGTTTGTATGTCATAGGCATTATTAATAATTACTTTAACTTCTGTTCAAATGACATGATTTTATATAGGTCCGTTGCTAATGGAATTCCCGCAATAGTTGGTAACCGAAATGCGAATGATACCAGTAACCCGTGCAGTACCAGTACCCGTGCATGTCCCGAAATTTTATAACGCGGTCGGATTCGATCGCGGTTTGAAATCTTGGACCCGACCACCGCGTTATAATGGAGCTGCAGTGTACTGTGTTTACACATCAGCAGACCGCACTTATTGAATAGTTTGCTTCTAAATGAAAACACATTTTGGTATTTCATTAGAATTTCTCCTTGGAGAAAATTCTAATGAAATACCAATGTGTTTTCATTGGAAAATATGCTATATTTGTGGTATGTTTATTGTTTTCTGTAGCAAGATTAAGATACCACACATTTTTCATTGCTTTTTGATACTCACTACGTCTGATTACAATTGGGTTTTTGGCAATTTTAATTGGGTATTTACGGAAATACGCACATTATCTGGAGCTCTGGCTTTGTTACTCCCATCCGAAAAATTTATTATGATTCCTTGTTAAAAAAATATTTCCCCACCCACTAAATTCTCCAGAGTTCAGGCTGATTTTAAATTCAGTGATCTTTAATGGTTATTAATGGTAATTATCGGTCAATAAACATTATGTTAAGTTATATAAACCACATACTGTTAGCGGCATAACGAGCCAGACTAAATTTGACAAGAAAATCCCTATTTCTGTCTTTCTTTTGAACTTCCACTCTTCTTCAGAAATTAATGTAAAAAGCTGAAGCTATCCGCATGTGGCGGGAGACGAAATGGTACCCGGTCCGCTAGCACACTAGCCAACTCGACGCAGACCAACTCGCCCGGTGACAAATTCGCCAAGGAGACATGCCATGCAGGCATTTTCATGATACAGACGTGTTCAATATATTATTGAGCAGGTTTCATGAAACAAACAGTTCTGCATATACAAACACCACACACGGAAATTGAGGTGGAGGCTCCCATTGGATCTGAGGCGAGAGGAGCTATCTGTGAGGGAAGCAGGAGCTAGTATGTCCAAACCGACTTCTGAAACAATAAAAACTGTCTGGGTGGATTGGAAGGACAACACAGGTAGAGAAAGGTACCTTTCACCATTTGGAAAACTCGAATTACAAATGAGCGATTTAATTTCTCTAACTGGTGTGACCTTCATAATATGGAAGAGGAATTTGTCTACGACTATAGTCTACACGTACCTACTCGAACTCGCCCAGATTACTGGATTACCCTTGGTTCATCTAGATCCAGGTCTCAGCACCAGACATAGTTGGCCAGAGACACAGTTGAAAGATTTATGGAAGATGACTCCGATGACTGCACATATCGATGGTTCATGTCTGCAAAATCCAGGGCCGTTTGGAGCCGGAGCTCGCAGAGTTATATATATATAGTTGCAGTTCTGATAACGTTACAGATATATATGGAAGATCTTATCCAATATCTGCAGGGAAATTCATATATTTACAGATTGTCAGTCAGATGGGGTATATTTACCTTACGGTGGAAGGAAACGTCATATATAAAGCAAATATATATAGAAATAATAAAGCGGGTAAGTGAAGCAATTAAAAATAAAAATCAGGATATATACAGATTTCTTGGACTCCAGTAACCTATTTCACCAACATTGCAAAGTATACTTTTCTAGCAAAGTATACTAACAAGGAGAAATTAAAAAAATTATGATACATTTATTAATTTGTATTATACCTTAGGATACCTTAGGATCTTCTTATGGACGCTGGCATCTCTGCCACTATATCCACATCTAATTGTTCTTCTAAAATAGATACTTGTCTTCCGGTTCCGGTACTTAACTCCTGGGTATGATCAAATTTTACTTCTTCGTTCTCCCACACTTTGTCCAAACGCGATTCGAATTGCCTTACATTCTTTGAGTCGACTACACTTTCTGGTAGGCAGTTCCATGTATCAACCACTCTATTTGTGAAATAGCACTTTCGAATATTCAAACGACTTCTGATATTTTTTCAATTTGTACTTATGTCCTCTTGTTCTCGAGTTTTCATCAATTTGGAACATATCCGTTGTGACGTCCTTGTCATAAATTCCGGTCAGTATTTTAAATGTCTCGATCATATCACCTCTTTGTCTTCTGTATTTGAGTGTGGGCATTTTTAGTTTCCTAAGTCTATCGGCGTATTCCATGTTTGCTAGGGTAGGCACTTGTTTTGTTGCACGTCTTTGCACTTTTTCTATTAATTCTATGTTCTTTTTCAAATATGGGTTCCACACCGCTTCAGCGTATTCCAGGTGGGGTCTTATTAGGGCTTGAAACAGATATTTGAAGCTGGTTTCATCTAAATAAGTATATATGTCCTCCGAATAAGACCCATAATGCTATTTCCTTTGTTTACTTGCTGTTGGAGATGTTGTGCAAAATTCAGTTTATTGTCAACTAACACACCTATATCTTTCTCCCCTTGCGAAACAGCCAATACAAGTGGTTCTACCTTCTCATTATACATATGGTATTGCCTATCGTTGTCCTGTTTTTTGTTTGTGATGTTCACTACCTTGCACTTGTTGGGATGGAATTTCAGTAGCCATTTGTCGGACCAGTTGAATAGTTTGTCGAGGTCACTTTGTAGTGTTTTGGCATCATCTTCTGATTTTATTTCTCTATATGCTTTTGTGTCATCCGCGAATAAATATGCAGTAGACTCTATGCACTCTGGCATGTCATTTATGTACACCACAAATAATATTGGTCCTAGAACACTGCACTGTGGTATACCGCTTGTAACTGGGTTGATGTTTGACTTTTGCCCGTTCACAATGACTCTTTGGTTTCTATCTTTAAGAAAGTCCTCTACCCATTTCACTAATATGTTGCTGATTTGATATGATCTTAATTTGTTTAATAGCCTACGGTGTGGTACTTTGTCAAATGCTTTCATGAAATCCATGTATACCGCATCTATTGAACCGCCATTATCCAAAATATCTGTCCATTCATCAAGCACTTTTAGCAATTGCAATGTTGTTGATCTCCCTGATAGAAAGCCAAATTGTCTATTGCTGAATAACTTATTTTTACTCATGTGTTGAACTATTTCTGCTCTTATTAACTTTTCCATAAGTTTGCATATGACACTTGTCAGGCTAACTGGCCTATAATTTCCAGGATCAGATTTTTCACCTTTTCTGAATAATGCTGTAATGTTTCCTGCTTTCCATGCTCTCGGAACGTTACCAGTTTTCAGGGAGGTATTGTATATAATTTCCAACGGCTTGCTCATTGTGTTTGCCAATGCTTTAAGGGATACCGGATGTAGCTCGTCCGGGCCTGGAGATTTGGTTGGCTCCAATTCTGTTAAAAGTTTTGCGATTTCTTTTGCATTGAACATTCTGTCTTTGCACTGATGTTCCACAGGTACATTTTCCATTTTGGGTGCTTCCCCATCTGGCTCGCTGGTGAAGACGCTACTAAAGAATGACGCTAGCACATCCGCTTTTTCTCTGTCGCTTTCCGCTGTTTTTGCCTGTCCATTTTCTGTAAATTTTAGGTCTGATATTCCTGATTTCGTTTTCCGTTTAGAGTTCGCATATTTCCAGAACTTTTTGGGGTTTGTTTTAGCCTGTTTTGCAATGTCTCTCTCCATTTCTTTTTTTAGCATTTCTTAACTCACCTTTTACTTGGTTCCGTAGTTTCGCATATTCTCTATATTTTTCACCATCCCTCGTCTCCATATATCTCTGCCAGCACCTATGCTTACGTTTGATTTTTCTTATTGTTTTTTCCTTCAGCGGAACATAGTTGTGAAATTTTGCTTTATTTGCGGTTTTGATCTTTTGTTTAGGTATGTGTTTCTCTCTTGCGGAGTTATATTTTTCCATCATCTTCTGTACTAGTTCATCCATGTCGTCTCCGACCAGCAATTCATCCCAGTGTATATTAAGATCCTTCTCCATTTCTTCGTAGTTTCCCTTAAAAAAAGTTCCATTTTGGTTCACAGTTTTGGTTGTTAAGTTCATAATAGCACTTGTAGTCCCATTCCAGTACGCTATGGTCACTGTGCCCAAGTGGGCTATTATACTCCACCTCCTGTATCATGTTATCCTCATTTGTGAAGATTAAGTCCAGCAGACTTGGGTCACTATTTACTCTCGCTCTGGTACTCTTGGTGACATGTTGATATAAGTAACTGTCTCTTACACTTTCAGTAAAGGCTTCACTAACTCGATCCCCCCCCCCCCCCCCCCCACATGTCCAGGAGTTCCAAACTATATTTGGGTAGTTAAAATCCCCCATGATTAAAATATGCGAGTATTGCCCATTTGTATTTACAATGTTTTGAAATAGGTTGTTTAGAGCATTGATATTATCTGCATCGCTATTAGGACTTTTGTATACACAACCTATCAAGAGTCTGTCTTTTCCTGTTAATTTGACATTAATCCATGTACTTTCCTGGAAATCTGTTGCCAATTTAATTTATGTGCCTACCATCGATTCGTTTAGATATATTGCTGTTCCTCGTTTAGCGGCTGATTCACCCAAAAATAGTTCATAACCTTCAATTTGTAACAGCTTTTCCAGGTAAATACCGACAATTTTTGGGAAGACTTCAGTTATTCCGATTATATCAATACTACTTTCTGACTTGTGTATTCTGGCTTTTAGCTCATCAAGTTTGTTTGTGAGGCAATCCGCATTGGCGTAGAAACATTTCAAACTGTTAAAACTATTTACATCATTTCTTATTTCTGTTAGTTCTTCAGTTTGATTTTTGCCACTTTTCTTTCCCACGGTGGTCCCGTCACAATGTATTTTGTGTCCCCCGATTCGTTTTTTTCATTCAATTCTTTCATTTCGCTCACCAATTCCCTATTTTGCTGTCTCTCCTTGACTGTCATATCATGTACTACACTAATCTTCTTCAACCGTTCTTCAGCACTACGGAGATTTTTTAGATTTTTCATGAATTTTCTCTTATGTTTCTCATCGTCAAACGATACTTTCAGAGGGCGCTCAGTTGCTACATCCTGTTCCTTGATTTGTTTTCCTAGACGTATTGCATTTCTCACATTATTTGGGCTGGGTCCATGATATTGCACAATTCTTCAACTATTTCCATATCCTTTGTTTTCCTAACCTCGAGCTCAGCTTGGTCAGACTCGGTCTCCGGAACATTATGCATAATCACATTTGCTTTTCTTGCATTGCTCTCCCTAAATTCGTTTATTTTTTCATCAATGTTTTCTTCGCTCGCACCTCCTTCTGCTACATCTTTTTTCCCCACTTCATCTATCATTTCTTTTACCTGACTTAAATCTGCTTTTTTGTCCAGTGATGCCTCTATTTGTTCAAGCCTTGATTCAATCTTAACAAAGTATTCACGACACAGTGATTCTACCTTTCGTTCTATTTTCAAGTTTGTTAGCGTTTTCTCTTCACAAGGCGGGCAGTACCAGTGTATATCTGATCGTTTGGA
This sequence comes from Conchocele bisecta, assembly GCA_029237695.1. Lineage (NCBI taxonomy): Eukaryota > Metazoa > Mollusca > Bivalvia > Lucinida > Thyasiridae > Conchocele > Conchocele bisecta. The sequence continues at coordinate 55,021,267 of CM055280.1, read as the reverse complement.
CATAAGTTTATATTCCGCTGCAGAGAGTGATAAGCACTTACGGCAAAAGTGATTTTCACAATACTCACATTCAAGAAGTTCCGATTTGTCATCCACATATTTTGCATTGCACAATTGACATGTCCATCCATCTCCGTCTCCACCTTTCCTCACTGATCCTTTTCTGGCGGCCATTTTGAAAATTATATATTCACCAGCATATGGCTAAATTATAACAATGTACAATACCTAAACATGGATTGTGTGGTGAGGCAATCCTCACCTAACACAGTGATGTCAACTCGGGTGTAATAATTTAGTCCATGCTCATATGAAGTTTGTTGTACACTTTAAACTTACATAGCGTTTGTTTATAAAACTGTAAATTCATGTTCAGATTCCTTTAATAGATATTTTTCACCAGTAATGGCTGTGTGGTGGGGCATTCCCCACCTAACACATTTTGCTTAATTTTGTTATCATATGAAGTTTGATGTACATGCTCAGTTGAAGTCTGTTATACACATATCTTTTTAGGTTCCCAGCTCTCTATTTATTTCATCGATAAACAGATTGACATTATCTATGCTTTCAGATAATTTTTTGTCAGTATTTATGTTAGATTTCGCGTCTTTGTGCCCTTTAAGTTCATTCCATGCACATGTTAAGTAATATGGGATGGTTAAGAAAGTGACACAACATTTTGCAGTATTGTTTATTAATTCTTTGACAGAGTTTATATTCCTTTTTAACAACCGAACTGCGTTTTCTATATTTTCTTTTACATAAATGAATTTGCCTCTTTTGTCGGACAGGTCGCAGGTCCCAACCCAGATGTACAGGTGTATTTCACCATTTGATTTGATCAAGTCATTGATATTGCTAGACAGCCATGATATACATTCTAATGAGGTTCTACCACTTTTATTCAACCAGATTATTTTGCTGTCAGGAGCTGTTGTAGGCGAATGTGGCTTTATATATTTGCCTTTGCTGTCAGCAATTACAATAGGTCTATATTTCAAGATGGCACTGTTCGTTAATGGTTGCTCCTGTGTTTCTAAGTATTTATAATGTGTTGTGGAGCTCATTGATATATTTCTTGTTTAGTAGGTTTCATTGATTAATTGTTCATAACATGGGCCTTACACCAAGTCATAGTTCACCAGTATCTAGTCTGTAAACAATTTCTGCAATATGTTGAATGGGAATTCAAAATGGTGGGTCCCGATGAAATTTTGACAATTAATTATTTTGCACCCAATAGCTGTTTTTGCAGAATATTTTCAAGTAAATATCAACAAATACATATAAACAGTTCTTTCTAACACTATTTCACTTTCCTTTCATCATCATCTACGCCGATGTTTGAAGATTTTTCGGATATTCGCGAGAGCAACTTTTTATTTGACTTTCCTCAACCGGAACCGGAACTTTATTGTACTGAATTTTATTATACTGAATTTATTACAGTATCACAGCCAAGAAATGGCAACGGCAATGGGATATTGAAGACACAGGCCGGACGTACTCTACACCAGTATCGACATACAGTCTGTGGGAATAGGCTTTCTCTCATAAGCCAGCTGAGAACGGGATATTGTAAGCTGAATGAATATATGCACAGAGTGGGCTTGTCTGAGGAGCCACACTGTGAATGAGGGGAGATAGTCTGTTCAACATTATTTGATTGATTGTGGAACATTTGATTTACACACATAGCAATGTAGGATGAATTTACTTTGGCGATGCGGCGTCACATAATTTTGATTCGAAGTTAGAGGATACCAAAATGGTGCGAAATCGCCCAGTGGGTATGCAAAAATAGTCCGGTATAAAACAATAGTTCGGGTGTTTTAAGGTCACAGACACCGTTTGCTTGCAAATCTTGATCCATTACTACCCAGTTTTACTTGAGGAACATTTTGGGGTGCTTTTAACACCAGTTTTCAGCATATTTGTAGCATTTAAAAGAAAACACTGAACCTGTTGGTCACGTCATGTCAACAGAGTTTCCGTGGCCAAAACATGTAAACAATATTGGAGTGATATGACAAGGTTGGATTTATCTTTCTTAGGGGTAAATGAACCCATTGTTTAGTTCATGCAGAACCAGTACAGATTGGCTGCAGGTCATGTACAAGTGGGTCCCACAGCATCCATACGAATAGTGAAAGTAGGAGAGACTGGCCTTATTGGATGGCATTCGGTTAAATTATATAGTAACATTATTTGGAGGTGTCTAACCTAGACAGTGTGGGAGGATATGAGCCCTGGACGAACGTCAGGCAGGTGATCCTGGAGGAACTTGCCAAGTTGATAGAAGGAACTTCGGGCTTTATTTAACTTGTTATTATTTATTATACATGTATTAATACATGCTAACAGACTACCAGTACATCAACTTTCTGATCATAACCTACTATGTTTACAAGTGTACATGCATGTGCATAATTGAGAATCAACCAATCCAGTAAATTAGTAATTGGAATCGATATCTGGACTTGCATGTCGAACAAGCGATATATCATATGTTTGCTATATGACAGTGACACACTATATAAGATGAAATGTCTATTTTGGGATATTTGTTAATTGCTGAATTATACGAACTCTCAAATTAGAAATAAACTCAGAACATTTGGATACTTGTTGTAGCAACATAATATATATGAGCACATTATGTCAATGAGAAAATGTTCTATATTTTCTGTAAATGAAGTTATTTGAAATACAATTACATACTGTATAACTTTATGAAATAACATTGATATCTGTGTTAGCTTATTGACTATATTAACTAATATTTATTTGTGATGAAGGAGTATAGTCATTATTGTGAATGCTTAATTTATGTGACTGTGACATTAGAGAATTATCTGTACTTTATATGTCAAGAAATGTTATATACGTTAATTTTAAATTATATGCACACCCCGTGTTATCATAAAATACAAGTGAGTGATCTAATTGGTGAACATTTACAAGAAGAGTGATGAAATATACTACAAGTGTGTCTACTTCGGCCTGAAGGCTTAACAGATTGAAGATTGAAATTACGTCAAGGTTAGTGGTGGGTGGTATAGACGGTGATCAGTCGATGTGGAAAGCACAGGTGATGGGAAAAATAATCTGATAATCTGACAGTCTCTCATAGATTAATCGTGCGATTTATTTCCCGTCACATGTGGTGGAAAGTGAAACACAGGGGGCATACTTCCGGCTGATATCGTCGTCGGCAACAGTTTTGGAAAGCATAGCATAGCATGATTGGAGTGGCTAACTGCACACGGGCGTCGTCAGGGGCTGTGGAGAGAGTTCACACGAAGTTCACACGAACCCCTTTTTAGTCAAACTATGTTTTTAATTCATCGTCTTCAAATAAAAGTATATTGGTTTGTGCGACGAGTGTAGACCCAGATCAGCCTGGGGAGGGGCATATGACTCCCCGGATTTTCTTTTCAAAATGAGAGTTTCTGAAACGCACCCCTGTATATATTCTGAGTCATCTAATTCTTATTCTAATGACTGACATTTCTTCTTATTTTTTAAGGCCGAAAACATGAAATTCACCTGAAATGTTAATTAACCAAGGATCATAACGGTACCTTAATACATCTGCGCTCGATTTGGTGACGCTGTCGATCCATCCGTTTCAAGAGCGATGGTGTCGATTACACGACGATTTTCTTTATTTTAAAAAAAAATACAAACAAAAATACGGACCCGTCGCGTGCACATGCTTGTGTCAATGTACCTTTATAATTGCTACACTATTACACTTTATCCCGTCAACACAGTGCGTATGTGCCGTAAAACACGGTGCCGTGAAACATTTTTGATATCCAGTCAATACAAGTTTTGCATTTTACAGCCAGTTGAAGGTGTTGACGGGATAAATAGAATAGTAGGTTAGTGCCGTGAATGGGAAAACATATCTGGCGCAGCACGGAAACGGGATGTGCTCGGCAGAGCCTCGCCCATCCCGTTTCCTGAGCCTTGCCAGATATTTTTTCCCATTCACTGCACTAACCTACTATTCTCTATATTATGTGATTGGCGGTTTCACATCAAAGTGAGCGCATGCACAGATGGTACCTGTAACATGATGCACGTCTCGTGAATTGACAACGAGTCATCTCATCCGTTTTAAATATAGCGCTGTACTATTACAACATGTAATGAGTAATTTAATAAATATTGGCGAAAGCGTCTCAATATGGCTTTCTCGACCAATGAAATGACAGCATTTCGTCTCAATTATTAATTGAGACGAAATGCTGTCATTTCATTGGTCGAGAAACTATGGTAAACCATTAACTGATCCGAAACCCATTGCTCCTAGTTTCTCGATCAATGAAATCATAGAATATGTCGTCTCAATTAATCGCATATTGCGACGCTTTCCAATATCCAATATATATTAAATACAAATTACAACTAGAGCAGCTTGAGCTGCATTAACGGTTTGAGCCTCAAACATTGATTTCATGTGTAACTAAGCTTTAGCCCAAGGTGTAAACTATCGGTTACAAAAAGAATTTCTGAAGTTTTAGAATGAACAGTCCAACATTATTGTGTTCGCATCATCACACCGATGTGGGGCCGGTTAGCTTAGAGCTAGAGCGATGGACTCGGAGCGAGGGATACCGGGTTCGATCCTCAGCCAAAGTTTTAGCTAAAGGACTGAAATATCGACTACAGCAAAAACAATTGAAATCGAATGATAAATAACGAAGCTGACGTCACATCCGTTTGCTCTATTTTGAAAACTTGAAAAAATACGTTAATCTTTGACAACGAATAGAGCCGTAAGTAGTCAAGATATAGCTCTGAAAATTATCATCTTTCATGCGGCTGACACTCCCCTATCACCCTGGCAAGAAATTATGTTGCTGACAGTACTGTACAAATTGGAAAACGTTTGTAAAGACCACCAGTTATCAGCCGAAATTCGGCAAAATCGTTGAAAAGTATGTACATTTTTCAAATTCAAATGCATATAGATCTTTTATTTGAGCAGATAGCCGAAAACTGTCAGCGAATTTGAGATTTGGAAAATAAGGAAGTTATAGGAAGTATGACGTCACTTCCGTTTTCGTGGAAAGTAGCATTAAACAATATCTGAAAATCTCTGAGTCTCTGCTCACACTTGATTCGAATCGGTATGCAAAATTTGAAGTCGATCCGACCAGCGGTTTGGGCTGTAGACTGAACGGCTGAATAAAAAAAAACAAAAAACACGAATACAATAGGTTTTCGGCGCAGCTGAAAGCCGCCTCAAACCTAACTAGAGAAGCTTGAGCTGCATCAACGGTTTGAGCCTCAAACATTGATTTCATGTGTAACTAAGCTTTAGCCCAAGGTGTAAACTATCGGTTGCAAAAAGAATTTCTGAAGTTTTAGAATGAACAGTCCAACATTATTGTGTTCGCATCATCACATCGATGTGGGGCCGGTTAGCTTAGAGGTAGAGCGATGGACTCGGAGCGAGGGATACCGGGTTCGATCCTCAGCCAAAGTTTTAGCTAAAGGACTGAAATATCGACTACAGCAAAAACAATTGAAATCGAATGATAAATAACGAAGCTGACGTCACATCCGTTTGCTCTATTTTGAAAACTCGCCGAGACGGTTCAAATGAGTGGCCACAACATATTCTTTGTTCAGAAATAAGGAAAATAGATAGAGAATAGTAGGTTAGTGCCGTGAACGGGAAAAAATATCTGGCAAGGCTCAGGAAACGGGATGGGCGAGGCTCTGCCGAGCACATCCCGTTTCCGTGCCGCGCCAGATATGTTTTCCCATTCACGGCACTAACCTACTATTCTATTTATCTCGTCAACACCTATCAATGGCTGTAAAATGCAAAAATTGTATTGACTGGATATCAAAAATGTTTCACGGCACCGTGTTTCACGGCACATACGCACTGTGTTGACGGGATAAACAACAACACTGGGGTGGTTGCATTTTTTTCTATAAGCCGCCATCTTGAAATTAAAAATGGCCACCATTGAAATTTATATTTCGAGGTCAAAGTCACTATGTGTGGTGTTTTTGCAGCGAAAAACACATTATTATGGACAAGAAATATTGGCAGAATGACTTTAATACATTTGAGATACCAGGGCATTTTGTTTTTCAAAATGGCCGCCATTTCAAATTGAAAATCCAGTATTTATTTTACATTTTTGAATGTCGTGGTAAGATTTTGTATTTTCCTTCTGGTTATACTCGTATTTCTTTGAACACAGTTAGCCGAGATTATTTCTAACTGGCATTGTGCTACGAGTAATCTTTATCTTCAAAATGGCCACTGAAACTAAGTGTGTTATGTATTTGGCCACATCAAAGATTTGTTACACATTCTAGTATTTCTGTGGCTGTAACTATGTTCTTTCAAATGATATTGTGATTGAAACGTGTGCGTCTGTTTGAAAACATATCTATATACAACATATAACAAAACTGAAGTTGGTTCCATTTTTTTAAGAGCCGCATGGCCGCCATTTTGAATTTCAAAATGGCCGCCATTGAAATTAATTCATAATTAACGTCAACGTTATAATTATGTGGTGTTTTTAACTATTATGTATATGGATAAGAAATATTGTCATAATTATTTCAGTATATTTTAAAATGGCGGCCATATTATTTTTAAAATGGCCGCCATTTAAACTTGACAATCTAATATTTATTATACATGTTTAATGCAGTGGTGATATTTTGTATGTTTCTTCTGCTTATACTCATAATACAATTAACACAAACTGTTGAGATTATTGCTAACTAGTAATATAGTACCAGACACCATTATCTTCAAAATCGCCGCTGAAAAAAAAGTGTGTCACATACAGTGCCACTTCAAGGATTGTTGTATTACGTATTTACATGTACATGTATCACGTATTGTTGTGGCTTATAGTTATGTTTATTCAAGTGATATCTTGGTCAGCACATGTGTTTTCCGTTAAAATAAGAAGAAAATATGGCAAATCATCCATTTTATCCAATAAAGTGTATATTATAGTATTGTATATTGCATTGCAAAGGTAAATATTCATATTCTCCATTGCTTCATGAGAAAGCGTCTGCACCATCTGCAGTCTGTAAGAACTGGCATTGCGCTAGCAAACTGCAACTGGTCTCAACAGTTTTCTGTCTTTATGGGGTCCAACTTGGTCGCTAAAGTTTAGCTCTTTTAATTTTAAATCTATTGTGCTTTTATCATAGCGTTTCTGGCTCTGTTGATGTTGATGACTGGATCTGATCTTGTCGCAAATCTAAACATGTATTGGAAATACCTGCTCACAAGTGGTCAGTAAACTGGATAGAAGCCGCTGTCCCATCAATAACTGTGCAGGTGACGATTCCGTGCCGGTTATGGGAGTTTCAATATTCCAGTATACCCAAATATAGGATTTGTACATTCACCTTTTGTATTTACGAAACTGTGTTTCACAATGGTGACTGTTCGCTCAGCTAACCCACTGGACATTGGCTACATAGAGCACGTGTCATTAAGGAAATCCCTTTCATTTGAAGAATCAGCAAATTCCAGGTAGGTAAATTGCAGACTTCATCTGACATATGTGTCCTTGGTACACTATTTCAACTGTCCAATGGCAATTCCGGATTTCATGCTGTGTTACCAGCAATTCCTTTTCATTACATGTGGAAATGTTTGTAGCAACAGTTTGTCATAGGTGGCCTGGTACATAGTGTGATATCAGGTTTTTTTTAGCATTTCGGTTTCTATCTTCAATTGAACATCATTCTACTATTTTACCAGAACATAATATATTGCGATCTGAATGTCTGAATGTCCAGATGGACATTGTGCACGGCTTGCAACCTTTTGGACTCGAGAGGAGTCAGACTTAAGTGTGTAGATCCTTTAAGTTTATCTCTGTAATCCCATAATGCCACTATTTTCTGTGGACATTGTGTTCTGAAATTGTGTTATCCCTTTAGACTCGTTTTTCTAACAGAATCAATTGTGCATCTTACTCGGTCAAGTTTGCAATTTCTTGTAACTCGTGATCACTGACAGTTTAGTTCGCGAATACTACATGTACCTCTGAATTCATACCCCTAATAAAGTTAGAATATATGTATCTTACTGACTCGTGTGATAGCGTATCAGTAACTAATATGGTTTTGCCAGAAACGTGTTTCATTGACAGGCCATATTGCTTCAGCAGCAGTAAAATATCCTGTAATCTGTGACGACATGAATAGAGTATTTATTTAATAGATATGAGAGGCAAGTGATCTTACTCCACTGGAACAGCCAGTCCGTACACATATCGAAACGGCTTCCGGCCAAATAACATGCCTCATTATTCATATTCAATCAGAGCCTATTAGTTTGCGAGAATCAATGATATGGAAGCATTATCCATTGGCTTGCATTTGTGGCACACTATAATGCAGTGTCTCTGGCTTTGTCAAGTCATAATATGACAATTTCCACAAGTGAAACGCAATGTGGACCATCAAGACACTGATCACTTTTATATTGACACAGGAGTTGTGATCTCTTAAGACCATATGGTAATGCCCATGGAACTAATAATGATACAGCCTTTTCAACGTGGTCATTTTTCTGCAGTTTCCTGCATACAATTCTGTATTATGTATATAGTGTATTCAACCTCTTCAACAGTGTTTTGGAAATAAATCTGACATTTTACTCACGTCGTCTACACGTACTGAACATGTGCACATTGCGTTTTAATGCCGAAAAGTCATTTAATCACACAAATACTGACTTTTCGACAGTTTCGACTTTCCTGCATACACGTTTGTTTAGGGTATACATTTTATGCAAGCAACTCTTTTGACCGCATTTTGAGTGTGATTGTGCCAACACTGCCTTTCAGGAACACCAACAAGATTGAGACTCTAATGCAGATGGTGATGAAACTGCTTGAAATCACTGTATCCATAATTAATAAAATTCCTGCATACACACCATTTTGAAATTTAACATGTTTGTCATAAACAGTGACTTGAAATTGACTTTATAGTCTGTTTCACGAAAGCTGCCCAAATTTTACGGCTATATAGACAATTCAAAAACAATATTATTTTCGATAATATTAAATTAAAGGAAAATTTAAGAATGAGCCTTCTTTTTATTTCGTGAAATTCGGTCAAATATTGATTTTATTACGAAAAATTGATTTGTCTATGGGAATTTACCATGGGGGAAAAAGTGGTAAGGGAGTGTGGGAGGAGTCAAAAAACGAAAAAATTTGGAAATTGACTCCGAAACCTGACTAGATAGCTTGGATATGATCTAACTAAGAAAACAAAAGTTAAATTTTAAAAATCGGTCCAGTATTTCTAAAATTCAAAAAAATTTCCCCATGTTAAATCCCCATAGACATCTTCACACCGTGAAGGTGTCTATGGGGATTTAACATGGGGAAATTGTTTTTTCGCAATAAAATCAATATTTGACAAAATTTCACGAAATAAAAAGAAGGCTCATTCTTAATTTTTCCTTTAATTTAATATTATCGAAAAAAATATTGTTTTTGAATTGTTTATATAGCCGTAAAATTTGGGCAGCTTTCGTGAAACAGACAGTAGTCATATATAATTTACTCTCAGTAATGATTATAGTCGTGCATATACGTGTACATGTATATGATTTTCACGGCAGCGATTTTGAAAATTAGAATAAAATAGGAACAACTATTGATGATATAAAGAACGTTTGTTCCCACAACGTTCCAAAACAGTCAACACAACCTAGCTATAAATGCACTGTACTAAAGACAGTACGTAGTGAAGAAATATTATATACATAGAGGACATTTTGAAAACAAAATGACCGCCATACCAGTTATCAGAAACTCTGGAACCAACCCCAGTTTTATTATTTTAAGTATATAGATCGCATAACCGAAAGAAACAACCTTCTATCTGCATTGTAAATGTAGATATGAATATTACAATATATTGTATACGATTTCAGGGCGATTTCATGGCGGCCATTTTTAAATCTAAGATGGCCGCCATGGGGGTTGTTAAAAGTGAAAATAACACTGGTGTTGTTCTTTGTGGTCAAAAGGAGATTATCACCAATACACGAATCGATCTTCTACCTGTATTAGAAGTGTATATAAGGAATATAGCAGTTCAGGGCTGCCATTTCGAAATCCAAGATGGCGACCAAAGGAATTGTGGGGAAAAAAAAATGGAACCAACTTCACATATTTATTTTGAATAAACTAATTATTCGCTCGCTAGCGTTCGTTTAAATTGAATTTAACATTCAAACTATGATCTATAACTATTACACATATAACAGTCTTGATCGACATTACTCGACAAATTGTAATTGCATAATACAGTGGCACATGGAACTTGAACGAGGTATGCTCGTTCGTCAACTGAGCTGAGCGAGGAAGTTGGCTCGGGGGGTCCGGGGGCATGCCCCCCTCCGGAAACTTTTTGAATTGAGGAAGCCATTTCCTGCATTCTACTGCATTTTTTCACATATTTTAAGATCTTAACAGTCCATATACAATCGTAAAATAGAAAATAATAAAAACAAATCTTGATTTCTGAAGGGGGGGGGGGGGGAGGGGCCGGCCTCCGCCCCCCCCCCCCCCCCGCCCCCCCCCCCCCCCCCCCATGAATCCGCCTCTGTAATATGCACTTACAATTAAGAAAGTGCACAGTCATGTAATATTGACTGAATAATACATCAATGTCTGAAACAGCTGGCAAGTCCTATAACTGTAAGTCCTATATATGATTCTGACTGGAGAAATGTAAATGCTTTGATTTAACGACGGCACTGGCTCGATGACCTTGCATTTCGGGACCGATTATTTAAGTCCCCATCCGATAGAACTAGGCTAGCACGAAGTCTTGCCCAAGGACACGCCGAATCGGCCATTCGGAGCAGGTTGGGGTTGGAATCAAACCCGGGGTCTACCGATCCGCAGTCCGACGCTCTACCTACTGAGCTAATCCAGCCACCTCTGGCTGGAGAAATGTGGCTTATGGCATTTGTGACCAGTGTTGTCCCAGATTAGCATTATTCATTATTCACTCAGCAAATCATGTGTCGTGCAACAAGTATTTCATATGTATAATGTATTGCGGATCAGGAGATAGACTGGCCATAAATGTGTCTGTGACTGGAAAAATGGGGCTAATGGGTTTTGCGACCAGTGTTGATCCAGATCAGCCTGTGCATCCGCACAGTCTGATCAGGATCTGCACTGTTCGCCATTCCATCAGTCTTAGATCAGGAGTCAGACTCACGACACATGTCATAAGCCCCATTTCTCCAGCCTCAGGTCAGAATATAGACTGACCACAAATGACAAAAGCCCATTTCTCCAGTATCAGGTCAGAATATATATTAGCAATACATGTAATAAACCCATTTCTCCAGTCTCAGATCAGAATATATCAATCAGAATTTCTGATTATAATATTCATGCATAAGTACTATACATATTTCTCCAGTCTCATGATCAGAATATATATTAGCAATGCATGTTATCCCAATAGGCCATTCTCCAGTCTGAGGTCAGAATACTATTACAATGCATGTTAATAAACCCAGTTTCTCCAGTCTCAGATTCAAATGAATATATAGCAATTGCAATGCATGTTATAAAACCCTTTCAGGTCTCAATCAGATATATAGCAATGCATAAACCCACCATCTCATCAGAATAATATTATTAGCAATGCATGTTTAACCAATCTCACTCATGCTCAGGTCAGAATATTTTATCAGCCCATTTCTCTCCATCTCAGTCATAAATAATATATTAGCAATGCATGTTATAAACCCATTTACTCCAGTCTCAGGTCAGAATATATATTAGCAATGCATGTTATAAACCCATTTCTCCTCCATCTCAGGTCGAATATATATTGCAATGCATGTTATAAACCCATATATTAGCAATGCAGTTTTTATACATCCCTCTTGCTCAGGTCAGAATATATATTAGCAATGATGTTATACATTTCTAGTCTCAGGTCAGATATTAGCAATGTGTTATAAGCCCATTTCTCCAGTCTGAGGTCAGAATTTATATTAGCAATGAGTTATAAACCCACAACCAATCTCAGGTCAGAATAATAATATTAGCAATCATTAAACCCTTTTCCCCAATCTCAGGTCAGAATTTATATTAGCAATGCATGTTATAAGCCCATTTCTCCAATCTCAGGTCAGAATATATATTAGCAATGCATGTTATAAACCCATTTCTCCAATCTCAGATCAGAATATATATTAGCAATGCATGTTATAAACCCATTTCTCCAGTCTCAGGTCAGAATATATATTAGCAATGCATGTTATAAACATTTCTCCAGTCTAGGTAGAATATATATTAGCAAATCATGTATAAGCCCATTTCTCCAGTCTCAGGTCAGAATATATATTAGCAATGCATGTTATAAACCCATTTCTCCAGTTTCAGATCAGAATTTATATTAGCAATGCATGTTATAAGCCCATTTCTCCAGTCTCAGGTCAGAATATATATTAGCAATGCATGTTGATAAGCATTTTTCCAGTCTCAGGTCAGAATATATATTAGCAATGCATGTTATAAGCCCATTTCTCCAGTCTCAGATCAGAATATATATTAGCAATGCATATTATAAGCCCATTTCTCCAGTCTCAGGTCAGAATTTATATTAGCAATGCATGTTATAAGCCCATTTCTCCAGTCTCAGATCAGAATATATATTAGCAATGCATGTTATAAGCCCATTCTCTAATGTCATATTAGGAGACATACTGACCACAAATGTCACAAGCCCTATATGTGTCCAGTCTCATTTCAGAATATATATATTAACAACAAATGTTATAAGCCCATTCGCGAATATCATATCAGGAGATAGTCAGACCACAACTGTCATAAGGCCCATTTATCCAGTCTCAGATCAGGAGATAGTCAGACCATAAACGGCATAAGCCCCATTTATCCAGTCTCAGATCAGGAGATAGTCAGACCACAACTGTCATAAGCCCCATTTATCCAGTCTCAGCTCAAGAGATAGTCAGACCACAAATGGCATAAGCCCCATTTATCCAGTCTCAGCTCAAGAGATAGTCAGACCACAAATGGCATAAGCCCCATTTATCAGTCTCAGATCAGGAGATAGTCAGACCATAAACGGCATAAGCCCCATTTATCCAGTCTCAGATCAGGAGATAGTCAGACCACAACTGTCATAAGCCCCATTTATCCAGTCTCAGATCAGGAGATAGTCAGACCACAAATGGCATAAGTCCCATTTATCCAGTCTCAGATCAGGAGATAGTCAGACCACAAACGTCATAAGCCCCATTTCTCCAGTCTCAGCTCAAGAGATAGTCAGACCACAAACGTCATAAGCCCCATTTATCCAGTCGCAGATCAGGCAGGGCTGGGAACAATTCCAAATGGCAAATCATGAAAATGCCTGAACAAACATATCGTCTCTCCCCGTCAAAGAGTGCTTCGCATGTTGAAACATTAGTATTTTTCTCAAATTATCAGGAACTTAAAACACTGATTTCAGGATATATCCTAAAAATTGCCACCCTTGTCAGGAGATAGACTTGTCACAAATGTCATAACCGCATTTCTGCAGTCTCATACATGGAGATAGACTGGACATCAATGTCATAAGCTATTGGTATTTTACAGACCAGGGTTCCGTTTCACTAAACTTCGTACGACTAAAATGTTCGTAAGAGCAAATGTAGGATCGTCTGCAAATTTAAATTGATGGATTCACATTTATTGAGCATAGGCTTCATATGCAGCCTATGCTCAATAAATTTAAATCCAATAATTGTTTACAAGAAAACAGTGTTAATGTGAAATTTACAGACTATCATAATTTTGCACTTACGAACATTTTAGTCGTACGAAGTTTAGTGAAACGGGAACCAGTAGCCGATTTCATAAAAATTGCAAAGTATACTTATCTAGCAAAGTATACTTTGAGGGAGTAATCATTTATTTTTCCCGAAATTCATTATTTCATATAGAACTAACGACTGTACCATTTCGCGCTCGCGGAGGTCGGCTATGCCGAATTGTAATTACAGACCCCCCCCCCCCCCCCTGCAATTATTTCTGTATCCGCCCCTGTCAGCTGGCTGTGTCGCGATTTTCTAGGTACATGTAATCCTCGCTCATCATGTAATCAAGTCTGCCGACAACCTGACGCGCCACTGGTTGATAATTATAGGTTATTCGATTTGTACGAGTTCCGCAGCGTGCGATATTGCGTGAAAGATTAGGACTTTACAGAAATAGACATGCACAGTGTAGTAAAACGGTGTATTACAAATCATAATACACTCATTTCGTATACAAGGTGTATATCACGTGGTACTAACAACAACAACAAGTACCGATTCAAGTACGTATTCTTGTATAGTGTCCTTATTACGTAACGGAGTTTGATGAAATATGGCGCATCAAACGCGTCTTGTTAAGCTGCATTTGGTAGTCTGTGTACGTTGGCCCAAACTTATGTCGTTTTTGCGAAGAATCGGTAGACACGGAAATCGATACGTACATGTATGTCGTTTTTGCGAACCGCAAAAACGACATAAGTCTGTGCCGAACTCTCTGGACTACCAAATGCAGCTCATGAAGACGCGTTTGCTGCGCCATATTTCATCAAAATCCGTTTCATATTAAGGAAATTATCAAATAATACTTACTTTGGAGTGGGCGACGTTGTTGTTGTTGTAACCACGTGATCATGTACCTTGTATGCCGTACAGACAGCACGCCAGGTGGTCATTACAGTCTCACCATATCGAGCTGTGCCTAATCAATAAATAGCGTTCAACAACATCTCATACTTCTCATAAATGTACCGATATCGGTGAAAATTGAAACAACCCAGCAATCCTAGTATCTTCATATATCTTCAAATAAACCACGAAATACACATATGATGAAAACACGTTTTCATTTTTTATATTATTTTTTTTTCAAAATAAATCCTGACATTTTTTTTAGCGGTCCTAGTATCGTCATATATCTTCAATTAAACCACTTTACATGATGAGAAACACGGTTTTATTTTTGTGTAGTTTAAACAAAAACAAAACTGATATAATTATGCCCTATAAATCATCACAGTTGTAAGGTCCTCTATATAGATATTCCAATATGGCGAAAATCATGAAACAGATGCAACGATAAAATGAATCTAATGAGGGATCGTAGTTAGTTATCTCCCGTTGAATTTATTTATAGAAATTCGATCCAAATTGTGTCATTTAGGGACTTCTTCTTTGTAACAGGGGCGAATTTGTCAACTGTAGTCGAAGTGGAGCGCAGTGGCATAGTGGTTAGAGCGTCAGACTGCTGATCTAAAGGTCGTGGGTTCGAGCCTCACCGGAGGTGCTGCGTTGTGTCCTTGAGCAAGACACTTTATCCACACTGCTCAAGTTCACCCAGCTGTGAATGGGTACCGATAATTCGTAGTTGCTCTGTAAATACGAATTACCGGCTTCTCTCAAAAAATCTCTACCTCCGTTCTTTCTCCCATTCTTGGGAGACGGCATGCAAGGTCCTAGAGCCAGTGCCGCCGTTATAGGTTATTCGATTTGTACGAGTTCCGCAGCGTGCGATATTGTGTGAAAGATTAGGACTTTTATAGAAATATACATGCACAGTGTAGTAACACTAAAAAAAAAAAAAAAAAAAAAAAAAAACAAAACTGTAGTCGAAATCACTATAATTGCTCCTTCTTTATAACAAATCATGATTTGTTATAAAGAAGGAGCAATTATAGTGATTTCGACTACAGTTGACCAAGTTCATCCTACATATCTGCGCAATCTGATCCAGGACTGCATTATTTGCCAGATTCATATATTCACGCTTATTAATGTTAGATGTGCAGTCTGATCTGGGTCTAGAAACTAAATTGCTACCCCGCTCCATACCTCTCGCGAGATAACATATCGGAGGCGAATTATTGTAGCTAATCTGGGGCCCGTTTCACTAAACTTCTTACGACTAAAATGTTCGGAAGTGCAAACTTATGATAGTCTGTAAATTTCATATTAACACTTTTTTCTTGTAAGCAATTATTGGATTTTCATTTATTGAGCATAGGCTGCCTATGCTCAATAAATGTAAATCCATCAATTTAAATTTTCAGACGATCCTAAATTTGCACTTACGAACTTCTTAGTCGTACGAAGCTTAGTGAAACGGGCCCCAGGGTCTACCAAGTAAATGAAGTTTCAACATCTGTATAATAATCGACATATACTTACTACAAACATTCTTCTACTTTTGCAAGTTATTCAGTAAGAAATAAGCGCTAAAATAAACCAAAGGACCGGATCTTTGTAAATAGATTTGCAAAGGGAAATAACTAGCTACGATCCCCTATTGTATAACAATGGTTGTTTCTGAACTCAATCGCCTGGGGTTTGGTAAAACATGTGTATAGTGCTAAATCAAAGCACTGATCGAAGTACTGAAGTTAACTTTGTAAAACACACTGGTGTAACTTAAATTTATGAGTCAGTACTGAAATATATAGAAAATCGTCCACCCCCTTTTACTGCTAGCTCCGTACGTACTGTCCCCGGTGTCCCGTGAGACCTAAAGATAATAGCTGCTGTATTCATACGCACGAAATGTCTTGATTAGTATCTTCCAGAATTTAACTGATAAATTGAGCACAAAACTGTGAAAACTATAGAGAAGTGTATCTGTAGAGTTTTAGATACAAAGCAAGACAGACCAAAACGCCATAGGGTGCACTATTTTCTTGGTCGTACTCGCCGTTTATGCGCAGCACGATCAATGGCTGCCCCCACAGAGATTTTCATGAGTTTCACTATCTTTTTAATTGCCCATATTTTTCCCAAGAAAGGAAGAGGTATATTTCCAAAGAATGTTATACATCACCTAACACCTACAAATTTGATGCAATTATGAATTCGACAGAAAAACAAACACTTGTCAAATTAGCATTGTTTATGAAAGTAATCATATCAAAATTTAAGTGATTATTCTCAGCTTTCAATAATTTTAAGGTTATTTCATCTTCCTTAACTTCATATACATGTATCATGTTTGTATGTATAATTTGCGTGTGTTTTATATCATGCCATGTTTGTTTGTTGTGTTATGTTTTCTTCTTAACTCAGATGCCCATATGGGCCATGAGTAATAAAAACTTGAAACTTGAAACTTGTGACACAATGTGCTATCTCAAGAGAGATAACATATAAAAACAACCAGCGATTAGAACGTTAGTTTTTCTACAATTGATGATGACTGGTTTATATTGCTTTAATGAAGTAAACTAAGTGTTTGAACTAACAATAAACATGATAAACGACTTGCGATGATTGTGCACACAATGTGGTTGGTAATTTACATTTTTATGTCCCAATGAAACATTTTGACATCGTATAACCAAGGTGTATGATCACGTGGTACTAACAACAACAACAACAACAAGTACTGAAACTTCCAGAATCCATCCGATTGAAAGTACGTATTCTTTTATATTGTCCTTATTACGTCACGGATTGTTAATCTGCATTTGGTCTCTTGTATTTTCGCCCAAACTTCTGTCGTTTTATAAGTCTGTGCCAAACTCCCTAGACCACCAAATGCATCTGATGAAGACGCGTTTGCTGCGCCATATTTCATCATAATCCGTTGCATATTAAGGAAAATATCAAATAATACTTACTTTGGAGTGGGCGACGTTGTTGTTGTTGTAACCACGTGATCATACACCTTGATAACTTTCGTTTGATGATGCACGTGCTAGATAATTTTTCCTACATTTATTGTGCAAACCGATACATATATGAGACAAGCCATGTGATTTTGCATATAATGAGACGAGAGTTTTTTTCAAGGAACTATTTACAGAAATGGTGATATTTTCTATAAATGAGGTTCACGAAATTTACTGGGTATTTGAAAACTTTTCATGACAAAAATCGAACATCTTCTTAAACCCGAAATCACATGGCTTGTCTCAATTTGATCACTTTTACTTGCAACATAATCAATGTGTATGATCACGTGGTACTAACAACAACAAGTACTGAAACTTCTAGAATCCATCCGATTCAAAGTATGTATCATTTTATATTGTCCTTATTACGTAACGGATTTTGATGAAATATGGCGCATCAAACGCGTCTTGTTATGCTGCATTTCAAGTTGGTGGTCTCTATACTTTGGCCCAAACTTCTGTCGTCTTTGCGAAGAATCGATTTCCGTTTCTCCCTTCTGTCGAACTCACTGGACGACCAAATGCAGCTCATGAAGACGCGTTTGCTGCGCCATATTTCAAAATAAATCCGTTTCATATTAAGGAAAATATCAAATAATACTTACTTTGGAGTGGGCAAGATTTCAACACGTTCAGCCACTGTTGTTGTTGTTATAACCACGTGATCATGCACCTCGATAATACTAAATAAGCATTGCGACTAATAATGTATATAGAGTGGAAAACGTTTCAAGTACATTGTAGTTTGAAGATTCAGAATAGAAGGGATGCGGAATTTTTGGCACGATTGCATGCGTGTGTATCTGAACAACTACGAAAACAACTATGAAAACGTTCCCTATTCATGGGTCAGTTAAAGATGCTGTCCATTTTAGTCTTCTATCGACTTTACAAGGACATATAAATCCTTGAGACAATGACCTAATTTTTGATATGCTGTCCAATTTCCGAAGGTCAGAAACTTTTAATACTAATGCATTTTATGACATTTTTTTTCCGGGGGGGGGGGGGCATGCCCCCAGACCCCCCCCCCCCCCCTAGCAAACTCGGTCCACTGCGTGCACCTCGACAACCCCACTGTTCTCAGAAAACCTAGATCCGCGCCTGACTTATAGTTCACATATTTAATTTGTAATATGTATGTGATTGGCGGTGTGACACGAAGCGAGCGCGTGTGTGGGCGGTACTATGCTTTGCTTCTCGTGAACTAAGGACAAGGCGTAAAATAATTGAACATTTAAAGGTACATGCCCACGCAGTAGACACAACATGTTCTTTATAGGAATTAAATAAGTGTATAATTATGTCACTATTCCACCAGTTCTAAAATTTACGAGTGCCCGCTATACAAATATAATCATTTATTAATTATCAATTTACTGTTAGCGACGCGCGGCGGTAACAGTCTATTTTGATAATGTGCAGGGACGACGACTTTCACATCACGGCTTGCGGTGCGCATGCGCAGTATACTACGCGCGCCAGTAGGCTTCCCAATATGTAAACAAGAATATCAATATGTCAATACAATACATTTTATTCACTCTAAGCCACATACGTGACACACGAGGTATACAATAGATTACATAATACAACGATGGGTAAAAATACAAAATGCATATGTATAAGCTCACTAGTCATTATAACCATAAAGCATTTCTTATAAAAATAGCTAAATTTCTTAATTGCTTTCCAGATTTTTTCAGATAGCTGTGCGAATTTTAAAATATTTGGTCTTCTAAAATAAAATGGCTGGATATACCGTTTTCGAACTTCATCATAGAAGCGGCACTCGAAAAGGAAATGAAACTCGTCACCGAGAGCACCAGCGCCACATTTGTTGCAGACCCTGCTTGCTCTCGGCACACCTGTCCATCTACCAGTTTCGACCGCCAGTCTATGATTACAAGTTCGAAATCTGGTCAATGTTTTTCTTAACCTTTCTGTGAGATTAATTAAATATGTTTCTAATCCAAACTCTGTTTTAAAGATTCTATACGTAATTCCACGTGAAGATGAATCGATGCTGGTGAGCCATGACTGAATAAACTGGTTCTGAAGCTGAGTCCTGGCGTAGTGGCTCAGCCAGATAGCATTAACATCGTTCTGGCTAAGCCATACGCCAGGAACTCCAATTTTCAGTTAAAATAGATTTAACATTCTGAATCCATCGGAAATGAGTCACATTTGCTTCATGTTGTGTATATAATAACTTATACATAAGAAACAATAATTTACTCTGCTTCCCTGAAACTAATTTTGCCCAAAACGAAATAATTCTACATTTAATGTCAATAATAAGCGGAAATTTGCCGAGTTCTCCATAAACCATGAAATTTGGTGTGGATTTCTTTACCCCCAAAACAGTTTTACAAAATTTCAAATGAATTGTTTTCTATAGCCGAAATGTTTTCAAATCCCCAGATTTCACAGGCATAGCAGAGAATTGGAGTGATACATTGATCAAATAACTTAAGCTGACAGTCTACTGGAGTTGATAAGTTGTTAATCTTTCTAAATAGGCCGAAAAGAGCTTTGGATGCTTGGTCAATCAAATGTTTCTTAGTCTTATGAAAAGTTCCGTTTTGTGAAAAAACATTTCCAAAATATGTAAAGTGGTCTACAATTTCAATTGTGTTATCGTTATATGTAAAGGCTATCTTTTTTGATGATTTACGTTTTTTGAAAATCATAATTTTGGTTTTTGATGCGTTTACTTCCAATTTCCACTGAATACAGTATTGATTAAAATAATTTAGAGCATCTTGTAGGCCAGTTTCTGTCTCAGACATGAGAATAGTGTCGTCAGCGTATAATAACAAGAATAGTTTAACATATATATCTAGATGTTGAAACATGTCAGATGTAACCGATTGTAAATCTACAATACCGCATACATTGAGAAAATCTTCAAGGTCGTTCAAAAACATGGCAAACAAAAATGGTGACATATTTTCACCCTGCCTGACACCCACCATGCATGGGAAGTATTCTGAAAAGTCATTTCCTACTTTAACACAAGATTTAATACATGTATACATGTTTTTAATTATGTTTAAACATTTCCCGTTTATGCGGGACAGCAACAGCTTATACCAGAGGCCATTTCTCCATACAGTATCAAAAGCTTTCCTAAAATCAATAAATGCGCAGAAAAGAGGTTGCCTTTTACTAAATAGTATTTCTATAATTGCATGTAAAGTAAAAATGTTATCAGCCGTACTATATCCTTTCCGAAAACCAGCCTGTGCCTCAGTTATAAGCCCATTCTGTTCAGCATATGTTGTCAACCTATTTGTAATTATAGAAGTGAATACTTTACCAAGACAGCTAACTATGTTATTGCCCTATAATTGTCAGGATCATGCCTTGAGCCCTTATGCTTATAAATTGGTATTATATGACCTTCGAGCCAATCATTTGGTACAATTCCACTTTCAAAAACATGATTAAACAGTTTCACGTAGAGACTTAACATTATGTGTTTAGTGTTTGAAATATATTCGTTAAGTATAGAATCGCGAGAACAAGCCTTGTTGTTTGACAGTTTGGAAATCGCTGAGAGTATCTCATTTGCTGATATAGGCGTGTTAATGTCTTCATTATTCGGTAAATTTATATCTGCTGCAGCATCAATAATATGTTGTTCATTAATATGATCAATGGCATTCATGTCTTTAAAGTAGTTATAAAATTGATTAACATGAATGCAAGTGATATGTTCGGTGTTTTGGACGCCGTTTAAAAGCTTCCAAAAGTCTTTAGGTCTTGACTTTTGCATTTGCCGTATTCGTGCACCGTATTTATGTTTATAGTTGTTCGCATGCGTAGTAATTGTTTTCTTATATATTTTACTCGCACGATGTAAAATCGTTTTTATTGTGTGCCGTTTTATGAAAATGATATGCATTTTTAGCCTGCATAAAACATCTCCTATTTATACGACACTCATTTCCAAACCACGGTCTGTTTATGTTATTTTTACGACGAACCGGGCCGTGACGCGCCTGGCCAAACGTTCTGTATGCGGTCTGTGTAAACAAATGACCTATACGCCACACAAAATTATCAAACGATGATTGGTCGACCGTAGCGCTGCCCGTGCTGCCCGTGCTGTCTGGTGCAGCCTGGTCGTGTGTACTACGAGAGCGTTCATTGACTAATATTGTGTCTAGTTCCGTGTGTAAACTCTGGATTACATGTTCATCGATATTATTTACAAATTCGTGGATTTTATTAGGATTCCAATTTCGCAATATGTGTTCCGGCCTACCGTTGTGTGCTAAAGTTGGATTACTCGAGATATTGAAATCAAATGAAATAGCACAATGAACGTCTGAAAGTAGAGGATTAAATTCATGTACTGTGAACTCGGTTGTCGAGAGAAGCAATAATGGGGTGAGTAGAGCATAATCTATTAGACTCGTATCATTACATGTCACTTTTCCAACGCCCTTATCACATCCCATACGCCCATTGGCAATGTACAGATTTGTAGATTTACACAAAGCTATTAACTTATATCCCCAGTTATTGGGTTTGCCGATATCACAGGATGCCCTGTCCATGAGAATATTTGCATCTGCTAACATTTGGCTGCTGCACATGAAATTTGCAATATCCTCATCGTCAATGAATTCTGTGATATAATCATTGTCTTGTAAATGATCGCATCATATTTTTGTTCTACTGTTGAAGTCTCCAACTAGACAGACTTTGTCGTAAATGTTGCATAATCGAGAAAGTTCATTTTCTATTTCAATGTTCCAATCTCCGTCTGTGTATAGGGAGCCCTCCGGTGGGATATATACCGTACCAAGCAGAGTGTTGCAATGTCTTCTGTTTCCTATATGAACACCAGCAATGTCGAAACGTCCAGGACGGAAATTGTATGAAACGGCGTCGGCCAAAAAAGAGTGGTTAATATTGGCGACCAGATCACCAAATGGAAAGAGTTACGTGGAGATTTAGATTTGGACTCGGAACAGAAATCTTTCTTCTCAACTTCCGATACTTCACTGCGCATGTCAAAGATGTGATATGATTGACCGTGTCACGTGACGCGTATTGGTAAAAATAGCACGAGGTCGGAAAATACACTTTCTGGTCGCGGCATATAAAATGAGATTTAACACTAATTAACACGCGCCGTAATTAAAAATAACTCGTTAGTTGGCAGACAAATGGCTCATATAAGGCATGACAGAAAATGAAAAGTAGTAGTACGGTGTAACCTGCTGCGTGGGCATGTACCTTTAAGGACTACTTTAATAGATATTGGCAAAAGCGTCGCAATATGCGATTAATCGAGACCAAATGCTGTTCTTTCATTGGTTGAGAAACTAGGGTAAACAATACATATTCTGGCTAAGTTTTGTGAGGATTGTTGTATTACATCTTCATTGTATTGGTAGCTTGGTAGCTATTTAAGCGCGGTTAAAAAGATAGAAGTGACTTATGTGATGTAGTAGTTCACGCTCAGCAGACGAATCTCTAGGCGGCTGTGGGCCATGCTGTTGCATAATAATTGCCCCAGTAGTTGCTTAGCTATTTAGAAACTGGAACAGCTGCACGTATGACACACGACATGTGATTTTGTACCTTCGGACATCTGCGTAATTTCATTAACTATTTTTACAAAATGTACACTATGTTTCATAAATAAAGTCAAAAGTTGACAACATTTTCATAGTATATGCGGATTTTGACGCCATTTACGGAAAATGTTGTACATGTTGTAAATGTATTTCCAAAAATTACGCAGATACAAAATCACATGGCGTGTCTCATATGATGACGTTGTCATTATAGGAATGAATGGCCTTTTTGTTGAATTTATCGGGGTATAAACTTGGAAAGCCACTTTCGGAATTGGCGATAAAAATAAACAATTGGCGATAAAAAAAATACAATTTTGTAAACAAATTTTTTTTTTTCGAAAATTGTAATTTTTTATCGCCAATTGTTTATTTTTATCCTATTGGTTATTATAGGAATTAATGGCCTTTTTGTGGAATTTATCTGGGTATAAACTTGGAAAAATCGCGTGAATACTGGACGAAGGCCGGAAGGCCTCGTCCAGTATTCCCGCGACTTTTCCAAGTTTATATCCCCGATAAATGCCACAAAAAGGCCATTCATTCCATATAATTCCAGCATTTGAAATAAATTCATCAAGAAAATGTGTTTATTTTCCGTTTTCTTAAGAATTATTTTAACTGCGCCTCACGGTTACGGAAAGTAGTTCGGCATGGGAGTTTACTGGGATATATATTTTGGACAGAGACTTGCTACTGGCAAATCAAATGTTAGGGAATTGTGCAAATATTTTTGTGCTGGAATTATTGGTATGTGATGTAGCTCAGTGTTCTGGGGTATCTGTACTTTGTTGCATCAGCATGTTTCAGGTAGTTGATATATAGGAACATGTAACAGCTCCAGCTATGGGGACGGTGCATTTCGGTCAAATTGGGAGCTGGTGTAGAGTGGTAGAGATATACAACTAATTTTCGGCTCGCTCTTGAAGTTCCAACATCTGCACTGTTGTTGCACTTCGCGCCGGCGCACAATGTCTCACGTTGAAATAGGAGCCCCATACCAGACGAAAAGAGTTTAAGCGATATCTCTAAGTTAGAGATCAGTGGCATCTCGTCAGGAAACCGGTGCATTCTTCGACGTGAAAGATTTTACGCCGGCACCCGTGATATGCTAAAAGGTGATCTACATTTTGAGACGTCGATTCGCCGTTGTTCGACACCACTCACAGCCGTGTTCAAACGTACAGCGCGTGCTGTTTGACCATGGCTGTTGACAATGCTCATTCCGGGGCCAAACCAACACCTACGTAATCCATATGTGTCTCATGACGTTACTAGAACGCGCCATTACGTCACCAGACCAGGTCACAACAGTCGCACTGAAATTTTGAAATTGATGCGGCTGTAACACGTACTCTGAAAGAAGAGTGTCGACCATTTCTGTTTCGTCAACACTGGTCTGTTGGTGGAGAAGATTTCATTTGAAAAAGTTGGCCTACCTATAGTGGCCATCTTGGATTATGTAACAAGTCAGAACATGCATATAATAGTATTATGGATCATCTCCAGGAATGAAGTTTGACCAACATCGGCATGCGGTTCTGACTTCATGAGTGTTTGTCTGAAGTTGAGAACCCATTGAGCTTTGTTTGACGCGTACTCGATGTTCATTGGTCAGTTCGGTTGAAAATGTGCACCAAAGAGATCGCAGCATGACACTTGATATACTAGTACCACACGACCCCTTTAATAAGAAAAGAAAATTTAAACTATGCATGTCGAGGCCCGTCCTCTGTTAACCCCGGTGTTGACTTTTCAACAAACCTGAATGAACATTGGACGTCTTGGGGAGAGGTCTCTCCATGAGCCGCCAAACCGAGTTTGAACGAACCTACGTACGGTAGTTCTAAATGATTGACATGCAACTCTCATTCAGATTTGTTTAAACGGATAACCGCTGTAGAGGAAAGCACAGGTGGAAGACTCGGACCTAGGACCCAATACTTGGCTCATTTGGACAAGTTACCACACCCACCCATTTCCATACACTATACCATAAAGGCTGTAATGTACAGTGTATTGAAATGGGTGGGTGGGGTAACAACGTTTTTCTTTTCAAACGAGCCAAGCATTGGGTCCTAGGTCCGAGTCTTCCACCTGTGGAGGAAAGTACTACACTAGTATGTCATCAGTTTTCAGAAATCTGCAAAAGGTTTACCCACATATCACCTAAAGTTGACTGCAATATAGCCGGTATCAGTGGCGGATCCAAGATTTCGCCAAAGGGGGCCGGGGGGGGGGTGCCAGTCGAAATTCGAACGACATATTACCCCCAGAGGCGGATTCAGGGGGCCGGGCGGCCCCCCCCCCCACCCCCTTCAGAAATCCCGATTTTATTTTACGAAATATTGAGCAAGTGCTATGAAAAAAATGCAGTAGAATGCAGGAAATGGCTTCCTCAATTCAAATTTTTTCCTGGGGGCATGCCCCTGGACCCCCCTACCAAACTACCTCGCTCCGCTCAGTCGACGAACGAGCATACCTCGTTCAAGTTTCATGTGCCCCCCCCCCCCTTGGTGAAATCCTGGATCCGCCACTGTTACCAGTACATAATGTGATAAGGTACATTGTGGTAATATCTTCTGAATGGGCTCACTATGATATATAGACCTTAATCTGATTAAATCACCCTTATTTGCTAGAGCTTGAAATTATTTTTTTACAGCAATCGGACAGTTTCTCAATTGCATTTTTTTGTGTAGAATCCTGGGGCCCGTTTCACAAAACTTCTTACGACTAATGTTCGTAAGTGCAAATTTAAGATCGTCTGTAAATTTCAATTTATGGATCTACATTTATTGAGCATAGGCTGGATATGCAGCCTATGCTCAATAAATGTAAATCCAATAATTGTTTACAAGAAAACATTGTTAATGTGAAATTTACACACTATCATTTTGCACTTACGAACATTTTAGTCGTACGAAGTTTAGTGAAACGGCCCCCTGAAAGGGATGGCCCGGGCCCCCTGTGTCCCCTCCCTGAATCCGCCACTGGTAGAAATGGAATCGGTGAATGAGTAGTAAATTTGATATTAAATATTTGTAATCAATATTTGTTTTTATTTGTGTTTAACTGCCTATCAACCGCTAAGGTCAGGTAAGGCCGGGGAAACGGGTTCGATCCCGTTCTAACCTGCTGGATTGGGGGGAAATCCCAAAATCAGAACGGAATCAGTGCCGTAGCCAGAGGTTCGAAATAGCCGAGGCCAACATAAGCGGCGGAAGACGATAATTATTGGGGGTGGAAGTGTGGAGGGCCCGAAGGGCCCGAGTTTGCTAGGCGGGTCCGGGGGCATGCCCACCCTGAAAATTTTGAAATCAAAGTGGTCTGAAACGCCATTTCCTGCATTCTCAGCAAAGTCTGAGCACATACTATGACTCCCATTTTTCCTATATTGGAATAATCGAAAAAACGGACGAGGCCATGGCCTCGTCTGGCCTCAACGTGGCTACGGCACTGGGAATATTTACATCGAAAACAATATATCAATGGTATTCACGCTAAATCACTGGTGTTATGTCCCAGTCCAGCAAACTTTGATTGTTACATGGCTGCCATCGTTTGACACCGCTCATAGCCGTGTTCAAACGTACATCACGTGCTGTTTGACTATGGCTGTAGACAATGCTCATTACGGGGCCAAACAATGAATGTGTCTCATGATGTTACTAGAACGTGCCATTACGTCACCAGACCAGTTCACAACGGTAGCACTGAAATTTTGAAAATTATGCGGCTGCATCGCGCGACGTGTACTGCGGCAGCGGAACATATATGTGAAATCAGCTGTTTGAATGGGGGAGATTATCAATGTACCGAAAGAACTGCATATATGCTCAAATTGCATGATATTTCCGACGGAAAAGTAACAATGACGTTCGGCTTTGGGGTTCAAACAGTTCTCTCGTGCCACGGCAACCGTTTACACACGGTTGGACATTGTCGAACCTTATAATCGAGCGATGAGAAATCATCAGCCACCTGGCCAAGTGGGTCAGCATACGTTTCCTTTCCAAATCTGCAACACGCAGGCCCGTATGCAGAGGGGGTGCGACGGGTGCGTACGCACCCCCCCCCCCCCCCCCCCGCTTCATCCTTTCAACACCACAGGCCTGTATAGTGGCATTGACAAAAAGTGTAGATCCAGATGAGCCGGCTCGTAACGAGCCGTCTCATCAGGATCTGCACTGTTTGCAAGTAATTTTCATAATTTTGAGAACAAAAACACCCCATGTGAAAATCATTTGTGACGATTGGATTGGGTTGCACAAATAACATATGAATATCCATTCCAGTTACTTAGTGGGGTGAAAGGGTTAATCTGCCGAGGTCTGTCCGTGGATGTACAAAAACAATTGTGTATCCCCTCGCGCCGTCGATAACGCCCCCCCTTAAATTAATCCCTGCGTACGGGCCTGAGTTACACGTGATGAATATCATTGTTTTCGGGCCAAAACTAAATATTGGTCCAGCAGCAATTCCATTGACCCAGCGGGTCCCGGTCGCTGATGTGGGATAGTTTGAAGTAAAGACTTAATCAATAAATCAATCAATCATTCGGTAATTAAGCCACATATTCATAGTGTCTCCATCATACAGAGTATAGACAATTAATTGAATATTTGGAAAAGTCGCGGGAATACTGGACGAAGGCCGGAAGGCCTCGTCCAGTATTCCCGCGACTTTTCCAAGTTAACGAGACTTAGCTAAGTCAAAGTTTGATTAAGATTGTGTCATCCTAAACTGCCCGGTATTATAGGAGTGTGGAATGCGACATGTAACGTGATCGGCATCAGACATTAAAGTTATATGTTCGACATGAATATCATCTCACCCGGGTGAGTGGGAGGGCCTATAATCCCAGTGAAACTATACATGTATGAGTGCACAGTATGCTAAAGGGTCGTGAATATACGGTCCTCTTTTTGAGCGTATGTGACTGTATTATAATAACTTTTATGTGATGCAAAGACAAAACGACAAGATGTATGTATTCATTGTCTCCATCGCCACCGAATCATGGAATGGTGAGGGGGCAGGTATCATTACAGGTGTCCGACCATTGACGTACGCGTACATGTCATATAATTTCTGTTTTCTTAGACGGAACTTCTTAATAGTTCGCACATGCATTCCTGTGATGGTCCTCTACCATACTGTGATACAATTCACGACCCTCCGGTCCCCGTTAATCCCAAGGTCAAGAGCACAGACTTTTCTGTGACCGTGACCTTTTCTAAGAACTTCTTGATAGTTTATTTATTCATTTCGATGATGGTCCTCTATCATCCTGTGATATATCTACGATCCTCTGCCCACCCCTCCTCCCCAAAGTCAAGGTCAAGGTCAGAAACTTGTACTCACAGAAGTTATTGTTATCACACATGCATTCTGCTGATGGTTCGCTATGATGCTATGATTCCAGCACAAAAATATTTACACAATTTCCTAACATTTGATTGGCCCGTAGCAAGTCTCTGTCCAAAATGTATATCCCAGTAAACTCCCACGCCGAACTACTTTCCGTAACCGTGAGGCGCAGTTAAAATAAGTCTTAAGAAAACGGAAAATAAACACATTTTCTTGATGAATTTATTTCAAATGCTGGAATTATAAGGAATTAATGGCCTTTTTGTGGAATTTATCGGGGATATACACTTGGAAAAGTCGCGGGAATACTGGACGAGGCCTTCCGGCCTTCGTCCAGTATTTTCGCGACTTTTCCTAGTTTATACCCCGATAAATGCCACAAAAAGGCCATTCATTCCTATAGTGACAAATCCACGACCATCCGGTCTCCGTTAGTGCCAAGGTCAATGTCACAGACTTAATTAAGGCGTTCACAGACTTTACATTTATGTAACCTTATTTTAATTTCTGTGTCTTTTCACAGAACATCTTGCTATTTCACATATGTGTTTCGCTGATGGTCATCTATCATCCTGTGATAAATCGACGATACTCTCTCTCCCTCCCCCCCCCCCCCCCCCCCCACCCCAAAGGCAAGGTCAGAAACTTTGGCGTCACTTTCTTATGTTTTATGTTTGCTCTCACAGATGTTCTTGATAGTTCGCACACGCATTCGTCTGATTGTCGGCTATGATGCTGTGACAAATCCACGATCTTCCGCCCCAGTGATTTACAATGTCAAGGTCACATACTTAGTACATTCACATACTTAACATTTTGAGGCAATGTTCTTATCAATATTGTTTCCTTTCACGGAACTTTTTCATATTTCACACATGCATTGCTTTTATGGTTCTTCTCATTTTGTGAAATATTCACGACAAGCGTGGGAACGCTTGATTGATATGCTTCGAATGAACAGCCTATATCATTATCATGCAGTGTACATTGATCATGCTGCACGAGTATTGGGTTACTTTCTGTTTCACGAAACCTGCCCAAATGTTACGATAATATAAACAATGCATGCAAACAAATTTTTTTTATCGATAATATTAAATTTAAGAATGAGCCTTCTGTTTTTTTTTCGTGAAATTTTGTCAAATATGGATTTTATTACGAAAAATTGATTTGACTGGGAATTTAACATGGGGGAAAGTAGGTGGAGGAGCTGGGAGAGGAGCTAAAAAAAATTGGAAATTGACTCCGAAATCTGACTAGTTGGCTTGGAAATGATCTAACTAAGAAACCAAAAGTAATATTTTGAAAATAGTTCCACCATTTCTGAATTTAGAAACAGTTCCCCATGATAAATCCCATAGACATCTTCACTATGTGAAGATGTCTATGGGGATTTAACATAGGGCATTTTTATTTTCGCAATAAAATCAATATTGGACCAAATTTTTCGAAATAAAAAGAAGGCTCATTCTTAAGCTTTGATAAAATTGAATATTCATTGTTTATATGGCCGTAAAATTTGGACAGGTTTCGTGAAACAGACAGTAGTTTCGTTTTTGACGTGGGTTCATGATGTGTCTCCTTTGTATGAGTGGCGATTCATGTCATAAGTGCCGTTTCTAACGCGTTAGAGAAGTAACACGTTACTTGTGAGAAGTAACGCGTTACTGATGTATGTACTATATAGTGAAACACATATTTGTAACGCTCTGTTTGGTCAAGCAGTAACGCGTTACCAAAAATAAGTAACACGTTACTCCTGCTTCACTAACGCGTTAGATATTGATATTTTATTATAGACATCATACATTTGTAACGCGTTACTTCTCAGAAGTAACGCGTTACTTACCAAGAGTAACGCGTTAGAACTCTAACACGTTAGAAGCTGTACTTATGACGCGATCTGCCAATATAGAGGATTTGTAACGCGTTACAGTCAATTTCTAACGCGTTACTCACTGTTAGTCTTGTAACGCGTTACTGTTGAGCATGTGTGATATGTGTTTCACTATATAGTACATACATTAGTACATACATTAGTAACGCGTTACTTCTCACACGTAACACGTTACTTCTCTAACGCTTTAGAAACGGCACTTATGACATGAATCGCCCGCCACTCATACCTTTGTGTATCTTGTTCTCTATTTTATGAATTCTAATTTCACATTTCATGAATCTTCACTCTGTCCTGATCTAAACAATATATACTCAACAAAACTAGAAACGTCCCTGTTTTATAGCCGGTGTAGCTCTGTCTATGTATGTACCACATGTTCAAAGTACATGTATTTTAAACCGTGGCGATGTTCAGAATACGATCGTGTAGAGTTTAGCCGATACACACGGTTTACATAGCGGCCAGTGACCGGAACGTTGATTTCCACTTTTTGCACGTGCACGCTATACTTGTCATCGATAAGGTGATTCAGTTCATGTCGTACCATTCATGCGATAGGGGCTATTCGGAAAATTAAAAAACTTTTTTAATTTTTCACTGTTTTCGATATGCCACGGCTTTCCGAAAACGAGCGGAATCAGGCAATTGGGATGCTTGCGGGTGGGATGGCCGCCAGGGCGTTCGCGCCTCGGTTTGGTTGCTGTCGGAAGACGATTGATCGTCTTGCAGCCCGGTACCAGCAGACTGGGGCTGTTCACGACCGGCAGCGACCTGGTAGGCCTCGTGTAACGACGGCTAGAGCCGATCGTTACATTACGTTGACGCACTTACGTCAACGTCGATTGGCAGCCACAGTCACTGCTAGGCGATACGGTGTCTCAGGGCAGACCAATTCGCAACCGGTTACGTCGTAACGCCCAACCAATCCGGGCACGCCGCCCGTACACTGGTCAGATAATGACCCAACGTCACCGTGCTGCCAGACTGTTATGGGCGCGCGCGAACGTCATCTTGAACTGGAGAATAGGGCTGACTGGAACCGAGTTTTGTTCACCGATGAATCTCGGTTCACAGTTAGTCATGCTGACGGAAGATTACGGGTATACAGGCGTAAAAATGAAAGATTCACCGATTTTTGTTGCATTGTTGAGAAGAACAGGTTTGGGGGAGGGAGCGTAATGGTCTGGGGTGGGATCATGGGAAACCGGAAGACAGATTTGGTTGTTGTACAGGGCAACATCAATGCACAACGTTATGTTGCAGATGTGCTAAATGCACATGCCTTACCATTTATCCGTCAGCATGGTCCTGGTGTGACATTGATGCACGACAATGCCCGCCCTCACGTAGCCAGGGTCACCACTCAATACTTACAGCAAAACAACGTCGACGTCATGCCATGGCCCGCGGTCTCCCCGGATCTGAATCCCATTGAGCACATATGGGATGAGCTGGGCCGCAAAGCACGAGCTAACCATCAGATTGACAATGTTCGCGATCTTACACGGGCGTTACAACGGGAATGGAGGAATTTGCCCAACGCACTGGTATTGCGTTACGTCACGTCGATGCGGCGTAGGATCATTGCATGCATTCATGCAAATGGTGGCCACACTCGGTACTAACGAGATTTACTGAATTTGCCACATTACTTATTGAAATTCCATCTCTAAACATTAAGTAACACATTTCTGAGTTTTTGTGATTTTTGATTTTGACCCCTACTATGTACCCTTGGCCGGTTATCTCTCGAATATTTAACAAGATATCCAAATGCAATTTATTGGCTTTGATACAGAAATGAATGAACTTGTTTTTCCATTTTGATTTTTAAAAGTAACCCTTTTGGTTTTTGATGAATCTTTCCTTAAACATGGAGGGACGTTTCTAGTTTTGCTCAGTATATATTCTTACTATGTTTATTGTTACGGTTGTCATTATATTTCAAGGGTGTTGTACACTTCTTGTGGGACCATGTAACGTGAATGGAAATCTAATTAAAAAAAACCTACTCATAAACCGATAGCTATACTTGCAAATAAACCATATATATATATTATGTTCAACAAGTATTTATGCAGATGCTGCCAGGAAGGAAATCACACCATATGTAGTTAGAAAGTAATAAGCACATGTTGGTGTTTTACATGCACAATTTGGCTTCTACACACCTGTGTGGAGACGTAAATATGCATGTGCTACATAAACAGTGGTTTGTTATCTGGATAGTGCACGTGTGTGTGCATTTTTATCGGTAGCATTATCTGCATAAAGACTTACGGATTGCATCAATATGGTGTATTTATGTAAGTAGTTATTGTTTTATTAGTAGGTTTTTTATTATTATATGTCCATAGACTACATTAAAGTAAAACTACATTAAAGGTGCATGCCCACTCGGTAGGCGCAACATGTTATTTATAATATAGACATCATCTGAGACATGTTCCTATAAAGAACATTTACTGCCTACTGAGTGGGCATGTACCTTTAAAGGTACATGCCCACTCAGTAGGCACATGTTCATTATATCAGAGATATCACCCGAGACATTTTCTGGCAAAATAAACATTCATTCACCATTACCCCACGTATTGATTGGCATTATTATACATTTTATATCAGACGTAAATGTCCACACTGATATCAGGGGCGATAACCGTATTTCCTTAAAATGTTAACGGACATTACTATGTATTCTCTGTATTTATTGTTTGATGTGCAATGATCATACTTTTAATCTGTCGAAAATATAATTTGTTCAGGTGACGCATTTAATTAGTATAAACCATTAAAAAATATCATGTCTCATTTGCATTTTGAAAATAGCCTACACCGCGAGTCACTATCAGTAAAATAAATATTACTAAATGATTATATCAGTATAGCGGGCACTCGTAATTTTTAGAACTGGTGGATAGTGACACAATTATACACTTATTTCATTCCTATAAAGAACATGTTCTGCCTACTGAGTAAAATGAAAATTTCTCTACTAAAATAAATAAAATTTCGCATAATATATCGATGTCTGGAGGGCTCTAGAAGCCAGGATTTGCGTTCTTTATCCAAAAATAATTCAGGGGTGATGGCATGCCCCCGGACCCCCCAGGACAATTCGTGGCTGTCGCCGCTCAATGCGCACCCCCGTCAGCAAGATCCTGGTTACTCGCTTGCGTTGTATACTAGACGCCGAACTAAAATGCAAGTCGGCACAAATGCATTAAGTACGGAAGCCCATTAGGGCCACTTCACTTTTTATTTTTTATCTTTTCTTGAATTTTCGAGATATTTTCTTGAATTTTCAAGATGTTTTCTTGAATTTTCAAGTTCTTTTCTTGAATTTTCAAGTTATTTTCTTGAATTTTGAAGATTCAAGATGTTTTCTTGAAGTTTCAAGATGTTTTCTTGAAAATTCAAGAAGAGAGCTTGAAAATTCAAGAAAAGAACTTTAAAATTCAAGAAAACATCTTGAATAAATGGAAACTATAACTATCACAGGAGTGATCATAATACCCCCACAAAGAGTTGGACTTACAAATAGCTTAACATTAGAAGAGTTTTATAGGTTTGAACAAAAATTTCATGATCATTATTTAATGCTGGCCTTAGAGATGTGTGACATTGACCTTTTACCTGCGTACGTGGTCAATGAAAATGA
This sequence comes from Conchocele bisecta, assembly GCA_029237695.1. NCBI lineage: Eukaryota > Metazoa > Mollusca > Bivalvia > Lucinida > Thyasiridae > Conchocele > Conchocele bisecta. The sequence continues at coordinate 54,986,964 of CM055280.1, read as the reverse complement.
GATAATCTGAAAACATTTGAAAATTCATTCATCAGTTATAGAGGATCTTACACGAGTAATGGATTAATATGATGTTGATTAAAAACTCTGTGCCGAGTTTGTCAAGAACGCAATGAATCAATTTAATAAAAATCGAAAAAATGGCTAAGTTAAAAGGATGATATTTTTGTAAAAAAAATATTTGTTCGGCATAAAAAGTGTGTATAGTTTCAGATCAATCCACTGAACGGTTTCAGAGGAGTTGTGTACACAAACTATGCAGTTTATCTGTCTGCCGCCTGCAATAGGTTTGACCTTTTACCTTCAACTGTGACCTTGACCTTGGACGTAGGTGCGTGGTTATTGATCGCGACACATCTTCTCATCATGAGAAACATTTGTGCCAAGCAATTTGATAATCCATGCATCGGTGTAGAAGATATAGAGCGGAAGGGAATTTCAGTAGGGTTGACCTTTGACCTTCAACTGTGACCTTGACCTTGGACGTAGGTGCGTGGTTATTGATCGCAACACACCTTCTCATCATGAGAAACATTTGTGCCAAGCCATTTGATAATCCATGCATCGGTATAGAAGATATAGAGCGGAAGGGAAGTTCGATAGGTTTGACCTTTGACCTTCAACTGTGACCTTGACCCTGGACGTAGGTGCGTGATTATTGATTGTGACACACCTTCTCATCACGAGAAACATTTGTGCCAAGCCATTTGATAATCCATTATTGGGTGTAGAAGATATAGAGCGGAAGGGAATTTCCAACAGACCGACAGACCGACCGACAAGCCGACTCCTATATACCCCCTCAAACTTTGTTTGTGGGGGTATAATTAAAAAAAAGTGAAGTGGCCCTAATGGGCTTCCGTAATTAAGTGTGTAGATATCATAATAATAACAACGATATGCACGTTGTTGCATGATATTTGCTCCACTAGTTGCTTAGCTCAGAGCTCCAGTTAAGGTGCGTAATTTGATCAACTTTGGGTGGGGGGGGGTTTATTTCTTCACCAAAAATGACAAGTTGGGAGTGGTTTAGAATCGTCTCATTGAGACGATTCTAAAGAACTCCCAACTTGCCATTTTTGGTGAAGAACTAAGAAAAATGCCTTGAATATTTGGTCAAATTACGCATCTTAACTGGAGCTCTGTTAGCTACTTAGAAAATGTAATAGCTGTACATATGAGACACGCCATGTGATTTTGTACCTTCGGACATCTGCGTACTTTCATTAAATACGTTTACAATATTTACAATATGTTTGATAAATAAAGTCAACGGTTGACAAACCTTCCAGAGTACATGCGGAATATAATTATTTTGACGCCATTTACGGAAAATATTTTAAATTTTGTAAACGTATTTCCTGAAATTACGCAGATATCAGAAGGTACAAAATCACATGGCGTGTCTCATATGTACAGCTATTACATTTTCATATGTGATCGTGAATATAACTGCGACATTTAAAGCTACATGCCCACTCAGTAGGCACAAATGCCAGGTTATACTATAGGAGACAGATAGTTTTGTATATTCTGTAGATATGACATTTTCTGGCAAATTAAACATTCATTCAGCATTACCATAGGTATTGATTGGTAGTATCATACATTTTATATCCGACGAAAATTCCTGCACCGATATCAGAGGCGATAACTGTGTTTCCTTAAAATGTTAACGGACATTACTATTTATTCTCTGTATTTATGTTTTGATGTGCAATGATCATACTTTATAATCTGTCGAAAATAGTATTTTTTCAGATGAGGCATTTAATTAGTATAAATTATTAAAACATATCAGGCCTCATTTGCATATGGAAATAGCTTGATACCACCGCGAGTCACTATCAGTAAAATACACATTACTAAATTATTATATCTGTATAGCGGGCACTCGTAATTTTTAGAACTGGTGGAATAGTGACACTTATTTAATTCCTATAAAGAACATGTTGTCACTACTGAGTGGGCATGTACCTTAAAGACGTAAACATGCAAGGTAGTTAAATGTGCCCTTTGATAAACTTTTCATAATTTTTTTTCCATTTTCTGTAAGGCGCCTCGTGCTAAGTATAGAATAGAGTATATGAGAAGAACATGTTCAAGGCCATATGTTGTTTAGTTTCAAGATCGTTTTCGCAGCACAGTATGACCTGACGTGCAGGTAACGTAAAGGTACATGCCCACTCAGTAGCCACATATTTGGGGGTTTTGCATGTTAGGAAAGTGAGACACTATTGTTATGCTTAACAATGGACTTAATTGGTGATAGTTGGTCAAAATTGCTATTCTGCATAGCAGAAAGTTACATACCACAATTTGGGTTAAAGTAAAGTAAACGTGTGTATAAACATGACTTTATTAGCTATTAAATGTTTTAAATATTTACATGTAATTAATTATTAAATCAAGCAGGAAACAATATTATGTAGATCCTGATCAGCTATAACTACTAAAGTTAGCTTAGCACATTTGTACACTATATTCTATATAATTACAGTGTAGTTCCTGATCAGAAGTAACTTTTATTTAAAATACATATGTAATTTAAAATGTGTAGATGCTGATCAGCTGTGAGTTTTAACACAACACTGTAGATCATAACAACACCACTAAAACAACTAATTGTGTTTACTCAGCACATTTGTACGGAAGCCTGGAGGTGACACATGATACAAAAATCCTATGTCGTGCGCACGACATCCTACCACGTGCGCACGCCATCCTACCACGTGCGCACGACATAGCTATCACGTGCGCACGACATAGCTATCACGTGCGCACGACATCCTACCACGTGCGCACGACATAGCTATCACGTGCGCACGACATCCTACAAAAACCGGGGGTTACAAAAAGCGTTGACGTACGCGCCGGTTTTTGTAACCCCACGGTTTTTGTAACCCCAAATATTAATACTGCGATACATGAGATATGAATGATTTTAAACTTGAGTATGTTTGGGCCTGACCCGACGTTCCAAGTTCGATACTCCAACTTTTTGGCCGAGCGCAAATTTATCTCTGTCGTTTTTCCAACTGTTTATGTACTATGGCCGAGTGACAAATTAAATAGACTTCTCCCGGGTATAGGGTTTACAAAAACCGGGGGGTTACAAAAAGCGTTGAGGTACGCGAGGGTTTTTGTAACCCCACAGTTTGTGTACATTAATATTGCGATATATAAGATATGAATGCTTTAAACTTGAAATAAAGTACGTTTGGGCCACACACGACCTTTAAATGGCGTTTGTCCGGTATGTATAAGGTCATGTTATGGTACACACACGGCCTTTCTATGGCGTTTCTTCGGTACGTATAATGTCGTATTATGGTACACACACGACCTTTAAATGGCATTGCAAGCCCTGATCAGCCTGTACATTCCCGTTACAACCAATGTAGACCATGATGCCTGTCTTCCCTTTACAACCACCTTTACAACCACTGTACACCCTGATCTGCATATACCTTTTCTCTGCAACCAGTATAGACCCTGATCTGCATGTACCTGCCCTTTGCAACCAGTGTATACACTGATAAGCCTGTACCTTCCCTTTGCAACCAGTGTATACATTGATCGCTTGTACCTTCCCTTTGAAAAAAAAAAAAAAAAACCAGTGTATTACATTGATCTGCCTGTACCCTTCCCTTTGCAACCAGTGTTTGATACATTGATCTGCATGTACCATTCCCTTTGCAACCAGTGTATACATTTTGTTATGACCTGTTCCTTCATTTGCAGTGTTTCATGATTCCCTGGCCATGTTTCCTTCCTTTGCAACCAGTGTATACATGATCTGCCTGTACCTTCCCTTTTGAACAGTGTAAACCATTGATCTGCATGTACCTTCCCTTTGACCAGTGTTTCATTGATCTGCCTGTTCCTTCCCTTTGAACCAGTGTAGACATGATCCTTGCCCTTTGTACCTTTCGTTGGTAACCAGTGTTTATTACATGATTTCCCTGGCATGTTACCCTTCCCTTTGCAACCAGTGTACAGTGATCGCATGTACCTTCCCTTTGCAACCAGTGTATTACATTGATCTGCCATGATTTATACCTTCCCTTTGCAACCAGTGTATAATGATTTTCCTGCATTGTTCCTTCCCTTTGCAACCAGTGTTAATTTACATTGTTTTCCTGCCAGTACTTCCCTTTGTTTAACCAGTGGGTATACATGATCTGCCTTGTTACCTTCCCTTTGAACCAACCAGTGTAGACATTGATGCCTGTCTTCCCTTTACAACCACCTTTACAACCACTGTACACCCTGATCTGCATATACCTTTTCTCTGCAACCAATATAGACCCTGATCTGCATGTACCTGCCCTTTGCAACCAGTGTATACACTGATAAGCCTGTACCTTCCCTTTGCAACCAGTGTATACATTGATCTGCCTGTACCTTCCCTTTGCAACCAGTGTATACATTGATATGCCTGTACCTTCCCTTTGCAACCAGTGTAACATGATCTGCATGTACCTTCCCTTTGCAACCAGTGTATACATTGATCTGCCTGTACCTTCCCTTTGCAACCAGTGTATACATTGATCTGCATGTACCTTCCCTTTGCAACCAGTGTATACATTGATCTGCCTGTACCTTCCCTTTGCAACCAGTGTATACATTGATCTGCATGTACCTTCCCTTTGCAACCAGTGTATACATTGATCTGCCTGTACCTTCCCTTTGCAACCAGTGTAGACATTGATCTGCCTGTACCTTCCCTTTGCAACCAGTGTATACATTGATCTGCATGTACCTTCCCTTTGCAACCAGTGTATACATTGATCTGCATGTACCTTCCCTTTGCAACCAGTGTATACATTGATCTACCTGTACCTTCCCTTTGCAACCAGTGTAGACATTGATATGCCTGTACCTTCCCTTTGCAACCAGTGTAGACATTGATATGCCTGTACCTTCCCTTTGCAACCAGTGTATACATTGATCTGCATGTACCTTCCCTTTGCAACCAGTGTATACATTGATCTGCATGTACCTTCCCTTTGCAACCAGTGTAGACATTGATCTGCCTGTACCTTCCCTTTGCAACCAGTGTATACATTGATCTGCATGTACCTTCCCTTTGCAACCAGTGTATACATTGATCTGCATGTACCTTCCCATTTGCAACCAGTGTATACATTGATCTGCCTGTACCTTCCCTTTGCAACCAGTGATACATTGATCTGCATGTACCTTCCCTTTGCAACCAGTGTATACATTGATCTGCATGTACCTTCCCTTTGCAACCAGTGTATACATTGATCTGCATGTACCTTCCCTTTGCAACCAGTGTATACATTTATCTGCATGTACCTTCCCTTTGCAACCAGTGTATACATTGATCTGCATGTACCTTCCCTTTGTAACCAGTGTAGACATTGATATGCCTGTACCTTCCCTTTGCAACCAGTGTATACATTGATCTGCATGTACCTTCCCTTTGCAACCAGTGTATACATTGATCTGCATGTACCTTCCCTTTGCAACCAGTGTAGACATTGATATGCCTGTACCTTCCCTTTGCAACCAGTGTAGACATTGGTCTGCCTGTACCTTCCCTTTGCAACCAGTGTATACATTGATCTGCCTGTACCTTCCCTTTGCAACCAGTGTATACATTGGTCTGCCTGTACCTTCCCTTTGCAACCAGTGTATACACTGATCTGCCTGTACCTTCCCTTTGCAACCAGTGTAGACATTGATCTGCCTGTACCTTCCCTTTGCAACCAGTGTAGACATTGGTCTGCCTGTACCTTCCCTTTGCAACCAGTGTATACATTGATCTGCCTGTACCTTCCCTTTGCAACCAGTGTATACATTGATCTGCCTGTACCTTCCCTTTGCAACCAGTGTCGACTCTGATCCGAACATTACTGTGAAATTTGGTTAACAATGCATTACCGCAAAATCTTACATTCGAGGTAGCAAAATTTCAAATATTTTTCTTATTTCTCCCCCAAATTATGTGGTGTGACCACTCATTTGAACCGTCTCGACGAGACGGTTGAAATGAGTGGAGACAGCATATATTTTGGAGAAATAACAAAAATGTTGAGAATTTACCCTAAACTTGAACAGGCGTACACTAAGTTGCATGCGTATAACTTCCCATGCGTTTCAGTTACACTGCACGCTACTTATTGCATGCACAGGTGGAAGTAGCGTACCAGAGACACCAAATATTGGACCAATATGAAGAAAAAAAACACCCAACCACCCGAATTGCTGTATTATAGTATATATGAGGGGTGCGTAGCTTAAGCCGGTGCTAGGAGTATTTTATGTCATGAGCTGGGTCACTACTGTTGCAGTCCTTGACATAAATGTACAGGTGCAATAAAACAGCACTTGTAATGTATTTTGTTCTGGTATTTGTATTTGACGGATATCATGGCTCACTTGACTTTGTCTTGTTATGATTAGGCCCAAAAGTCATCGAACAATCAACAGTGACACCAGAAACAATGGTGGTGGTGTCAATTGATGCCCGCGGATTGACGGAATGAGCCAATCTGATTGGTTCACTCTAGTCGTGAGTACATGTCTATTCTGAATAGATAGTCATGAATTTGTCCTTTTGCAAACAGGAGCTATTTTAGTTTTCACTAAACTTGAGTGTAAGGCTAGTAAATTGAACTATTTTCATCATTAACATGTGTTAAACTTGTGAAATATTGTAAATGGCGTTTTTGTTGTTACTATTTGCCATAATATGTCATCAAATAATAACAAATGTGACATAACTGGATATTAAATACATTTTCATCAACATTCAATGCTTCCATATGTATATTCCATGTAAAAAGTAGACATTTTAAAAAAAAGTCAAAATAAAAATAGCTCCTGGAAAATGCACTGATAATGTGCAACCCAAATACTGATTGGGTTGCCATTCTTGCAACTAGGTTCACCCTGTCATTTTGCGGGACTCCGACGGGCTGGTCCATCAATTGACACCATCACCGAAACAATAAGGTATGTTCTCGATTCGCCACAATCACGATATCTCAGTTCGCCACAGAGTAATCACGATTCGCCACAGTTAAAACACGATTCGCCACAGAATAATTTTCAAATATAATATCTTGATTGCAATAATTTTCGGGAATAGTTATGTTTTATTAGGTTATTCTTTACAAGAATCAACAAATGTTACACCTTACTTTTAAAATTATCCAATAATGGCTACTGTGGCACTCAGTCTTTGATAACAATTAATTGGTGATCATTGGTCATCATCATTAATTCGCGTTCATTATTTGAGGGAAATGTTAATCAAATGATCAATTTAATGAGACTGGTTAAGACAGTTAATCAATCTCGACGAGCGCTCTGTTGGATGCATGTGCATCTTTGTATGGACCCGTTTAGTTTGTGATGCGAGACGAGAAACAAGATTGATAGTTACGACCTTGTGTTACTAGACAAGCGATATAAATCGAGACGAGACTACATTTATGACCTATTTATGGTGGTATTAAGGTGCGTAAATTGAGGGTAAAACGTGGTATTGAGTTGTATGTGCTAAAAATGTGATATATCGATGGCCTAGTAACACGAGGTCGTATTGACCATGCTTCGCATAGCAGTTACGACCTTGTGTTACTAGACAATCGATATATTATTGAGACAATACTATATGTATGACCTCTATTTATGATGGTATTAAAGTGCGTAATTTGAGGGTAAAATTGAGATATTATTGTTGAATTACTCTCGATTCGCCACAAACACGATTCGCCACATCTCGATTCGCCACAGTTAAATCACGATTCGCCACAGTTAAATCACGATTCCCACCAATTCAAGTCCAATCCCGATTCGCCACAGTATAATTAAAATGAAAAGTATATTATAAAAAAAATAAAAATATTAACAAAACATGATGACATAAAAAAAAATCAGCTTTTATAAAGTTTATTTACATAATGTGAGCCTTGCCCGCAATTATAACCCGATTGTCTTATGTATCGATTCAATTCAGGATACGTGTGTCAATTATTTAACACCTGTACTAGTTGACAACCTGTGATCATAGTCTAACGATGTGTCAGTTGTCTACTCAGTTGTCAGGTAAACTAACACCTCAAATAAAATGAAATTGTGAGATTGATCGTGGCAAACAGTGTTGCGAATTGCTTTTTAGCACATACAACCAATTCCCCAACAAAATGTGCCAAAATTATGACCGGAACTGGAATAAATAAAAACGGAAGTTGACAAGGGAGAGAACTCAAACCGGAATAATACGACTCGTTGCTGAAACAGTTCGTCCCAGTCAAACACCTGACGATACTCTGTTCGGAAATACGTATAAGACATATAAGACCATATAATATTTGCTTTTTTTATAGCATATGACAGTATATAGCATCATGTTAATTTCGGGAACTGCGTACGCGGACGAAATACTACGATAGCGGCGTACCGCGTACCCATACTCGGCATCCGGAATACCCTCTAAATCAGCCGGAATCCGGCGTACCAAAAGGGGCTACGCACCCCTATATATCTATACTCTCTATATTATACAGCAATTCGGATGGGTGGGGTAAAAACAATTTCATATTGGTCCAATGCTTAGTGTCTCTGGTACGCTACTGCCACCTGTGATTGCATAAGTACATCATCATGTGGTAGGATGTCGTGCGCACGTGATAGCTATGTTGTGCGCACGTGGTAGGATGTCGTGCGCACGTGGTAGGATGTCGTGCGCACGTGGTAGGATGTCGTGAGCACGTGGTAGGATGTCGTGCGCACGACATAGGATTTTTGTTTCATGTGTCACCTCCAGGCTTCCGTACATTTGCGAATGAAACAATATATTTCTTCGTAAAATGAAACACCACCTATTTGTGTTTATTGTCCTAATTTAATCAGATGTGACTCTTCATCGGCATACCCGAAACATTATTCAGGGCTCCAGATAAGGAGTGAGTGAGTGAATAGGGTTTAACGTCCGCTTTTCTGACATAGAGGTACAAGCCTCAGGGAGTCTACACGCAGACGGGTCAACGGGGTCGTGTCCCGTATCCACCTGTCCGAGGGGGGTAAATCCCAACTTCAGAACTCAATATTTACAATCAAAATATATATTCAGTCCTGAAATTAGAACAACCTGATCTGGTGCCAGGCCCTCGCCACACCAGCATCATTTATCCCATCCCCTAAAAGTAATAGGATTAGCGCTAATCTTACTTTTATATATGAGGCATAGCCTGACTCAACTCTCACATACAATAAAGCCAAAAATGTACGTGAGGGCCAAATCCGGTATAGTGGGTTCCGGAAAGTATGAACCCAATCGTTAAGCCAGTTTAGTCGCCTTTTACGACAAGCAATGGCTACTGCAGCACTATTCTCAGGATCAGTTGATCCCGCCCCGGTGCCTGCACAGGGCTCCAGATAAGGAATTAGTAATTGAGTATTGTCACTCCATCATTTCTGAAGCAATCGGGTATTTCAAACTTTTAATTGTGTAAAATAGAATCACACTACTGTTTACACATCAGCAGACTGCACTTATTGAATAGTTTGCTGCTAAATGAAAACACATCTTGGTATTTCATTAGAATTGTCTCCTTGGAGACAATTCTAATGAAATACCAAAATGTGTTTTCATGAAAAAATAAGAAAATATGCTATATTTGTGGTCTGTTTCTTGTTTTCTGTAGCATGATAAAGATACCACACATTTTTCATTGCTTTTTAATACTCACTACTTCTGATTTCAATTGGGTTTTTGGCAATTTTAATTGGGTATTTACGCAAATACGCAGCTTATCTGGAGCGCTGTTATTATTAACACAATTAATACTGTGATTTTTTAGTCATTTCCATCACATACCCGAGTTTCATCTTAAAGGTACATGCCCACTCAGTAGGCACCACAGTTCTTTACGAGTTAAGATTACGAGTGCCCGCTATACAGATATAATCATTTAGTAATATTTATTTTACTGATAGTGACGCGCGTTGGTATCAGGCTACTTTCATATGCAAATGAGGCATGGTATGTTTTAATTATTTATATTAATTAAATGCGTCACTTGAAAAAATAATATTTTCGACAGATTATAAAGTTTGATATAAAATGTATAATAATGTCAATCAATACGTGGGGTAATGACGAATGAATATTTATTTTGGTAGAACATTTCTCAGATGATGTCTCTGATGTAAACGACATTGAACACATGTTACAATTGTTAATTTATACTTAAATATAAATTAAATATGTGTGTAACGCAACTTTAAGCCCAGCAGTATACTCAACATACAGGTAAGTCGAAGGTGTGAAATCAAATGTTGGGAAAGTGAGACAGTCTAGACAGATAAAAAATCAAAATGTTGGGAAAGTGAGATACGGGTGACCGTTAATCCCAAGGGTTAAGGTCGCATACTTAGTGCATTCAATGCCTTAACGCTCGAGTTAATTTCTCATAATTTCTATTTTCCTTTCAGTAGCTGCTTCACACATTCCCCTGAAAAGTCTACACGATCCTCCCCCCCCCCCCCGCCCCCCCCCCCCCCTAACCCAATAACCCAACCCAACCCCCCTTCCCCCCTAAACCCAAGGTCAATGTCACATACCGAGATACCGAGTGCTTTCAAAACCTTAAAGGTAAATGCCCACGCAGTAGGCACAACTTGTTATTTATATCAGGGACATCATCCGAGACATTTTCTGACAAAATAAACATTCATTCACCATTACCCCACGTAATGATTGGCATTATTATACATTTTATATAAGACGTAAATTTTCACACTGATATCAGGGGCGATAATCGTGTTTTCTTAAAATGTTTACGGACATTGCTAGTTATTATCTGTATTTATATTTTGATGTGCAATGATCATACTTTATAATCTGCCGAAAATATAATTGTTTCAGGTGACGCATTTAATTAGTATAAATAATTAAAAAATAGCATGCTTCATTTGCATATGAAAATAGCCTGATACCACCGCGCGTCACTATCAGTAAAATATTTATTACTAAATGATTATATATGTGTAGAGGGCACTTGTACATTTTATAACTGGTGGAATGGTGACATAATTATACACTTATTTAATTCCTATAAAGAACAGTTTTTGTGCCTAATGAGTGGGCATGTACCTTTAACACTCAGGTCAATTTCTTATAAGTTATGTTTCCTTTAACATAACTGCTACATATTCAAGGTGCATGATCATGTGGTTACAACAACAACAACAACGTCGCCCACTCCAAAGTAAGTATTATTTGATATTTTCCTGAATATTCAACGGATTTTGATGAAATATGGCGCAGCAAACGTGTCTTGATGAGCTGCATTTGGTGGTCTATGGAGTTTGGCACAGACCTATGTCGTTTTTGCGAAGAAACGGAGACACGGAAATCGATTCTTCGCAAACACGACAGAAGTTTAGGCGGAAATACAATACAATAATAAAATACAATACATTTTATTCACTCTAAGCCACATACGTGACACACGAGGTATACAATAGATTACATAATACAACGATGGGTAATAATACAAAATGCATATGTATAAGCTCACTAGTCATTATAACCATAAAGCATTTCTTATAAAAATAGCTAAATTTCTTAATTGCTTTCCAGCTTTTTTCTCAAATAGCTGTGCGAATTTTAAAATATTTGGTCTTCTAAAATAAAATGGCTTGATATACCGTTTTCGAACTTCATCATAGAAGCGGCACTCGAAAAGGAAATGAAACTCGTCACCGAGAGCACCAGCGCCACATTTGTTGCAGACCCTGCTTGCTCTCGGCACACCTGTCCATCTACAAGTTTCGACCGCCAGTCTATGATTACAAGTTCGAAATCTGGTCAATGTTTTTCTTAACCTTTCCGTGAGATTAATTAAATATGTTTCTAATCCAAACTCTGTTTTAAAGATTCTATACGTAATTCCACGTGAAGATGAATCGATGCTGGTGAGCCATGACTGAATAAACTGGTTCTGAAGCTGAGTCCTGGCGTAGTGGCTCAGCCAGATAGCATTAACATCGTTCTGGCTAAGCCATACGCCAGGAACTCCAATTTCAGTTAAAATAGATTTAACATTCTGAATCCATCGGAAATGAGTCACATTTGCTTCATGTTGTGTATATAATAACTTATACATAAGAAACAATAATTTACTCTGCTTCCCTGAAACTAATTTTGCCCAAAACGAAATAATTCTACATTTAATGTCAATAATAAGCGGAAATTTGCCGAGTTCTCCATAAACCATGAAATTTGGTGTGGATTTCTTTACCCCCAAAACAGTTTTACAAAATTTCAAATGAATTGTTTCTATAGCCGAAATGTTTTCAAATCCCCAGATTTCACAGGCATAGCAGAGAATTGGAGTGATACATTAATCAAATAACTTAAGCTGACAGTCTACTGGAGTTGACAAGTTGTTAATCTTTCTAAATAGGCCGAAAAGAGCTTTGGATGCTTGGTCAATCAAATGTTTCTTAGTCTTATGAAAAGTTCCGTTTTGTGAAAAAACATTTCCCAAATATGTAAAGTGGTCTACAATTTCAATTGTGTTATCGTTATATGTAAAGGCTATCTTTTTTGATGATTTACGTTTTTTGAAAATCATAATTTTGGTTTTTGATGCGTTTACTTCCAATTTCCACTGAATACAGTATTGATGAAAATAATTTAGAGCATCTTGTAGGCCAGTTTCTGTCTCAGACATGAGAATAGTGTCGTCAGCGTATAATAACAAGAATAGTTTAACATACAGAGACCACCAAACGCGTTTGATGCGCCATATTTCATCAAAATCCGTTACGTAATAAGGACACTATAAAAGAATACGTACTTTGAATCGGTACTTGTCGCCCACTCCAAAGTAAGTATTATTTGATATTTTCCTTAATATGAATCGGATGTTGATGAAATATGGCGCAGCAAACGCGTCTTCATGAGCTGCATTTGGTCGTCCAGGGAGTTCGGTACAGACTCGACACGGGAGTTGATTCTTCGCAAAAACGACATAAGTTTGGGAAAAAGTACAGAGACGACCAAATGCAGCTTAACAAGACGCGTTTGATGCGCCATATTTCATCAAAACCCGTACGTAATAAGGACAATACCAAAGAATAATTCCAGCACAAAAATATTTACACAATTCCCTAACATTTGATTGGTCCGTAGCAAGTCTCTGTCCAGAATTTATATCCCAGTAAACTCCATGCCGAACTACTTTCCGTAACCGTCAGGCGCAGTTAAAATAAGTCTTAAGAAAACAGAAAATAAACACATTTTCTTGATGAATTTATTTCAAATGCTGGAATTATAAGGAATGAATGGCGTTTTTGTGGAATTTATCGGGGATATAAACTTGGAAAAGTCGCGGGAATACTGGACGAGGCCTTCCTTCCGGCCTTCGTCCAGTATTCCCGCGACTTTTCCAAGTTTATACCCCGATAAATTCCACAAAAAGGCCATTCATTCCTATAATACGTACTTTGAATCGGATGGATACTGGAAGTTTCTGTTGTTGTTGTTGTTGTAAGTACTACCTTGCTATTAGGATGTGACAAATCCACGATCCTCGGCGCCCCGGCTAAAGTTACAGTCAAGGTCACATACCGTTCAATACCGTAATGCTCGGGTAAATGTTAAGTTTACTTTCACGTAGCAGCTTCTTATTTCACACATGCATTCCGCTGATGGTCCTCTACCATGCCGTGACAAATCCACGATCCTCGGCGCGCCGGCTAAAGCTACAGTCAAGGTCACATACCGTTCAATACCGTAATGCTCGGGTAAATGTTAAGTTTACTTTCACGTAGCAGCTTCTTATTTCACACATGCATTCCGCTGATGGTCCTCTACCATGCCGTGACAAATCCACGATGATCATTGTGCCCCCACTAAACCCAAGATGAAAGTCACTTACTTAGTGCATGTTTAATCAAAACCTTAACGCTCGGGTAAATGCATTATAATTTATGTTTCTTTTCACTTAAAGGTACATGCCCACTCAGTAGGCACAAAGTGTACTTTATAGGAATTAAATAAGTATATAATTGTGTCACTATTCCACCAGTTCTAAAAATTACAAGTGCCCGTTATACAGATATAATCATTTAGTAATATGTGTTTTACTGATAGTGACGTGCGGTGGTATCAGGCTATTTTCATATGCAAATGAGGCATGCTATTTTTTAATTATTTATACTAATTAAATGCGTCACCTGAAAAAAATTATATTTTCGACAGATTATAAAGTATGATCATTGCACAGCAAAAAATAAATGCAGAGAATAAATAGCAGTGTCCGTTAACATTTTAAGGAAACACGATTATCGCCCCTGATATCAGTGTCGTCTGATATAAAATGTATAATCATGCCAATCAATACGTGGGGCAATGGTTCATGAACTTTTATTTTGCAAGAAAATATCTCAGATGATGTTTCTGACATAAATAACAATTTGTTTCTACTGAGTGGGCATGTACCTTTAACCCTTTCAACAACACATACCTCTATAGAGACAATGTTTGCAAACAGTGCAGATCCAGATGAGCCGGCTCGTAACGAGCCGTCTCATCAGGATCTCCACTGTTTGTTAATAATTTTAAACGTCGTACAGATTACCCTTTTAGAAGAATGGGATAATTTGAATGAACAAAATTAATGAAATATCGTGAAACATTGGCATGGAACATCCTATTAAGTTTGAAAGGGTTAACTGCTTCATATTTCACACTTATATTCCTCTGAGTGATGGTCCCTATCATGTTATATTTTCAAATGTGCCATTGGTTTCTGTGGCTGCTAGTGGGGGCATTCGTGTGCCGACAGGCCACATTTCTAGTCTTGCCAGATGCAGTGCACCCCGTCCGACTGGTCCTTTTCCCATGCTGCGGAAAGGCAAATATTCAAAAACTGCCAGGGTCAACCAGCGCTCCAGATAAGGAATTATTAATTGAGTAGTGTCACTCCATCATTGCTGAAGCAATTGGGTATTTCAAAATAGTAATTGGGTAAAGTAAGATCACACTACTGTTTACACACCAACAGACATAAATTATTAAATAGTTTGCTTCAAAATGAAAACCTGTATTAGCATTTCATTATAATTGTCTCCTTCAAATACCAAGATGTGTTTTTATGGAAAATAAGAAAAATATGCTATATTTGTGGTCTGTTTATTGTTTTCTGCAGCATGATAAAGGTACCACAAATTCTTTATTGCTTTTTGATATTCGCTACTTCTGATTTCAATTTTTTCATAAACACAGTGTTTAAATTCATATCATATTTCATGTAATGATAGTGATGATATTAAAAGTAAAGCAAACCGATGTCTAAATGTCCGCAACAGGATATATTTAACTAAAAGAAATAAAATGGTTTGACACTCGAGACATTTGTGTAATTATTGACTGCTGTTGTCGTTGCTGCTGCTGCTACTCATACTCCTCCTCCTTCTACTACTATGTCTGCTGTTACTGGTGTCACTGCCCTACTATGGCTACTTTATCCCGTCAACACAGTGGGTATGTGCCGTGAAACACGGTGCCGTGAAACAATTTTGATAACCAGTCAATACTATTTTTGCATTTTACAGCCATTTGTAGGTGTTGACGGGATAAATAGAATAGTAGGTTAGTGCCGTGAATGGAAAAAAATATCTGGCGCGGCACGGAAACGGGATGTGCTCGGCAGAGCCTCGCCCATCCCGTTTCCTAAGCCTTGCCAGATATTTTTTCACATTCATGGCACTAACCTACTATTCTCTATATTGCTGGCGGAGGATAAAATAGTCTTTTGAAATAAGAACAATACTAATTATAAAGCAATTATATAATTGAGCCGTCACACATGTACATGTACCAGGAATAGTAGGTTAGTGCCGTGAATGGGAAACAATATTTGGCAAGGCTCAGGAAACGGGATGAGCGAGGCTCTGCCGAGCACATCCCGTTTCCGTGCCGCGCCAGATATGTTTTCCCATTCACGGCACTAACCTACTATTCTATTTATCCCGTCAACACCTAGAAATGGCTTTAAAATGCAAAAAAGTAACCCCAGTCACCGCATATATTCATACGCGGTGAGTAGGTCGTATTGACAGGATAACAAAAATGTTTCACGGCACTGTGTTTCACGGCACATACTCACTGTGTTGACGGGATAAACATTTATTGTTTGCACATCCACGGACAGACCTCGGCAGAGTAACCCTTTCATCCCTAAGTAACTGGAATGGATTTTGATATGTTAATTTTGCAAACAATCCAATCATCACATAATGATTTTCGGACCAGTCCATTTATGATCATGGGGGTGTTTTTGTTCTCAAACTTATGAAAATTACATGCAAAAAGTGCAGATCCTGATGAGACAGCTCGTTACGAGCCGGCTCATCTGGATCTACACTTTTTTGTTTTGGCAATACCACTTATACAGGCCTGTAGTGTTGACATGGTTAATGTGGTTGCGTACGCACCCGTCGCACCCCCTCTGCGTACGGGCCTGTGTACACATACATTCGGTCTTCTGTAACTACAGGCGAACAACATAGGCCTGCATGGTTGCGTGCAGGCTGGTCTGGACCTATGCTGGTCACAGAGAACTAAACGTACATTTCTCGTTTGGTGGCTCATAAAATGTTATCATATAAATTATATAATTAAGTAGCCGGGCGGATCCAGCATTTTGGGGAACGCGGGTGTTGTCCTATTTTCTAGCTCCATGGAGTATGCTAGGGGCGTCCGGGAGCATGCACAGGGAATTTTTTTAAATCTAGATGTCCAGAAATGCACTTTCCTGCGTTTTATTGCATTTAAATTCAGACTCCAACTGGTGGTAAACTGTGATCTATGAACGTGTGTGTGTGCAACCCCGGAACTCCCCCTCCAGATCCGCCCATGAATAGTAAGCGAATTGTAAACACCCAGACATATTTTGGATGAGGTGGACGCTATGGCCCATTTACTTTGTATGCGGTACATGCGGGATGGCCATGCCTTTTCACTAGTCACGTGACCCGATATGTTTGGGGGTTACTCGAAACAATTTGCTCTAAAATACATCATTTTATACCAGAATATTTCACATTTTGAACTACGAAAATACTAAATGGTGATAAGAATATTTTTTAATGACCATTTAACATTATAAATCTGGATTTACATTTGATTTAGCGGTTGGAATTTAGTTGTTTGAAGCGTTCAAAAATGATTAAATTATATAGGAAAACGAGTCAGATTTCCCCCTGCTCTCCTCGACAGGGGAGATAATTATAACCTGCAGGTACGCGAAATGGACGATGTCAGACTTTCAGAACACAGCTAATATATTGCACTATATACGGCGTTACAATGCATGTTACGTGTCCGTATCCACCTTTTCCCTCGATGCGTCACATATCTACGGGTTACTTCCGGGGCAGTAAAACACACCTCTGACAGTGAGGAAATCTATACGGAAGCCCATTAGGGCCACGTCATTTTTTTTTTCCATTTATTCAAGATGTTTTCTTGAATTTTCAAGTTCTTTTCTTGAATTTTCAAGTTCTTTTCTTGAATTTTCAAGATGTTTTCTTGAATTTTGTTTTCTTGAATTTTGTTTGAATTTTGTTTTCTTGAATTTTGTTTTCTTGAATGTTCAAGTTCTTTTCTTTCAAGTTCTTTTCTTGAATAGTCAATATCTTTTCTAGAATTGTTCAAGAAAAGATTTTGAAAATTCAAGAAAAGAACTTGAAAATTCAAGAAAACATCTTGAAATATTAAATTTTCAAGTTCTTTTCTTGAATTCTTGAAAATATCTTGAAAATTCAAGAAAAGAACTTGGAACATTCAAGAAAACATCTTGAAAATTCAAGAAAACATATCGAAAATTCAAGAAAACATCTTGAAAATTCAAGAAAAGATATCTAAAATTCAAGAAATTATCTTGAAAATTCAAGAAAACATCTCGAAAATTCTAGAAAAGATAAAAAAAATTGAAGTGGCCCTAATGGGCTTCCGTAAATCTACCAAAGCGGACGAATTTCTCACGAGAACACGCGCAATGTCTATGACCTCGAAGGGTGCACTATTGTACAAATGTACACGATTGCACATCCAACCTCATTTGAGCAGTGGAACGTAGTGATCAACGTCTAGACTCACTTACCCATTCACTGTTCATCTATTTGTCGACGTTGTTCGCGGCTGCTATGCCACATTGTGTTTATTCTCCAAAACAACAATCTATCAATGTTCGTCTGCTTCATCGAGCGTCGATCTGCTCCAATTTTCAACAGTTACCGTCCTTGCTTTGTATTTATATTGAATGTTGTAGCGAAACAACTGTGTATGTCTAAAAATAGACGTCGTATTGCTCTACTTATTCGACGCATGCGTAGTGGACAAGAGCACTGAAATTAGGCGAGGTCGATAACCGGCGGTTTAGGTGAACGTAACCTGGGATCATTGTGACCGACATCCAAGACCTTCTGATTGATTCCCGGTCTTAACAGATATACAGCGCGCACTGCTAGCGTTATCGGTATCGGGAAACCGCGGTACCAGCATGTTTCAATAGAGAACGACAGACGTAGACTTACTCGCTAGTTTTGAACATGACCGACACATAATGTGAGGATATGAATGTATGTAAACGATTGCATTAGATACAAACTCTAGCCGCGGACGGTTGCTGGTTTATAGGAATATTTTCTGCACATTGGAGAAATAAACAATATATAGTAAAGTTATACTCGTATATGCATTTTGGAAGTTAATGACATAAATATACAATTTTAATTAATTGTCATTTTCGCGGAAATAACAAATTCCATTGGAATGTTATTTTGACATCTACGACAAACGACATAACCAACTAACAAGGTAAGATAATTGACACAGTTGGCAAAAAAAATGCAAAATGGTATTTTCGTTTTTAATTTTTAATATTATTTACATAAATGAATATCATAAAATTACGGCACATGCCGCCAACTTGTTGTTGTTGTTTTTCATACATCGTGACATTGTTACAGTATGTGTGGAAATCTATGACAAACGACATAACCAACTAACAATGTAAGATAATTGACACAGTTGGCAAAAAAATGCAAAATGGTGTTTTCGTTTTTAATTTTTAATATTTACATAAATGAATATCATAAAATTACGGCACATGCCGCTAGATTGTTGTTGTTGTTTTTCATACATCGTAACATTGTTACAGTATGTGTGGAAATGCATTCTAAACGTACTCGGAACTGTGTTTCTTTTCTTAGTTAACATTTCAACCGCAAAATATGGAAACAAGTATACCATTTTTTGACAATGTAACTCAAGAATGCTGTTAGCGCGATTTGTTTGTCAACATATTCTAGTGACTGATGAGTACACACTCTGCGCTCCAGATAAGCTGCGTATTTGCGTAAATACCCAATTAAAATTGCCAAAAACCCAATTGAAATCAGAAGTAGTGTTTTCTTATTTTTCCATGAAAACACATCTTGGTATTTCATTAGAATTGTCTCCAAGGAGACAATTCTAATGAAATACCAAGATGTGTTTTCATTTAGAAGCAAACTATTCAATGAGTGCGGTTTGCTGATGTGTAAACAGTTGTGCGATTCTATTTTACACAATTAAAATTTTGAAATACGCAATTGCTTCAGAAATAATGGAGTGACAATACTCAATTACTAATTCCTTATCTGGAGCCCTGCACACTTGAGCAATGCCGCTACCCTAGACACTGTGCAAAAGCTGTGTCAAAACTATGCATAACAAAATATGGAAGTTCAAAGAATTTGTGCAAAATAGCGTGAAAAGAACTCTGCGAATTTGGCAAAAATTGTAGAAACTAAGCGAGACGCTCATAACAATAGATGGAACTTATATGTGCAAAAAGAACTCTGCGGAACTTAGTGCGGGAAGAGAACTTGTGAGAATTTGGCTAAATTGTAGAAACCCAGTGAGATGTGCATGATCCAATTAATTAAATGTAACTTGCCAGGGCGTGTTATGTTTTTCAAGTTTGAACGGCCTTCTGTAGACCACACGTTTACAGTGAAACAAACGGAACAAAACAACAACAGACGAAAAATAACGAGCTGACACACATCTTTCAATTTGTAAAAATAGAGTGTCCATATATTAGACGTATGGGTCGTAAGGCGGTCTAGCGTTGTTTTCATTAATTAACCATACACGCATATTCGTGCAGAGTTACATAATTTTCTCATCGAAAAAGGGAAGAAGAAAAAAGGGTTTATGCACAAATGAATGACGTTATGACAACTCATTTGAACCGTCTCGACAAGACGGTACAACTGAGTCGTCACAACATGTACTTTGACACAGCAATTTGCAATGTTAAGACATAAAGTTCTATGTTTTAACGTGAATGCTTACTTGTATCGGGCCAAGCTGCATAGAAATAATTTCAAGAGACGGACAGTATTTAAATAATGAAAAACAAAACACAAGATAACAATATAATTATTTTATTGCATGGAATTGACTTTCACAGTGTGATAACACAGTGTAACAACAATCATAATACACTATAGTCAGGCCCGTACGCAGGAGGGGGTGTGACGGGTGCACCCCCCCCCCCCCCACATTAACCCCTTTAACACCACAGGCCTGTATAGTGGTATTGGCAAAAAGTGTAGATCCAGATGAGCCGGCTCGTGACGAGCCGTCTCATCAGGATCTGCACTTTTTGAAAGTAATTTTCATAATTTTGAGAACAAAAACACCTCGTGTTCATAAATGGACTGGTCTGAACATCATTTTGTGATGATTGGAATGGGTTGCAAAATTAACATATGAAAATTTATTCCAGTTATTTACAGGTGAAATGGTTAATCTGCCGAGGTCTGTCCGTGAATGTGCAAACACAATGTTTAGCCCTTCGCGCCGTCGATAACGCACCCCCCTAAATTAATTCCTGCGTACGGGCCTGTAATGCATATGCAAATGAGACCGCTACAAAATCATGCCTGGTGATATAATCTAACTCTTGTGTTGATTTAATATGATATGTATTACACTCGTCTCGTTTCTTATGAAATAAGTAAACCCGTTTAATGTAGATCATATTATATCATCACTCGTGTAAGTTCAGCTATATATTCACCTTTCAAAAACTTTTCCATGGGAATATAATCTCGACAACCACCATCTAAGTATGAGATAAGCCAAGTGAATTTGTACGGGAGAAAATGTGCGATATTTCATGAAAATACTTACCAAAAACTGTGATATTTCTTTTAGTAAATGCTGTCGAAAGGTTACGGAATTCGCAGAGCAAATGATTCCGCTTTTGCTCTGAACAGTTTGGCAACTTTCGAACTACAAACAGTATCACAGTTTCTGTGAATATGTTTTTTATAACATATATCTCACATCGTCATACGTACAAAATCACATGGTTTGTCTCGTATTTGCCCAAATACATAATGACTTTAAAAAGTTGGATGCCTAGAAACAATAGAGGAGAAAATAGGAATCAAATAAATAGCAGATCTCCAGATAAATTGCGTATTTGTTTAAATACCCAATTAAAATTGTCAAAAACCCAATTGAAATCAGACGTAGCGAGTATCAAAAAGCAATACAAAAATGGTACATTTATCATGCTGCAGAAAACAATAAACAGATCACAAAGATAACATATTTTTCTTATGTTCCATGAAAACACATCTTGGTATTTCATTAGAATTGTCTCCAAGGAGACAATTCTAATGAAATGCCAATATATGTTTTCATTTCGAAGCAAACTATTCAATAATTTGTCTGTGGATGTGTAAACAGTAGTGTAATTTCATTTTACCCAATTCAAATTTTGAAATACCCAATTGCTTCAGAAAGTATGGAGTGACAATACTCAATTACTACTAATTCTTTATCTGGAGCCCTGAACAGTATGATATCAACACAATAATTCGGCCACAGTGACAGTGTATGTTTAAGTGTTCTATATATTATTGATACTTACTACTGTATGATCTGTTCATTAGCTCGATACACAGAGCCATCTCCCTATTGTAATGATATTCAACTTCACTTTTTCCAACATCACAAACATTTGGGTCTAACTCTCAGTCATGATGGTACCTGGCATGAACATATTTCTAACATAATTAAGTCTGCATCTAAGGTTTTATGTTCTATGAAAATGCTTAAATTTAAATTAAATAGAAAAACATTGAATCAAATATATATATCGTACATGAGACCAGTTCTCGAATATGCATCAATCGTATGGGATAGTTGTACACAATATGAACGCGAATCTCTTGAAAAACTTCAATACGAAGCAGCCATAACAGTTACAGGTATAACCCCCCGTTCATCCTCTATTAACAGACTTCTCCTAGAAATTGGATGGATACCCCTTTCAGACCGAAGACATATTCAGAAGCTTATACTTATTTATAAAGAAAAGGCCGGTGTATTTCTCTCGTATATACATGAACTATTTCTTCAGCTAGTTGGTGAAAATAACACATACCGATTACGTAATATGAACAATTTTATTACATTAACCAGACGTACAGAACTGTATTCTAAATCGTTTATACCGTAATCAGTAGCATCTTGGAATGAACTAAATGAGGATATAAAACATTCTACATCGACCGCCATTTTTAAAAATAAACTAAAACAACTATTCAGACCTCCAATTGTTTCAGAATATTTTCTTATCGGCGACATAACATTATCCATTTACCACTGCCGCATCAGAAACCAATGTAGTAATCTGAATGCTGATCTATATAGGAATCACTTGAGAATCCCCTTTATGCCAATGTACACTCGAAGATGAAGATGCCGAACATTTCCTTTTTAAATGCCAACTATTCCATCAGCAACGATTCAACTTTCTTGCAGCAACCCGTCAGTGCCATCCACTATCTGTTAAAACCCTACTATTCGGAAACGAGTCACTAAATGTGGAAGACAATACTTGCATATTTACAGAAGTGCAAATTTACATTAAACTGACTCGACGATTTATACTGCATGCATATGTATTGCGTTTTTACAAAACAACATTAAACGAGTAACGTCTATATAACAATTAACTACATACATAAATACTGCGTTCCTGCATGAATACAATTATTATAAATGGTTACCTGGGCTCGTGCTCGTGTGTCTTCCGCGATGTGTTAGGTGCTCCGTGCTCGCATTTGGACTTTCTATTGGTCATGATTGGGCTTCGCTCGGTAATGGCCGGCAGAGCTGTTTGATTTCGAGTATGGGGTACGTGAGCATATTCTGGGGGTCTCATAATCGTGGTCCCATATTCTGGAGTGTGTGCGGTGGAGACATTTGGTGCAGCACAACTTTACATTGAACACTTATCCTGTTTTATTGTTTACTTTCGATTTATCATGAGCACATTAATATGAGTGTTTATGAAAAAACATATTGTTTCAACACCTATACCGATATGCTCATGTGCACATCGATATATTTGTGTGTATATATGTATATATATATATATATGTGTGTGTATATATGTGTATATATATGTTTGTATATATACTTGCTCTACAGAATATGTAAAACATCAAAATTATTTACCTACCACTTTTATACCACTTTATATATATGCAATAAGCAATTGGGACGGGCTGTAACTAATGTTGCTAAAACGTGTAGCCCAACCCGTTTGCTCTTCTAAATTAACCTGTATTTATTAACTGTAAAGTTACATTGTAAATTTAGAGCAATACAATATGTTTAAACTAAATGTTCTACATAAATTCCTCCGACCATCATGACCAACTAAACATAAATTAAGTATGAAAAATAGCAACTTCTTTTGAAATAATGTCCCATTTGACGACATTCCGTCAAAGATTTATTGTATTGCGAAAAAGAATGATTTAACTAATAATTGTCCAACATGGCTGGGAAAGTGACTCGACTGTGAATAACGAAAACGGTTTGAAGTAACTCGGGCACCGGAGTTCGGACATATTCTCAGGGAAAAGTTATATTTTGAATGAGTCCATAAATAATAAAAGTATTTAAACAAAAATAATAATATTACTATCTTTTTAATTGTTAAAATAAACAAAACTGAAGATTAACATTTTTATTATTTAGAAATAAATGACAGAACTTAAGATTTGATAATATTCACGAGTGTGTAATATGTGTTTAATTGACAAAAACACAGCAATCGACGAGGAACAAACAGACAGTAGTTTTACAAGGTGCATGATCAAGTGGTTACAACAACAACAACGCCGCCCATTCCAAAGTAAGTATTATTTGATATTTTCCTTAATATGCAACGGATTGTGATGAATTATGGCGCAGCAAACGCGTCTTCATGAGCTGCATTTGGTGGTCTATGGAGTTTGGTACAGACTTATGTCGTGTTTGCGAGGAATTGATTTCCGTGTCGGAGACACGGAAATCGATTCTTCGCAAAAACAACAGAAGTTTGGGCGAAAATAAAGAGACCACCAAATGCAGCCAAACAAGATGCGCTTGATGCGCCATATTACATCAAAATCCGTTACGTAATAAGGACACTATAAAAGACTACGTACTTTGTGAATGAATCTTGATGTTGTTGTTAGTACCACGTGATCATACACCTTGTTTTAGTGGTCTGTGGAATACTTATAGGTTATTTGATTTGTATGTAGATATATGCACGAGTTCCACAGCGTTTTCAAATCCGCATGGAACTGCCGACATTTTGAATATTGCCATATTGACGGGCTTGACAGGTAATATGTATAGCTTATTTGATTTGCATGTGGATATATGCAAGAGTTCCGTAACGCGCTATATTGCGATACTTTAGGAGCGCAATATCGTTGCGCGGCGTAACGAGTGGCATATATCTACATACACATCAAATAACCTTTGTGTTATACACCTACATCATTCGCAAATTATATGCGCTTCAAACATTATACAAAAATAAATAAAACAAACAAACTAGTGCTGATTTAGAAGGTACTATTTTGCGAGGAGAAGCGTAGTTCCTGCAGTCACCAACATGAACTCACGAGACGTCAATATGGGAAAATGTTGATGTCTGGCGTTTCATTGCGTTTCAGTGGGGAAATAAAGTATGTATATAATAAGTTGCTTTACCTCTTGAGCCAGTCTATAACGCAGTGTATGCCAGACTGCCGTGAATTGTCGGCAGTGTAAATAATGTGCGGTCGTCAGCCGCTCGCAAACCTCTCTACTAGTGTTAATATAGCCAACCATCAACAATAACTTGAAACTTAGAGAGAGATTTCAAGTTTTCATTTTCTATTTATTTCACATTAGAATTGTGAAGGCTAAACTATAATTTCTGTTCCCACACTATGTCTATCAATTCCTGTCCAGTCACCAAAATTGCTAAGTATACTTATCTACATAAGTAATCTTTGCGGGAGTAATTATTTGTTTGTATTTAAATGGGTTATTTCGTATAGAGCTATGGCTCGTTTGTTATTCATGATCAAAAATATGCATAATTATTATACTGTATTTATTACATTATCACAGCCATAATATTCATTAATTTATGACCTCAAAGTGCACTTAGCTAGATACGTGTGCCTTAGCAATTTTGGTGAAATCAGGAACTTAAGACACATAATAATATTAATAATAAAAAAAGAAAATCATTCTTTTTGGATGTCAAATTACCCGTGCCCGTTACAGATTGGAAAGACATTGATTGGTGCATGTATATGTGTTTCACGCACGTGGGTGGGGGAATATTCGGGGAATTAGACAGCACAATGCACATAGACAAGAATTTAATAGACGGAAACAAATCACGGGTGACTTACATGATGGACTGCTATTGCATTTTAACGTTTTATCTTAGCTGGTTTCGTCGGAGAAAATCATGAAAAGAAGTAATGCATTAGTGATACATTGGTTTTTTTCCTGATTTTTTTTCTTCAAATTATTCAGAAATTCTGCATTTTGCTTTGCATCATTTTCCCTTCACGATTTGTGTTCACGTTAAAAGAGGTTATAGTACATTTAGCAAACATATGATATATGTGAACCACGTGTTTGATTTACATGTGAAATGCACCTGACGAAGATCTCGTATACAAAAACAATTATTTAAACAATCCGCCGTCCCGAATCCCATTCCGCAATCCCGGTGTCTGAGAACCAAAGAAACTTTTCACCACCAGTAAGGTATATAGAGAATAGTAGGTTAGTGCCGTGAATGGGAAAACATATCTGGCAAGGCTCAGGAAACGGGATGGGCGAGGCTCTGCCGAGCACATCCCGTTTCTGTGCCGCGCCAGATATGTTTTCCCATTCACGGCACTAACCTACTATTCTATTTATCCCGTCAACACCTACAAATTGCTGTAAAATGCAAAAATAGTATTGACTGGATATCAAAAATGTTTCACGGCACCGTGTTTCACGGCACATACGCACTGTGTTGATGGGATAAGGTAGGCTTGTCGGCAAAACACGGTTGTTTAAATACTACGCCTCTGGTGTATATTCCGCCTCTCAGAATTAATATACGCATATGGAATAACAGGTCTGCTTCCAATAGCAAGGTGCATGATCACGTGGTTATAACAACAACAACAGTGGCTGAAAGTGTTGAAATCTGAAAAGTATTATTTGATATTTTCCTTAATATGAAACGGATTTTGATGAAATATGGAGCAGCAAACGTGTCTTCATGAGCTGCATTTAGTCGTCCAGGACACGGAAATCGATTCTTCGCAAAAACGACACAAGTCTGTGCCGAACTCCATGGACCACCAAATGCAGCTCTTGAAGACGCGTTTGCTGAGCCGTATTTCATCAAAATCCATTGCATATTAAGGAAAATATAAAATAATACTTACTTTGGAGTGGGCGACCTTGTTGTTGTTGTAACCACGTGATAATGCACCTTGAAACTGACATTTCAAGATGTCAAATTTGGCACTGTCACCCTATATCAAGGTGCATGATCACGTGGTTAGAACAACAAAATCAATGGCTGAAAGAGTTGAAAGCCCACCCACTCCAAATATGTATTATTTGATAGTTTCCTTAATATGAAACGGATTTTGATGAGATATGGTGCAGCAAACGCGTCTTCACGAGTTGCACTTAGATGGACTTAGGACATCGGCACATACTTATGTCGTTTTTGCGAAGAATCGATTTCCGCGTCAGTATTATAGTAAACACGGAAATTGATTCTTCGCAAAAACGACAGAAGTTTGGGCGAAAGTGCGGAGACCACCAAATGCAGCTTAACAAGACACGTTTGATGCGCCAGTCCGTTACATAATAAGGACAATATAAAAGAATACGTACCTTGAAACGGAGGCGCTTCTGGAAGTTCCAATAATTGTTGCTGTTGTTGTAACCACGTGATCATACACCTTGTCTATGGGAATTGTTGATTTTTCAAGTTGAAGTAAATTTCAAATTAATACATTCACTGTCCGATTGACAGAATTAAGATCCAAAACACATTACTGAAAGCTTTATGGTATTGCCATTTACATCGCACAAGTTCTTGAAAATTGATGAACTGTAGTCGATTTTACCAATATTGCGAAGCATACTTATCTAGCAAAGTATACTTTGAGGGAGTAATCATTTTCCCGAAATGCATTATTTGATATAGAACTAACCACTGCATATATTTGATGATTAGAAGTATGCAGAATTATTATAATGAATGTATTACATTATCACAGCCAAAATGGCTGTGATAATATAATAAATTCAGTATAATAAAACATAATAAATTTATCCTTAATTTGAAATTTCTCCCTCAATATGTACTTAGCAAGATAAGTATACTTTGTAATGTTGGCGAAATAGGCTACAGAGCTAATTTCTATTTGTATGTGGTATAAATCAATGTACGTTTTTCATTGAAGTATATGGGGGTTGAAACAAGTATTCCATATTTATGGCATGGTGGTTGTACATGTATTATATGTATATGTTTATAATTCTGAGGGTTTAATCATGTATGTTGTCCCGACAGAGATGACGGTATACAGTTATTTCATGGTCATTCGGGGAACAGTAAAAACTATTGCGCCTAGGTGCTGTGGACGATCTGAGGTAATATTGCCCGAGGCCGAAGTTATTGAAACTTTATAGGGGTGTTTATCATGATCAGTAGCCTATTTCATCAACATTGCAAAGTATACTTTTCTAGCAAAGTATACTTTGAGGGAGAAAGTTTCAATTTTAGGATAAATTTATTAATTTTTATTATACTGAGTTTATTACTATATCATAGCCATTTTGGCTATGATAATGTAATAAATTCAGTATAATAATTCTGCATACTTTTAATCATCAAATATATGCAGTAGTTAGTTCTATATGAAATAATGCATTTCAGGAAAAATAAATGATTGCTCCCTCAAAGTATACTTTGCTAGAAAAGTATACTTTGCAATTTGGTGAAATCGGCTACTGAAGTGGTTGGTCGGGCGAACGCGATGGCGTAAATTAACGGTAGGAGTTCCTCCTTTATGAATCACGATTTGCCTGGTTTGGCCCTCAGGTACATTTTTATCTTTGGCTCTTTTGGTACCTGGGAGTTGAATTGGGTTATTGCCCATTCTAATAAACTATAAATATCACGCAATCTGATTGGCTGATGGTCATATATTACAGGTATGTCATTGTTGATGAA
>CM055280.1:54330830-54357797 GCA_029237695.1 Conchocele bisecta | reverse complement strand
TAATATGCACATAACTCGTAGTTACATTATGTAATACATGGTATCAACATGTTACACAATCTGCACCTAACTCGTAGTTACATTGTGTAGTACATGGTATCAACATGTTACACAATCTGCACCTAACTCGTAGTTACATTGTGTAATACATGGTATCAACATGTTACACAATCTGCACCTAACTCGTAGTTACATTGTGTAGTACATGGTATCAACATGTTACACAATCTGCACATAACTCGTAGTTACATTGTGTAATACATGGTATCAACATGTTACACAATCTGCACCTAACTCGTACTTACATTGTGTATTACATGGTATCAACTTGTTACACAATCTGCACCTAACTCGTAGTTACATTGTGTAGTACATGGTATCAACATGTTACACAATCTGCACCTAACTCGTAGTTACATTGTGTAATACATGGTATCAACATGTTACACAATCTGCACCTAACTCGTAGTTACATTGTGTAATACATGGTATCAACATGTTACAATCTGCACCTAACTCGTAGTTACATTGTGTAGTACATGGTATCAACATGTTACACAATCTGCACATAACTCGTAGTTACATTGTGTAATACATGGTATCAACATGTTACACAATCTGCACCTAACTCGTAGTTACATTGTGTAATACATGGTATCAACATGTTACACAATCTGCACCTAACTCGTAGTTACATTGTGTAGTACATGGTATCAACATGTTACACAATCTGCACCTAACTCGTAGTTACATTGTGTAGTACATGGTATCAACATGTTACACAATCTGTACCTAACTCGTAGTTACATTGTGAATACAATGGTATCAACGATGACGATACTACGATGTCACGATGGCGATAGTACGATACCACGATGACGATAACGCGATACTACGATGACGATAGTACGATATAATATCGTACTATCGTCACCGTAGTATCGTACTATCGTCATTGTAGTATCGTACTATCGTCATCGTAGTATCGTACTATCGTCATCGTAGTATCGTACTATCGTACTATCGTCATCGTAGTATCGTAGTATCGTAGTATCGTAATATCGTCATCGTAGCATCGTACTATCGACCCGATAGCGATATTACGATGGCCTTAACGGAACACCGTACGAAGGTACTTTATGTCGTGGCGCATCTCATACCTAAAGTAACATTTGCGATCACAGGTATAACCACAAGTTTTATTGGCCCTCAACTGGACACTTATCATATCACTAATCTATTTATTGGGCTCCCTACTGAGATTACATAACCGTCTCCGAGATACACAAACTACGTCATCGTAGTAATCGTACTATCGTCCCATCGTGCTATCGACTACATCGTATATCGTACTATCGTATCGTGCTACGTACACGTCATCGTGATCGTACTATCTCATCGTACTATCGTACTACGTCGTAGTATCGTACTATCGTCATCGTGCTATCGTACTATCGTCATCGTAGTATCGTACTATCGTCATCGTGCTATCGTACTATCGTCATCGTAGTATCGTACATCGTCATCGTATCGACTATCGTCACGTGTATCGTACATCGTCATCGTCTATCGTACTATCGTCATCGTAGTATCGTACTATCGACATCGTAGTATCGTACTATCGTCACGTAGTATGTACTATCGTCATCGTATCGTACTATCGCATCGTAGTACGTACTATCGTCATCGTAGTATCGTACTATCGTCATCGTGTATCGTACTATCGTCATCGTGTATCGTACTACGTCATCGTAGTATCGTACAATCGTCATCGTGATCGTACTATCGTCATCGTATACGTACTATCGCATGTAGTATCGTACTGATCTCACGTAGTATCGACTATCGTCATCGTAAGTATCGTACTACGTCATCGAGTATCGTACTATCGTCATCGTAGTATCGTACTACGTCCATGATATCGTACTAGTATCGTCACGTAGTATCGTACTATCGTCATCGTAGAACGTACTATCGTCACGTAGTATCGACATCGTCATCTGTAGTCTCGTAACTCACGTCATCGTACTATCGTACTAGTATCGTACTATCGTGCTATCGTACAATGTCATCGTAGTATCGTACATGCATCGTAGTATCGTACTATCGTCATCGTGCTATCGTACTATTGTCATCGTAGTATCGTACTATCGTCATCGTGTATCGTACTATCGTCATCGTGCTATCGTACTATTGTCATCGTAGTATCGTACTCGCACAGCAAATTGTACATGCCTCCTGTTCTGATATTCAGTTAGAAATATGTGTACCTTGTCTAATAATTGTTATTAAATTTGAAAGATGTAACAGATATTTTGGATCACCCGGTATATTCCAGTGATCAAACAGCGTAGCAAGGTTGTGACAATTACATTTTATGTATTACAGTAATATGCATTATAGTACATGTAGCTTGTGTAGAATGTGTACCGTAGAAAGTTGGCGGTAAATATAGAGCATACATGTAGATAAAACTATAATCGACATGTGCTCTGCCGTATTTGCCAACGTGGGACTTCATTTACAAAACAAGTTGAGCTTTCACATACGCTGAATTCATTTACAAAGAACTAGTCATAAATCGTTTATTACCTAATTAGGTGTTTGTAACATTAAAGTAATTTATTTTGAACTGTTGTTTAAGACGTTAAAATGACCCGCAATTAATTAAGTCTACCGTCAACAGGATTAAACATAAAGTGTGGGAATCAGGATTAAAGCGGCACGCGCGCATCGTCCAGATTGTGGATGACGGAGCGCCCCATCCTTGCACCTGCCATTGTCCATCAATGACAAACTTACCGTATACCTAGACCTGGATACATACCTATATATATATATATATATATTATATATATATATATATATATAGGCATGGATTGTCGCTATATAAAAACTGTAACTATTTTAATTATCATTAAACTTCGGTGTAAGGATAGTATTTGCTTGATATAACAATTATAACTACTATTAAGTAAGTGTGGTATGTATTTTGAACTATTTTCATCATTAAAATGTGTTAAACTGGTGAAATATTGTAAATGTTGGCCATATTTGTTGTCATTATTTTCAATAATATGTCATAACAAAGTAAAAAAATATGGCATTAACATATATTAAATACATTTTCATCAACATTACATGCTTTAATATGTATATCCATGTAAAAAGTAGACTTTTGAAAAAATAACTTCTAATAAAAATAGTTACTGAAAAATGCAATGAGCTTTTGCAACCCAATACAATACTGATTGGGTTGCCATTCTGGTAACTACGTATACCCGTCATTTTCCATCATCATCACAACAAATATAACTATTGTGCACGACTCTCCCCACATTTTCCACAATTGCGTCGATAAATGTGGTCATAATTCATGCTTCTCCGTCATTGCGCCCAAGTATTCCTTAAAAAACAGCCACCAAATCATTGCACCTGTCATTTTCCATCAATGACAACCGTATACCTGCGATTTTATAAAATTAACACAAAACAATATAACTATTATCCACCATTCTCCCTTAATTTTCCGCAATTGCGTCGATATATGAGTTAATTAGCCAACTTTCTCGGTCATTGCGCCCCTATCTCCGTCATTCTCCGTCATTGCGCGTCATTCTCCGTCATTCTCCGTCATTGCGCCATTTCCCGTCATTGCGCCAATTAGGCACATAGTATTAATAGGCCTAATTACATTCTTATGACGTCAGGCGCATACTTCAGCGCGGTCCTAAGACACTTCGGCCTATAAACAGTACGGCCATAAAGCATTTCGGCATTCGACACTGTACACTTCGCCCCACACCCGTTGTCAAATTGTTAATTATTCGTCCGGCCTAGTATTTCAAGGAGCAGTGCCGAATGCCTGGAGAAAAGCAAATATTTCGGCCGTCCACTAAAAAGGTAGCAAGTAAAAAGTGGAAAATGACAGGCCGATAAGCTTATTTTCTTATTAACACCAGTAATCCACAGGTGATTCTAGCGTGTCTTGGATGGTCAATTATTGTTTGTATACATGTATACATAAAACACCTTTCTAAACAATGTACAAAACAATTTAAATGTGCCCGGGTGTAAATATAATAGTACTTAGTACATATATCGGTCGCAAAATTAAAGTCATGAACGTAAATGTCAGATCAGTAGTGAACAAAGTCGGTGAATTCAATGCCCTATTACACTGAAAAACCTGACATACTCATTGGCACGGAAACTTGGCTGGTCCCAGATATTAAGAGCAATGAATTTCTACCTGATAGCTATACCCTAGGGAGGACAGAGGTCATGGTAATTTAAGAAACGTAGTGGTGGAGTTTTCAGTAGTGTAAGTGACCAACTCATATGTTCTCACCAGCCCCAATTCACCACCAACTGTGAAATTACTTGGATCAAACTTGGGATTATGGGTACACAACCACTACATATAGCTGCCTATTATCGGCCTCATGAACAAGATGACGCTAGTTTAGATGAGCTCAGGAAATCCCTCCAGCTGGTAAAGAAAGAAAACGGGTCCATTTGGCTTATTGGGGATCTAAACTTTCCTAAATTCTCGTGTGATAATGGCATCCCATCTATCAACCCAAATTGTCAATATATATTAATATTTATCAGACTTTTATTGACATTGTGCATGATTATGAACTCTACCAGACCGTTAACGAACCAACAAGATTCAATACTATGCAAGACTTATATTCCTAACGACTAACGAGACACTAATATAAAAAGTATATACAACTCCCGGAGTTAGTGACCACGCTATGGGCTGTGTGGAAGCAAACTTGAAACCCCGTCTGTTGCAATCAAAGCCCCGTAAGGTTCACATTTACAGGAAAGCCAATAGGGAGCTACTAAAGAGTAAAATGGAATCCTTAAAAACATTATTCTTTTTAAACTGTGAAGGTAAGTCAGTCCAGAGACTGTGGGATGAGTTCACCCAAGAACTGGAGAGACAAATGCAACAATGTTTCCCTACAAAGATTATTAAAGGTAAGTCTTCGCTCCCCTGGATATCACAAAATATCAGACGTACTATACGTAAACGGAACAAGCTCTACTGCCGGCACAGAAAGACAGGACGCCAATCAGATAGAGATAAGTATCTTACTAGCAGACACCTTGTTCGTCAAATGATCAAGACTGCACAAATAAATATCTCGAGGATATCATTGGTGACAACAGCGACGACAACACACAGGTAAATACCAAAAAGCTCTTCTCATTCCTCAAAAACTCAAGGCAGGATAATCAAAGCATCGCCCCATTCAAATAAGATGACAAACTGGTAACTGACACAACCGTAAAGGCAAATATTCTAATTTCTCAATTTCAGTCCATTTTCACTCCTAAGTCACCCCTCAGTCTGTCACGACTATGCCAGGTAAATATACAGAACCATATAGACAACTCCAACAGAGATGCCACAAAATCACCCTCCACGTATGTAAACATGAACTCGGTCATGCCGAACATCATTCTATCTACCAACGGTATACTCAAACTACTAAAAGGACTCAACTCAACCAAGACGGCAGGACCGGACACCATTACACCACTTGTACTTCGAGAGCTACGTGAACAGATTGCACCAGTCCTTAAGGTAATATATACCTTATCAATTAAAACAGGACAAGTACCGACAGACTGGACCTCCGCAAATGTTGCACCCTTGTACAAGAAAGGTGATAAGTCAAAAGCAGCGAACTACCGCCCAATATCACTTACCTGTATTTTGTGTAAGGTTCTGGAGCATGTGGTTGCTTCCAATGTGGTCAGACATATGGATTAAAATGGCCTGATGTACGATCTACAGCACGGCTTCACAGAGCGTAGATCCTGTGAGACCCAGCTAGCCATGTTAGTAGAAAATCTAGCCCAAAAATACCAGCATATGTAAGCAAACAGATCTAGTGCTCCTTGATTTTAGCAAGGCTTTTGACATGGTGTCCCACGAGAAGTTGCTCTACAAACTGCACAAATATGGTATTCGAGGATATATACACTTGCATGGACACGAACATTTCTGAGTGGACGACAGCAGACAGTTGTACTAGAAGGCGAGAGATCAGACACCATACCAGTCACATCGAGCGTACCTCAGGGTTCTGTCCTTGGTCCCATATTATTTTTGGTGTACATTAACGATCTGCCCGAAAGTATTATCTCACAAGTACGGCTCTTTGCAGATGATACAGCAGCCTATTTGACCATAAATTACAAAACTACAGACAATATGACGCTGCAAGCCGACCTAACCACTATGGAAGACTGGTCAACTCGATGGGATATGAGTTTTAATCCCTCCAAGTGCCAGGTCATACAGGTCACAAAGGCTCGAACCCCTTTCCCTATCATTTACAGACTTCACGGACAAGTGCTTCAGACAGTCAGCAGTGCTCGCTATCTCGGCGTTGACCTTGCCAACAACTGCTCGTGGAATACACATGTCAATCGAATTACTGGCAATGCCAATCGCACACTGGGGTTCCTGAAAGGAACATTAAGACAAGCAGTCCCAAAATCAGGGAGCACGCTTGTAAAGCCCTTTTCCGTCCCCAAGTTTAGTATGCCAGTGCCGTTTGGGATCCCCACATACAATACAACATCAACCAACTTGAAATGGTTCAAAGGCGGTCAGCCAGGTGGGTCCTGAACGACTATTCGGGCTACTCCAGTGTCACTACGATGCTTGACAGGTTAGGATGGAGGTCTCTGGCGCAGCGCAGGTCGGATGCTCGTCTGTGTCTCTTTTACAAACTTGCCCATGGTCTCGTGGCCATACCAATGCCAGCATACATTCAACATCCGACTAGACTCTCTCGATCGGTACTGCCACTCGGTGAGCTATCGACAAATACATACTGGAGCAAACTATTACAAATATTCATTCTTTCCTTTGGCTATAGTACAGTGGGATGCACTACCACATGATGTTGCACTGACGCAAGATTTGGAGAAATTCAAACTTGTGGTTAGTCGCATCACCCATCCCAAACCATAACTACTGAAATGATGTTTTTAACCTGATTTTACCCTCCACTTTCACACATATGTTAACATGCTATCACAGTACTCCACTTGTCTTATTCTTTTAAACCTTACTATTTCTATTAATTGGACACAGGCGCGCAACTGCTCGAAATTACCCGTGAGGGTGTGCAGCAGTATTAATATATAGATATAATAGTACTTATTACTATTATATTTACACCCGGGTACATTTTAATTGTTTTATACATTGTTTAGAAAGGTATTTTATGTTTACACCCAGGCACATTTGAATTGCTGTGTACATTGTTTAGAAAGGTGTTTTATGTATATACAAACAACAATTGACCATCCAAGACACGCTAGAATCACATGTGCAGTAATCTGCAAAGCTATGAAACAAATTATAAGAAACCAAATAGTACAACACATGGAGACAAATTATCTTTTCACCAAACATCAACACAGATTTCGAAAGGTCTACTCGTGTGTCGCTCAACTATCGAAGTTCTTGACGATTGGACGGATATATGTAATCTTTTACATGGTTTTAAAAATTGGAGGCTTTAATGTTAAAGTAGCATACCCACTCAGCAGGCACAAACTGTTCTTTATAGGAATTTAATAAGTGTATAATTGTGTCACTATTTCGCCTGTTCTAAAAATTACGAGTGACCGCTATACATATATAATCATTTAGTAATATTTATTTTTCTGATAATGACGTGCGGCATCAGGCTGTTTCCATATGCAAATGAGGCATGATATTTTTTAATTATTTATACTAGTTAAATGCGCCACCTGAAAAAATAATATTCTCGACAGATTATAAAGTATATAATTATGAACATCGCACATCAAAAAATAAATACAGATAATAAATAGTACTGTCCGGTAAAATGTTAAGGAAACACGGTTATCGTCCCTGATACCAGTGTGAAATTTACTTCTGATATAAAATGTATAATAATGCCAATCAATACGTGGGGTAATGGTCAATGAATGTTTATTTTGACAGAAAATGTCACAGATTATGTCTCTGATATAAAGAACATTTTGTGCCTACTGGTGGGCATGTACCTTTAAATGCATGGGGTCAAACAACAAGCGTTTACAACTTTTTCAATGGATACAAGATAACAAATACAGTATATGTTTATTCAAGAGGAACATAACATCGGATAATAGAGAACAATGGCTAGACGAATGGGGTGGTGATGCAGTTTTTTAGTGGGAATTCCAGTAATAAAGAATGTATATGCATACTAATAAGACCAGGTTTCGACTATGATGTTAAACAGTATGAAATGGTTAGGACTGGTTGATTGCAAGTAATTAAAATAAGTATAGCCCAAAAAAAGAGTATACATTGATTAATATATATATACGGACCAAACGAAAACAGTCTTCAATTATACCAAGAGTTAGACACACGTATTGAATCAGTAGAACTTGATACATTAATAATAGGGGGTGACTTTAATACAGTTTTAGATCCTGAATTAGATAAGAAAAATGGTAGAAAAGATACAAATAAACGAACAAGGGAAAACATACAGTCAATTATGAATACATATAATTTATATGATACAGTGGAACCCCTCCAAACCGGACCCCCTCTGTACCGGAATTCGCGCTATACCGAACATACTACCACGTCCCGAATATTCTGCTATATAAACACATTAGTTTCTATCCCTCTATTAGGAACCCCTCTACTCCGTAATCCAGACGCCATTTCAAGTCCCAAAACCATATTTCAGCGTTAAAATAACCCCGGAAAACCGGAAACACGGTCACCTGTCAGGATGTCATCCAAGAAATACACCGCGCCCAATTTTAATGTTGTTGTTTCAAGCGGGTGTCAAAATCACACCGTGTTTACAATAGACTGGTTCCCGGTAGTATTGTTCAGCTCTGGTTCCCAAAATGCGGAGCCACAAGAATGAGACGATTCTAACGGACTCCCAACTTGACATTTGTGTGGAAGAAATAACAAAATTGATGAAATTACGCACATTAATTTGAGCTCTGTACAATCGCTATCCATGCGTGTAATGCGCTAAGCGGCGTGTTTTTTTAACGTCATAAGCGGCATTACAAAGTTAAGAATCTATTCAATACATGCGACCTAAATACGAGACATGTTTGCTGTTTTACAAACTCATTACAATAGCATGGTTCACAATTTAACTATACGCGTACGTAACAATTACGGAAATTAAAATAATCGGCATATTATTTGTGAACCCACCGACCGATTAATTGAGATAATCTGATAATTACTTAACGAGGCTGTA
Source organism: Conchocele bisecta (assembly GCA_029237695.1). NCBI lineage: Eukaryota > Metazoa > Mollusca > Bivalvia > Lucinida > Thyasiridae > Conchocele > Conchocele bisecta. The sequence goes on along the minus strand of CM055280.1, from coordinate 54,348,507 downwards.
AACTCGTGACTGTAGCCTGTGGGCTATTGTAGCAACCCGCGGTAACTACACAGCACACGCGAAATGTGTCATATGCTCTTTGCGACCAGTGTAGACCGTATACTCAGATTACATTGCGAACCTGCACTATTTGCTATACCCTTGCGAATCTGCACATATGTATTGAAAAAATGTGTACATATGCTTTCAGTATGGTAATAATGGTATATACTATACAAATCCAAGAGTTCATGATGGAAAACATACATTTCCTTAACTGGAAATAGAAAACCCCTCTAAACCGAAAACCCCTATAAACCGAACTTTTCAGTCTGTCCCCAGGGTGTTCGGTTTGGAGGGGAGGCAGTGATTTATCAATATTAATAAACTGGAGACCAATATATAGCATTATACTTAACGTAGATTATAAAAAAGCATCTAAGGCTATCGCAAATTGAATAAAAAAAGTCCTGCCGTCCATACTCGATTTTTCAAAAAACTGAATTTCTCAAAGGAAGATATATACATAGGAAAAATATTAGAACACTTTATTAATCAATAGACTATATAAAAAAAAAATAACTCGCCAGGTTTATTTTTCTTTGCAGATTTCGAAAAGGCATTTGATACAATTGAGCATACATATCTCTTAACAATATTAGAACGTTTTAATTTTGACGATGGTATTTTAAAATGGGTTGAGCTTTTTTACACCGATGCAAAAAGCTGTGTTACAAATAATGGAGTTTTTATCATATTTTTCTCAATAGATATATGTGTAAGACAAGGCTGTCCGCTATCACCTTACCTATTCATTATTGTCATTGGAATACCATCTCAAGCAATTATAAACGAAACATAGAAATTAAAAATACAATTTTTGCTGACTGTGCAAGTTTCATGACGGATGGTACAAACAAATCTTTTGAAAAGTTAATTTACATAATTGATGAAGTTATTAAAATATCGGGCCTCAAGCTTAACACAAAAATTCTACTATATTAAGAGTGGGTGCATTAAAAAATACAAATATTATTTTCTGCCCTGCCAAGAATTTAATTTGGACGTCAAATCATGTCAAATAGTGCAAAAACATTTGGAATTACATTCTCAAATGACACATGAATATAACATGCTGTAAAAACTAATATAGTTTGAGCCGTGTTTAGATAAATGGAAACAAAGAAAATTAAGTTTACTTGGAAAAATGACTGTAATCAAAACATTTGCAACTCCAAAATTAATATACCCACTAACAGTGCTGCATGATTCTCAAGGAAATATGATTAAGCGAATTAAAAATAAACTATTTCAATTTTTATGGGACAATAAACCGGATAAAATAAAAAGAGATATACGATCATTCAATCTTATGAAAAGGGTGGTCTATAAATGTTAGACATACAACTTTTTATAACTTCGATAAGAGCTTCATGTGTGAAAAGGATAAGCATCACAAATAATGAAGGCAAGTAGAAAAAAATGTATGAAAACACACTTAATAGATATGGTGGAAACCTTATCTTTGATTGTATCATAAAACCAGAAGATACAAAGCACATCAATGAAGACAACACCTTTTTAAATAGTGTTTTGAAAGCTTGCATGGGCACATATAAATTATTCTAACAAAAACGAAATTGTATCCAAAGAAATCATTTGGCTTAACTCTAATTTAAAACATCAAAATAAAATATTCTTTTTCAAAAACTGGTATGAAAAGAAATTAAATATATAGAACAACTATATGATTACAGAGAAAATTCTAGTTTACGATTCGCAGATTTTGCAGAAATATTTAGTATACGAAATGAAGATTTCATAAAATATTAATTTATTCTAAACAGCATATAAGTTCAGTATGGAGTGAAACAATAAAAACAAAACGAATTAACATCCTCTCTAACATTGAAGCCCTAATATCAAAAATACAAACATGCAAATGTGGTGTTAACAAATTACTATATATATCACAAGCAAACCGGAAAAAAAGTAGAACTAATACAATCTGAAGAGAAATGGGCAACTGAATTTCCAGACTCTAATTTATGCCGGCAGCAAATTTACATATTACCGTTAACATGTACAATATAATCAAAACTTCGGAACTTTCAATAAAATATATAATGCGAATTCTCGGGACAACTAAATTGCTTACATCGTTGTAATTTCGTAAGTATACAGCAGCCTGTACGATTTTTGTTCCATGCATACTGAAAATATAAAACATCTATTTTGAGAATGTACTCATGTGCAACACTTTTGGTCACAGCTTAGACCGTTTATAAACAGTAAAGACATGCATCATACAGTTAAGTTTCAGACCGTCTCTCTAGGACTTAATGGAAAATCTCAGTTTGCACAACACTTTAATTTTGTCATTATATTGGAAAAAGTATTCATTATTAAATGCAAATATGATCATCGTGACATATAGTTTGAATAAGTTTTAAACTATTTGAAGTACTGAATAGCATGAGAAAAAGAAATAGCCATTCAAAAAAAGATAAAACAGAACAACATAATATTAAGTGGGGTATGTTTGACAATTAATATGTTTATAGCTCCATATAACAATCAAGTACACTGTTTACACACTCATGTAGTATAATAAGTATGCTAAGTGTATCTGAATTGTGTACCAGGTATCAACATATATAGGGGAGGGATATCTTTATTTCCTTTCATTATAGGAATGAATGAAGTGGAGGATGAGTTTCATTATAGGAATGAATGGCCTTTTTGTGGAATTTATCGGGGTATAAACTTGGAAAAGTCGCGGGAATACTGGACGAAGGCCGGAAGGCCTCGTCCAGTATTCCCGCGACTTTTCCAAGTTTATATCCCCGATAAATTCCACAAAAACGCCATTCATTCCTTATAATTCCAGCATTTGAAATAAATTCATCAAGAAAATGTGTTTATTTTCCGTTTTCTTAAGAATTATTTTTAACTGCGCCTGACGGTTACGGAAAGTAGTTTGGCATGGAGTTTACTGGGATATAAATTTTGGACAGAGACTTGCTACGGACAAATCAAATGTTAGGGAATTGTGTAAATATTTTTGCGCTGGAATTATTCTACTATATTTGTCTGACTATTTCTCTAAAATGATCACTGGAAAATACACTATATGTACTTCATGTAATGTCAAATGTTTGCATGTGAAAAGATATGATTGTACATGTTGTATTATAAAAAGAAAGACATCACAACCATTGAAAATGTTCAAAGAAGAGCGACAAAACTAGTTCCCGGATTATCAGAATTAACGTATACTGAGAGACTGAAAACACTGAAAATACCAACACTTGCATACATACGTTTGAGAGGAGATATGATAGAAGTTTTCAAAATCCTGAATGAAAAATACGACTTTCCGCCTGAGAAAATGTTTGACTTACGATACAACAATTCGACCAGAGGAAACAATCAGAAGTTATTCAAACCAAGAGCACGACCAAATATTAGAAAATACCCGTTTACTCACAGAGTGATAGACACATGGAATTCTCTCCCGAACAGTGTTATCAGTGCAAATTCAGCACCCTCCTTTGAGAGACGTTTGGACAAATTTTGGAAAAATCAATACATTTGTATAATTATAATGAGCAAATCGCAACCGGACGCGACAGTAATAATAACGAAGAGCTGGAGTCAGAGGCTGAGGATAGCCTACTTCCAGAAGTCGACTTATGATGACTTATGGTAACTTATGGTATTAAAACGTGAATATATATAAAATTTAATGAAACGAAAATAAAACTAGAGCAGCTTGAGCTGCATCAACGGTTTGAGCCTCAAACATTGATTTCATGTGTAACTAAGCTTTAGCCCAAGGTGTAAACTATCGGTTGCAAAAAGAATTTCTGAAGATTTAGAATGAACAGTCCAACATTATTGTGTTCGCATCATCACACCGATGTGGGGCCGGTTAGCTTAGAGGTAGAGCGATTGACTCGGAGCGAGGGATACTGGGTTCGATATTCAGCCAAACTTTTAGCTAAAGGACTGAAATATCGACTACAGCAAAAACAATTGAAATCGAATGATAAATAACGAAGCTGACGTCACAACCGTTTGCTCTATTTTGAAAACTTGAAAAAATACGTTCATCTTTGACATCGAATAGAGCCGTAAGTAGTCAAGATATAGCTCTGAAAATTATCATCTTTCATGCGGCTGACACTCCCCTATCACCCTGGCAAGAAATTATGTTGCTGACAGTACTGTACAAATTGGAAAACGTTTGTAAAGATCACCCGTTATCAGCCGAAATTCGGCAAAATCGTTGAAAAGTATGTACATTTTTCAACTTCAAATGCATACAGCTCTTTTATTTGAGGAGATAGCCGAAAACTGTCACGATTCTGAGATAGAGAATTTTGTCAGCTTTCCAATGCAAAACGAATTCTTGAAATCGGTTGGAAAATAAGGAAGTTACAGGAAGTATGACGTCACTTCCGTTTTCGTGGATAGTAGCATTACAAGATATCTGAAAATCTCTGAGTCTCTGCTCACACTTGATCCGAATCCGAACAGCGGTTTGGTGTAAATGGAAGGAGCCCGTAAGTCAGCGGATGATTATTGTTCGATAGTTATCGCCCTTAAATTGCAGTTTATGCCATTTGTAAATACACCTAATAAAACGGAAATTAAATATGTGCAATATTCCGCCAGTGAAGTTTTCGTTTGTTTTTCACCATAGGCCGGGCACAAAGCGGGAAAGTTTTAGCTAAAGGACTGAAATATCGACCGCAGCAAGACATTTTTAAATATATTGATAAATAACGAAGCTGACGTCACATCCGTTTGCTCTATTTTGAAAACTTGAAAAAAAGACGTTCATCTTTGACATCCAATAGAACCGGAAGTAGTCAAGATAGGGCTCTGAAAATTATCATCTTTTATGCGCCTGACACTCCCCTATCACACTGGCAAGACATTATGTGGCTGACATTACAGTACAAATTGGAAAACGTTTGTAAAGACCACCCGGTATCAGCCAAAATTCGGCAAAAATTCGGTAAAATCGTTGAAAAGTATGTACATTTTTCAATTTCAAATGCCTATAGCTCTCTTATTTGATCGAGAACTGTCACGAGTCCGAGATAGAGAATTGTGTCAGCTTTCCAATGCAAAAATATTTTTTGAAATCGGTTCGAAAATAAGGAAGTTATAGAAAGTATGACATCTCTAAGTCTCGACTCACACTTGATCCGAATCGGCATGCACAATTTGAAGTCGATCCGACCAGCGGTTTGGGCTGTAGACTGAACGGCTGAATAAAAGAAAAAAAAAACAAAAAAAACAATAGGTTTTCGGCGCAGCTGAAAGCCGCCTCAAACCTAATTGGCAGACTGAAGTAGCTTATCATCCATCAGAAGCAAAGCAACAGATTTTGTATTAGTGCGACATGGCTGTATTGGCCCAAGGGACAATGTAGTCATGCCAAATAAAATGAATAATTTAGATAAGCCACCAGCTTAATATATGAGCGCATTTATAATAGTGATGTATCATATGAATAATATCGTTTAATATCCAAATGAAATGGATTTTATGATACACATGCCACAATGTGCATATTCTCTTCATGCATTAATTAAGATACATTTAGTAATCTAGCTACATAATCGAATGTTATAGACAAAACACACCTGCTCAACATAGGATTGTGGATGGGAAATTTGACTGTCCTTAATTTACACCATCCCATATGTTGCTGTGACTGGAGAATTGAGGTTATGGGATTTGTGACGAATGTAGCCCCAGATCAAATAACACCCTCCTTCCTTGCTTGATAACAATATATATATTGATTATTAGAAGCATATGATCGACAGCATTGACGGTTGAGAAAATCGGATTGTGACCAGTGTATATCCTGATCAAATAGCACACTACTGTAGCTATTGCGGAAGACAGTGCGGATGAACATGCTGATCTGGATATACATTGGTTGCAAAACCCATAAGCCCCATTTTTCCAGTCACACAGACACACAGAATACACTGTCTCAATTACGAGATAATTGTGTATACTTGAATTCAGTTTATTTTGGGAATACGGGACCACGAAGACATCATAATTTGAGAATACACTGTCTCAATTGCGAGATAATTGTGCCTACTTGAATACAGTTTATTTTGGGAATACGGGACCACGAAGACAACATAATTTGAGAATAAACTGTCTCAAGTGCGAGATAATTGTGTAAACTTTATTTAACTATTTGATTTGGTTACAAAATTGTGGTGGTCTTTTCCGAGATTGTAGTTTGTAATTTCCGTAATGTATTTAAACATTAAACAGCGTCACGGTACACGCTAATTCAATTGACTTTGTACTTTCGTAGTACATATTACATCATTTAGCTGGAACTGACTCTAATATTTCATTATTTTATTAATTTATTAAAAAAAAAAATTTTTTTTTTTTGAATATGGCAGTTTGTTAAATAATAACTACCGTACCAATACTCACTCTTTCAATTGATCTTATGGACAATATCAATAAGCAACATGGCTGACTCAGGCCCAGAGAGAATCAGACTTGGCATCTGCAGAGGAAATTTTGGCCCTTCCCGGCCTTGGCGCCAAATTGGTCCAATCAATCTTAGATATTAGGCGGATAAATGAGGGGACGATTTCTAGGGCACAATTCTTGGCCATACCACATATGCGCACAAGTCCAGAACTGTGGAATTACAAACTGTGGAGTTTGACGAAATGGACAATGAGGACAATGAGGATGACCTGACTTCTTCGCACAGTCAAGAGCATCGTCCTGAGGCAGATGCAATAGGCAAAATTGAAGATGCTATTGATAATGCGGATCTGAAGGGCCCTCCTCCAGGCTACTTGCGCAAACCATCAACATTTGGGTCGGGGGCGGGGGCTTAACCCAAATCTCGTGACCGGGATAGCAAAACCACGGATCAACCGCACCCGGGAATGTATATGCCATTTCCCTATCCTCCCTGGTTTGTAAATCAAATGGAAGCAATGGAAAAGATGGGGAGTTTGCCCAATCCTTATTCACCTTATCCTTGGGGGCAGCAACAACAATCATCGCGACAACGTTCACCAGATCACCACCACGGCAACGAACAACGATGAGGCATGTCAATCGAGATACGGAGCGTACCGAGCACCCTAGACTTCCAAATTTTCCAAAGTCTCTTAATTACAATGGGGTGGGGAGCTGGCAGGGATTTGTCACCAAATTTGACAAGTTTAGCCTGATGCATGGGTGGTCGGATCAAGATAAAGTAGACCACGTCTGCTGGTGCCTTGGGGGTAAGGCAAGCGACTTTTATGCTTTGGTGGTGGAGAACAGCTATCAGCTGACATTTGCTGAACTAAAGGCGAAAATGGAAAGACGATTCGGGACCAGAGAATTGAAGGAAACCACCATGATATCCTTCAATAGTGCACGCCAGCAAGCTGAGGAGACATTGGATGACTGGGCAAATAGGCTTTTGACAATGTCAATTAGAGCACACCATGGCCTACCAGATCACCATATGGTTCAACAAACCATGCATAGATTCTGCCATGGTGCACTGAATAGGGAGGCGGGTGAGAGTGTGGCTAATTTTCGCCCAATTAGCCTAGAGGATGCTATTGACCGTATGAAATGGGCAATTCATACACACACACAAATGTATGGGAAAATGAGGGACAAGGACTCTGTAAGACTAGTTTCAGAAGAAGTTGCCGAACCTCCTCAACGGGTGTCCGTAGTTACACGGCGTCCTGCAACTTCAACCAACATAGTCGCGGTTCTCCGGAATTCCCTGGAGAACAGAGTTGAACGGTTGGAGAAGCAGGTCAGCGGGTTTGACACCAAACTAGATATTCTTCTCAAACAGATGGACCGGCTGGTCAATCACAACATGCAACGCCAGAATAGGTCACCGTCCGTCCCTAGGAGGTATTTCCAAACTTCCAGAGCATCACCAGAACGGTCTCACTGCTATCAGTGTGGCCAGATGTGGCACTTCAAGCGGCAGTGTCCGAAACTACCAGCGGACCAACGCCACGTGTTGGAGAAACGATCAGTGTCGTACGTGGATGTAGCTGAGGATGATGATCCTTTAAACGACAGCGGGTGGGACTCGGAGGCCCAGTCCTCAGCAGCTGCCCAAGGCCTCACACATATACCCACATATTGCCGAGAAGCGGGTGCCATGGTGATATGACCATCAACAATGAGTCTCCACGACTCACAAGTCACTCGCAGGCACCCATAGACAGAAATATTGAGTTACACGACTCTGTGAAGGGCAACACATACACACGTTTCACTCCGGACCCCACAACGTTCAAAGGTGGGGGGGGGGGGTACAATATATAATATATAGAGAATACGGATGTATCTAGTCGGTCTTTGTCTTCGAGAAAACATTCGAATTCCGAAATGGACACCTGCATCACAGTATGGCCAGCGCCGGATGCATCTAGTCGGTCTTTGTCTCCGATAAAACACTCGGATTCCGAGATAGACACCTCTTTTCCGGAGGAATTTTCGGATTTGGTGATAGACGCCAACTTCATAGTCTGTCAGGTGCGCTCAGATTCAATGTGCAAAATCCCGGTAAGGTTGCAAGATTATCGACACAGCTGCAGAGATCACCCTTATCTCGGATAGAGTGTATAAGAACTTCCTTAACCCTGGGCAAGTGATCAAACATATAACACTAAACACGGCCGGCCGGGAGAAAGTTACAGATGAAAGGGTTCATTGTCGGCCCAGTTACAATTACAATTGGAAATCACGATTTCATGGAAAATGTCTACGTGGCACCCATAGTGGATGACATGCTACTGGGGATTGACTTCTTGAAACGCCATGGAGCTCAGATAGACCTACCAAATTCCAACATTGTGATTGGGGGCGTAAAAAAGGCCATGTTAGATACGGTGTTGGGGAGGTCGCTAAAGTGCTAATACACAAAACGGTGGTCATCCCACCTTATTCAGTGGCGAGAGTGTTATGCGACGTTGATCAAGACATGGGGGTAGGTTCTTTCCTAGTGGATTCCCATGAGCAAGATGGGCCTGTACTGGTACCCTCCACATACCATGCAAAGGATACTATATTGAATGTTCATGTCATTAACTTGGAAAACCATCACATAACCTTACGCCATGACCAGCACATAGGTAATCCCCACGAAGCGAAGTTAGTGCCAGTTCTACCCATGGTGTCCTCTTCTGGCTAAGATACGGTATCCACAGTGACACTGGGCTTAACAAGCATGGATAACGCGGATGCTTCGTGTGCAGAACGCATTACATCCGTAAGTCCACCGCAAGAAGTTTCGAAGCAGGAGACCTACCCAGCAGAGACACCAGCTGTTGTCGCATTAGTGCAGGGAGCAACCCACGCCGAGACACTGCCAGATCATCTTGCGTCGTTGTATACCAGATCCGCAGAAACATTATCTCCATCTCAACAGCAAAACTACGTGAATTACTCGAATTTCAAGATGTCTTCGCTTTAGACGAGTTCGATCTGGGAAATCTTACAGCAATTGAACACTCAATAGACACAGGTGATGCCAAAGCCATCAAGCAACGAATGCGCCGCACTCCTTTTTCATTTGTCAAGGAGGAAGAAGCTCACCTGCAAAGAATGCTGGATGCGGGTATCATCCAACCTTCGGTATCTGAGTGGTCAGCTGCCCCTGTACTTGTGAGGAAGCGAGATGGCTCGGTGCGGTGGTGCCTAGATTACCGAGCGCTGAAGATGTCACGGTCAAGGACGTCTATCCCATCCCGCTAATTGAAGACTGTACGGACATGCCGGCGGGTCAAACCTGGTTCTCCAAACTAGACGCCAATTCTGCGTATTATCAAATACGTATTTGTCCAAAGGACCAGAAGAAGACGGCATTCAGCACCAAGTATGGCTTGTACGAGTTCGTGAGGATGAGTTTTGGGCTCCGTAATGCCACAGCCACGTTTTCCCGGGCCATAAATCTTGTGCTGAGTAACTTGGAAGTCAGTGCTCGCTTTTCTCGACGATATTTTGGCGATGGCAAAAACATTTTCGGAGCATCTGAATACACTCTGCGAGGTGTCCTAGCGGCTCCGGAGGTATCAGCTAAAATTGAAACCGAAGAAATGCGAGCTATTTCGACGCAAAGTAGAATTCCTAGGCCGTTTGGTGGGACCTCAGGGATTGGAATTAGGGGCCAACGATATCGATATCAAGGTGGTTCAAGACTGGCAGAGAACCACATGCACCAAGGATGCTGAGAGATTTCTTGGGCTTGTCAACTATCACCGGTCATTCATCCAAGAATATGCAAAACGAGCGGTCCCTTTATACCAGCTGACAGGAAAACAGCCATTTGAATGGGGGGGGGGGGGGGAGAACAGGAAGTCGCATTCCAGGACCTTAAAACAGCACTGACCACTGCTCTAATTCTGGGGCTCCCCAAGAGACAGGATAGTTTTATCCTCGATACTGACGCATCCGACTATGCTATTGGAGCACAGTTGAGCCAAGTACAGGAAGGGTGGAACGAGTGATTCCATATGAGTCTGCGTCCCTCACCAAGGAACAACGAAAATATTGCACTACCCGCAAGGAATTACTGGCGGTGGTTAAATTCACGCGTCAGTATAGACAGTATCTCTTGGGCCGCCCTTTCATGTTGAGAACAGACCATAGCAGCCTCACATGGTGGCTGAGTTTTAAGGAGCCACAGGGTCAAATAGCCCGTTGGATGGAAGAGCTGAGCTAATATGACATGAAGATAGTTCACCGCCCAGGACAAAAACATGCGAATGCGGACGCGCTCTCGCGAATACCGCACTCCGAGGAGTGCGAGCTGTATTTGATGTGGATGGACCTGAATAAATTACCCTGTGGTGGATGCACATATTGCCAGAGAGTACATTCAAAGTGGGGGCATTTTGTTGAGGATGTGGATTATGTGGTACCCTTGGCGATGAGGCTTTGCAAAACAAGTGGTAGCGCAATGGACTTAGTTCTAGAATCCGTCCCATGGTTATTTTCTCAGGTCGATGCCCCTGACACTGAACCGGAAATGGGTACATCAGTGATTGACATATCTGCACATAGCTCCTCGCCCCATCCGGCATGGGACATCCAGTTATCTCAAGTTAGGACCACTGACAATCCTGCAACTGCGCCTAGTCTCTCCCCGCCCTCCCAGGTATGGGACATCCAGTTGCAGACCATTATGCAAAGCCAAATCGAGGATGCAGAACTCTTGGTTGTTTCTAAAAAACTGTTTAAGCGACAGAAGTGAGCCCACTGAGGGTGCGTTGTTCTTAGCGAATCGGGCAACCAAATATTATTGGGTCAACAGGGAATGCTTCCATCTAGACAAAGGTGTCATTTGGAGAACCAACCCCAAAACTGAACAGAAACAACTAGTGGTACCGCATGGTCTTAGAGAGGAACTGTTGTTCTCGAATCAGAATATACCCCTAGCTGGTCACCATGGAAACGATCGAACTGTGAAGCGGGTAAAAGCCAAATACTATTGGCATGGCATGACCCGTGATGTAAAACACTATGTTGAGAGCTGCATAGAGTGTAACGAGTGGAAGAAACCTATTAGACATGCACGATGGGAACTATCAGGGTTCCAAGCGGATATTCTAATGGAGCGAGTGCATATGGATTTCTTAGGCCCCCTCCCTCGCACCACTAGAGGTAATGAATATGTGCTGATGATGGTGGACCAATATACAAAATGGGTTGAATGTATCCGTTATCCTCTCAAACCGCTGAGGTTACAGCACAGGCCGCCGTGAATCATTTCTTTAGCCGTTTTGGTATGCCGCTGTCATTACATACTGACAGAGGTAGTAACTTTGAAAGCAAACTGTTCACACACCTTTGCCAGTTACGCCACATCCATAAGTCTCGCACTACCCCCATACCGACCCTCAGCGAACGGTCAGGTCGAGCGGTTCAATAGAACTCTTATGGACGCCGTCCGCTGTTTCGTAGACAGACACCAGAAGACATGGGATATATTTGTTCCACAGATAGCGAGTGCCCTAAGGTCCTCTGTGAACAGGAGTACAGGCTTTACCCCGAACAGGTTGATGTTGGGAAGGGAAGTTGTCGCCCCTGCCGTTCTGGTTTTCCCTGGGCAGTCAGATATTTTGGTTGAACCAACAGACATAGATGGAGAGCAGCTTGAAGCTCTCGTATGAAGTGGCCCGGAAGTCATTGCACGAGTCACAACTCGTCATGAAGCATGATTATGACCTGCGCATCCACTCAAGAGCTTACACCGTGGGGGACATCGTTTATGTTCTGAACTCTGCCACAAGGAAAGGGTCTGCCAAGAAATTGAGTAAGCAATAAAATGGACCCGGGGTAATCATCAGCAAAATCATGCCATACCTGTACTGTGTTCAGTTGAAGAAAGTGACCACCACAATGAACCAGGATAGGCTGAAACCATGCAAAGATAAGGAACTTCCGGGTTGGGTCTCCAAATTGTTGTCTAACCTTTCACAACACTCTCATACAGTGACCCACATACCCCCGCAACAGGAATACTGCCTGTGTAAGAAGCCTGATGATGAGGGATTCATGATTCGGTGTGACTCGTGTCATGAGTGGTATCATGGTCATTGTGTGAATATCACAGAACTGGATGCAGAAACAATAGGCGAATACACATGCCCACCTTGTGAGGTCGGTCCGGGAAATTGGGCACCTCAGTAATATGTATCCCATTATCTGCATTCCAGTTGACAATGACCGCACCAAGATCCCCAATCGTGAGCCCGAAGCGCAGTTGGAAAGAGAAGGAAGTAACTACCCGTCTGAACAAAGGGGCCTACCTGGAGGTAAGAGAGGCGACCAAGGCTAAGAAACTCTGGAGGACGGGAAGAGACCCCGTGTTCCATCTGTCAGTCGTGCTCCCCGCGTGTTTGCCTACGATCCGCGAGCTACTGAGGGGGCAATACGAGTTGGCACTACAGGGGAAGAACACAAGGTTCATCAAATATCTCCGGGCCAACGCAGATCTTATCGTGGATGAGGAGTTCCTTGTCGGGGTCCTGGGCAAGCAGCCATCCAAGAAGAAGACCCCAGCCGCTACCTTAGGATTGACGGCATTCACAGCGGGGGCTGCGTGTCACAAGGACATCCGTCTATAAACTGACCCAAACCTCGAGAGGATCCAGGTGGACCTGGCATCACGGAAGGACTTCCCGCCCCTACCCTCATCTAGTGCACAGGTGCCGATCTCATCTACTAGTCTGCAGACGGGCAGCACCCCTGTGCACAAAAATATACAGCAAACGTCGCCACGTGATGAAGAGCCACCTGCCTGCTCGATTTCGGAGTGCCCGTCTAGACAATCCAGGCTATCACCAGCGAAGGATGGAGTCACTGCAGTGGCTAGCCAAGAAGGTACTCCCGACCACACCCACGCTGGCGGACCTCCGGGACTGGGTGAACAACGGACGGAAACCTCCGAAGTCGTACGTCAGTGATGGAGACTTGGACTGGATTGGCAAGATGTGCGTAACCGAGAACTGTCCAATCCAGGAACCCTTCACGCTGGAACCCATTAACTCCTTGGCATTGCTGGCTCATTGGCGGATACTCACCTCTATCCTAGTACACCTGCCAGCAGACATACAGCGCGAATTTGCCAGACTGGATGTTGCCAAACCTATTCCACGCGATCATTCGGGTTCGGAGGACGATCCGGGAAACCTTTCCGACATGCAAGTCATGGATGAAGTAGGATATGAAGAGGTTTCCGTTTTTTCCCCTCCACCTGCACCACCAGCTCTGACCGACTCGACTATAGGTAGTTCCAATGAGGGTATAGACGCCCACTTCCATTGGGACCGCATATCGTTTAAATTGGAAGGTACACGTGGGCTCCTCCCGCTCCTAGATGTTGTAGCTCGTCATGGTCGGATACCCACAAAGGTTCATGTGTCGATCGTCTGAGGTGTCTGTGTTTTCTGCGATCCAACCACGTACCCGACCATGCCCATTACGGTACCTGGATTCAAGTGCGCTGTCGGGTTACATCCTTGCCACGCTTCGCAGATGACCCCCCAGCTGTTGGATCGGTTCGACAACCTGATACAGAGTCCGCACGTTGCCGCCATTGGTGAGATTGGTCTGGACTACACGGAACCTAAGGAGACTTGGGCCAAAGAGAGGGAGGTTCGAATCGAGCTACTCCGACGGTGCTTGCCAATGAAACCCCTGGTGCTCCACATTAGAGACACCGTGGGCTGTTATTCTGCTGAACTCTACACGTCGTGCCGTAAGATCCTCGAGGCCAACGTAGCACCGACCCAACTCATTCACCTCCACTCCTTTACCGGCACTTCAGACCAGATCACCAGTTGGCTAGATTCGTTCCCTGGATGCCATTTCAGTTATTCAGGACTGTCAAGACACTTCGACAAGCGTCAGATCAGGGCTGTACAACAGGTTCCAGCTGATAAACTTCTTCAGGACTGAATACGCCGGCATACCTCGGAGACGTGGCCACGTTAATTTCCGGATACAGAGGATACCCGACTGAGGTAGTTCTGAGACACACAAGGAGAAATGCGAAGCTTCTCTATCGACTGTAACCACTTATCACACTCCTCGTCCCAGTCCGTCGATCTGTAACCACAGATTCGGTGTATATCCAGCCCTTGCGAAGGGAACCGATTACATTGAACTCTTAGAGATACGGACTGTCATTACTACCAACCATAGAGTCGGTGTATATCCAGCCCTGCGAAGGGAACCGATTGCATTGAACTCTTAGATATACGGACATTCATTACTCCAACTACAACCTGGGTTTATGGTATGTCCAGCCCTGCGAAGGGAACAGACTACATTGAACTCACCAAGGATATTCCAGGGTATGTCCAGCTTTGCGAAGGGAATAGACTACTCTGCGACGCCTACCTGTGTGTGCTTACCGTGCGAATACCCGAGCCTGGGAACGTCTATATATAGCGAGCCTCGTTCTGGGAGCTCACTTCAAATCTTTACGAACTCTGGATTACTAACCAACCGTGGTGTATCGACTACATCGAGAACTCTACGACGCCATCCAGTACACAAGGCACAGTGGTGTTACCTGTAGAGACCCTAGACGGTAAGCAGACAATAACCATAACAGCGACACATAAGTTGGTAATTGCTAAAACAAGCCAACTCGATATACAACGTATCTACTACGGCTGATCAAACAATGTAGACCAGATACATAACAGTCTAAATTTTTGGTAGACCATACACATATAATTAATGTATTCTAGCTATGTCTATGGGTAGGCAGAGATGGCATTGTGCGAACTCGTCATAGGCCGAGATGATAAAGCTCGAAGTAATTTATGGCCGAAGTGTCGCTTTTTTTTCATGCGAAATACTCGGATTCTTTCGTTGATGATTTCCAAGTCGGAGTTGGTGATTTCCAAGTCAGATAAATCTTCCGGTTTTCTTTTTTGAAAAGAAACTATTTTACGATTTTTGCGTGTTTTTAGAAATATCTTACACGAGAGAATCACATGACTTAGACTAACATGTTTAACTTCTATTTTTCATTATCTGACTTTTATCATTTATTATTTACTTTGCTATAGGAAAGCCATAGTGCTATGTCTACACATGACTATGCCAGAAGTGTACCCGGAAACATGGCTGGTGCACTTCTATTGTGCTGCTTCATAAACAGCTTGTTTTTCAGTTCTGGTTAGTTGGTCAAAAGTTTGTCAAACTTGTAATTAATTTGTTGACGGGTCGTTAAACATCATTTTCCACAAATGTTTCTCATGATGAGAAGGTGTGTCGCGATCAATAAACACGCACCTACGTCCAAGGTCACAGTTGAAGGTCAAAGGTCAAACCTATTGAAATTCCCTTCCGCTCTATATCTTCTACAACGATGCATGGATTATCAAATGGCTTGGCACAAATGTTTCTCATGTTTTGAAGGTGTGTCGCAATCAATAAACACGCACCTACGTCCAAGGTAACAGTTGAAGGTCAAAGGTCAAACCTAATGAAATTCCCTTCCGCTCTATATCTTCTACACCGATGCATGGATTATCAAATGGCATGGCACAAATGTTTCTCATGATGTG
This sequence comes from Conchocele bisecta, assembly GCA_029237695.1. Lineage (NCBI taxonomy): Eukaryota > Metazoa > Mollusca > Bivalvia > Lucinida > Thyasiridae > Conchocele > Conchocele bisecta. Next base: position 54,332,404 of record CM055280.1, on the reverse strand, counting down.
AAGGTGTGTCGCGATCAATAACCACGCACCTACGTCCAAGGTCACAGTTGAAGGTCAAACCTAATGAAATTCCCTTCCGCTCTATATCTTCTACAACGATGCATGGATTATCAAATGGCTTGGCACAAATGTTTCTCATGATGAGAAGGTGTGTTGCGATCAATAACCACGCACCTACGTCCAAGGTCAAGGTCACAGTTGAAGGTCAAACCTATCGAAATTCCCTTCCGTTCTATATCTTCTACACGGATGCATGGATTATCAAATGGCTTGGCACAAATGTTTCTCATGATGAGAAGGTGCGTCGCGATCAATAACCACGCACCTACGTCCAAGGTCACAGTTGAAGTTCAAAGTTCAAACCTATTGAAATTCCCTTCCGCTCTATATCTTCTACACCAATGCATGGATTATCACACTATGCCCAGGGTCAAGGTCACAGACTTGATGCGTTTGAAACCTTAACGCTTGGCTAAATGGCTTATAATCAAAAACGCCTCATTTTCTTTGGCTGCCAGTGGGGGTATTCGTGTGCCGACAGGCCACATTTCTAGTTTGTAGTGTATTGTAAATAGAACCCTGGCATCGTTTGCTATTCATCTTAAACCTACCGTAAACAACACCCTGGCGACAAAGTGTAGTCCCTATCAGGCGCGGATCCAGAATTTCGAGTTGGGGGGGGGGGGGGGGCGTAGTAAACTATGTGGATTTTGGAATAAACAAGCTGATTAATTGCTAAGGATGTGGCACAAATTTATCACATTCCGATAGTTTGGTAAACAGTTATTCAGATTATAAGTCAAAATGTGTGAAATCGTCAGACCCTGCTGTTGGAATAGCTGTCTTATTTACTAAATTAACTGTTCAACTAGGAAACTAACCTGTCATGATAACACTGGATAGTTCTGCTTTTGTTTACACTACCAGATGCGCAGCATTAGCAGAAATACATCACAAAATTCAAGTCATTTACTGACGTCAGAATGTTGACATTTTACCTGCACAGACTTTAAACTTTGTTGAATATTCAGGGAATATTTACTGAATATGGGAATGTTAATGACTTTTAAATTTGTGCGCAAAATTAGCCCACGCCATTGTATATTGTCATAATTGACGGACGCGCCCAAGATGCCTCTTGGAAGGACGCTCTCAACCAATCAGTATCAAAGAAACTTTTGTTCCTTCAGGCGCTAATGGTGTCGTTACACTTTCATACTTGTTTGTGTATCAACCGTATCTATCAAGATTGGCTGATTCCGTTGGCGTGTATTCTGTCAATGGACAGTGAAGTATACGTACCTGAAAAAATTGTCTATTTTACTTCACAGCTCAGATTCATGATCGGCTTCGCTACTTTGAGACGTTGAAATCATCAGACATTTCTCACCGAGTGCGCCGCAGTCTAGACCCTGATCCACTCAGTCATTCACATTCGACAGAAATCCAGCTGTACACATTAGGAAGGTTGGTATATGTTGCTGTGACTGGATAAGTGTGACTTACGGGTTTTGCGACCAGTGTAGATCCAGATCAGTCTGTGCATCCGCACAGTCTGATCAGGATCTGCACTG